>JBAIZZ010000064.1:839168-970903 GCA_037355905.1 Heliconius aoede | reverse complement strand
AAAAAAATCTTTTTTATATTACCTACTTTTATATATTTGCATCAATTTATATTTTATTTTTAACACTGTATACCGTATATAGCAGGGTAGGTTACGGAAACCTAAGGTGCCTTACTCTAATCTCTTAAACTCTTTGTTTCCCACTTTCCGTCAAATTTTCGAGGCATTGCGCATTGAGTGGCGGAACTCAACGCCGCGCTTTGCGTTGGTACCATAGCGACGTACTGTGAATATATTATAATTTCCAATAATATTTCTCGCAGGTGGGTCCGGAAGCGCAATACATCCAAGTGATAGACATAGCTGGTAACATAGCGTGTTCGGTAGTTACGGGAGAGTCAACCCTGGGCGCGAGGCTCGCGTCCTCCCTGGAGTGGAGCGCGCGCACCTCGCCTCTGCGCATACAGCGCGCGCCCGCCATGCTACCTCTCAACTGTCGACACCTGGCCTCCGCTGTTACCAGGCAGAGGCATGAGAAACGAGTGAGTACTTGTTCTGTTTCTGATTATATGGATTCGTATTTACGTGTAAAGACAATGTTATAAATATATATATAATGATAATGTTGTAAATTTTACTTTTATGAACATGAAAATAAATATGTAGGAGAGATCGTGTGAAAAGTACAGTTATGACACTCGGTTTTATTTATTGCTGCGATATATCATAAATTTTCTAAACAATTTTGATAAAACACGTATGAAACGTACTTGGAAAAGATTATTTTCACTGGCAAAAACACACAACTATACGAGTACATTGTTAAATTTCAAATTCGAAGGTTAATTAATACATTAATAAAATTTAATTTGCTATAGTTCCCAAGATTGTACGTACTGTGTGTACTCAAATGTATCTTGTATGTAGTACTGTGTAGTATGGAATAATAAATTAATTTACATTGCAAAATAATGGACGGCACTACACTTCATTCGTAATAAAGTCAGATGTAATGTTTGTTGTCTATCTTATATATTCCTTGTTTTGTACTAATATTGTTGAAGAATTGTAGATTTATATAGAAATATAACAAATTAATAATATGAATGACATGAATACATGACGACGGTATTTAAAATTTCGAGAAAATGAAGGTCAAATCTTTAATTGAATTTATATATTCAATAGTCTTCAAAATTACCCTTAAAAATATATATTCTTAGGTACCACCAATCCTATTCTATGGGCGTGCTTGTTCCGGCGACGCTGAAGATAGGCTCATAGAAGCCCCCGGTGCCTTCGCCCCTCCACTGGAGGGCTATCTTATGTGCAAGACTGAGAAAAGCAAGCGTTTTGAGCCCTGCTACTTTTTACTTAGGTAAGTTGTTTTTTTAGGATTCCATACCTCAACAGGAAGAAACCCTTATTGGATCACTGGAACCTTGTCCGTGTCAAGAGCACTTATCTCAGCATCGCTAGGATAATATAATGAGGCGAGAACTTGTAGTAAAAATTAAAGATTTAATTAAAAGAGTAAAAATTTATAGATAATTAATAAAATGAAATCTAACAAACTTATTATTGTAGGCAGGAGTTAAGCGTTACGTCGCCTATCCTCTATTTTCCGTTGAACTTTTCGAGATATACAATTAATCGCCCAATTGCGGAACTCAACACCGCGCCTAGCTTTCTTTGTAGATATATTAAATGGAAATAATTTATTTCTTCGAATGGGAATCGTACCCACAACAGTCACGTTTACAGTCCAACGACCTCGGCTTAGATAAGTGTAAATAAAAAAAACATACAAATAGGCATTTGTACGTCTCATTAGATTATTATTAATGTCCGTTTACACAATATATTTACATAATATTAATAATAAATGTCAAATTTAGTTAAAAACGTACAAACAAATACAGTGTATTTTTTTTTAATTTCATTAAGTTTGTATTAATTATATTGTAGCACCAATAGTATACTTTCTGCTTTTATTATCAAAGTTATATGTTTATAACCAGCTCACATTTTATATCTGTGTAATTAAATGCCTCGATAAATACGATAACTTTATAATATGCAAATAAAAAAACATATTATGAAGTGGATCAAAGTCAAGAGTATGAAAATTAAAAAAAAGTACGAGCAGTATGTACTTTATATTTATGATGATTCTAAAAATTCATTCTAAAACTTACAAAAACATAACTTTCTTAAGATACGTTATGAAAATTAAATCTCTTTAGTAGCGTAACAAATACAAACGAGATTTAGTGAAAGGCAAATGAGTGAAACTATTAAAGATGGCAAATGAGTGTACATTTTTAAATATCATCTTTTTTAAACTATGTTACAACAATCGTTTGTGAAATAACTTATTTAGGTAGACCAGTTTTGGCGCAGGGTCACAAACGTGTGAATGTAAACGCGACAGGTTGTAGGTTCAAAGCGCGGCGTTGAGTTCCCCCACTCAACACGCAATGCTCCACCGTACTATATTCGGAACACAGAGTGAGGCTAAAAATCAAATGTGTTGTGACCTCAATATTTTAAAAGTTTTTAATTGTTTTATGTTAAATATGTAAAAATATTTTTTGAAAACGTGTAAACATTTAAACGTAGCGGGACGCAAACCCGCACCCCTTGGTTACCGATCAAATGCTCTGGCCAATCAACAATACCCCTTTTTATCAAGTAATCTACGTCGAAATTCTTATATACTTGTTACCAAGGTATTTATATTATTTAACAAAGATACTGTATAGAGCAATTAAATAATTATAGAGATTAATAATAATTAAATTAACTTTTCATACAAATATGATTTACGATAAAAACAGAAAGCGACTCTACTGTAGAGTGAAATTAACGTGTGTTTATCTGTACACGCTATAGTTGTAAAATCATTCGCCGTCCAGTGAATTGTATTTATATATTTAAATTAATGTACATACACATATATAAAAGGAGAAGTTCCCACTGACTGAGATATGACGCACGCACAGCCGTAGTCGCGGATGGTAGAAACAGATGTTTATTTTTGTAATGTGGACTCCTACTGAGAAGAGATTTTGAAAAATTTTAAACCTGTAGGGGTGAAATAAGAGTCGAATGTTTGTATAGAAAAATCTTTTAATCGGCACGGATTTTTGTAAAATTTGAAATTCAGACTCTTAAAAATGTTTCATTGAACATGTGTTTTTGACAATTCGCCCCCTAAACTAAAAATATATTAATTTCATAAATATATTTAGTAAATATTCGTATAGTTTAAGCGGGCGAAGCCGCCTGAGTCCACTAGTAAGTGATGTTTTCTTCGTTTTGATAAAACATAGCTTGTCCTTAGATTAATCACTTTAAAATAGTCTGTAATAATGACGAAACTGAAATAAAAACTTTATATTTTATTTCCAGGGCTGGCGTTCTCCACTGGGGTGCCCACTCCCCTGACGGCACACCTCTACCCAACAATATAGCCCTGCGTTCAGTACTTGGTGTCCGGAGACACCTGGACCAGTCGAGACGCCCACACTGCTTTGAAATAGCAATGAGTGACTCCAGACTGCTGTTGGCGGCTCCAGATGACCCTACTGCTTCGTCGTGGCTCCAGTCGTTATTGTTGCATGCGGCACAGGTGAGATATAATTGAAAATTGGTGGAATGTTAGATTTTGCGCTGCGCTTTTTGTTTGTATTAAATAAATCATTACTCCAAGTGGAATTCGAACTGTCATTTATAGGTAGACAAAATAATACCTTTTTTATAAATATTTTCATCTCCTCAATCTGGTAACAAGGTAGGAAAAGTGTAGTGTTGAGTTCAACCACTCGAAAATAAGGCGGAATGAGGGGAATAGTGTCTTAACACAATGTTCCTTTTTCCTATCTTGCAATGTGCGGATCTACTGTGAAGCTGTTTTTTTTACAGTGTCTTAACTCTATGTTCCCTCTTACTCACTACGGGAAACTAAAAAGAAAGCTGTATTATAATATATTTTATTATACCTTTAAGGCCTTAGAAGAAAAGGACGGTGCGAAGAAGTCCGAAAGAACTGGCCCGCCTCCAGGGTGCACTGTGTTAGTAACTCCTCACGAGGTGATCAGCCTCAGAGACACCTTGGACCTAGCGTTTGTGGCGGGCGCTGCGGCCTACTTGAAGGATAGGGGCTCCGATGCCTTGTTGAGAGGTAAAGAATCATATTAAATGTAATTCTTTAACCGGTTATGATTGTGTTTCTTTTAATATTCGTATTATAAACTTCTTTGTATCCATGTCCATATCAGATAAAATTAATTTTTCCATTTTTTTAGAATACATCGAGGATATGAGGACGGATATAGAAATATTGGCGTGTGGTTCCATCAAGAATTTGACAGCTTTCAAGATTCCCGACACGGACGAGAACTGGTGTTGTCTGGTAAATTCCTTACTTACGTCTATTGTTTTTTTTTAAATTACACCATTTCGCATTTATTGAACGTTATGTTTTAAAACTACGATTGTTAAGCATGAAAAGGTTATATACAATCTACATAGGAATACAACACGTAACATATATATTAAACAATGCTTATAAATATTAAAAAAAAGATTTCGTCTAAAATCTCCTTAGTTGAAAATGTAACATATTAATTAAATGTTATTATTAATTCGGCGACATTAATTTACGTCATTCACCGCGCAAGGTAACTGGTCCTCTTTGAAAACACTGCAGTGTGCAGTATATATCCTGAATGAAGCTATGAGTGTTAATATCCAAAAATAAATAATTTTATGTGGTAGTCTTGCTGCAGTGGAGCGTAACTCGTGAACGTAAACGCGACGGTTATGGGTTCTATTCCATTCGGCGGAAAGAATTAGTAAATATATTTATTTCCTGGTAAACAAGGCAAAACGTCTTTAGTTTTGCTATTCCCTTTATCTACCATGCTTTATACAAAATACAGGGTGAAGCTTAATACATTTTGTTTTATAATTTAACAGGAATGGAGTGTATGCGAGGCTAGAGAGCGCGGCGCGGGGCTGGCGCTAGTTCTGCCTAGCGGTGCGGAATTAGAACGCTTCATTGCGGCCTTGGAAACCGCGTACAATAGACTTACGGTGAGAGATGCATATTATTGATTGTGTGGTATGTGGTTTTTGTTAGAAAATCATAATTATCTTTAAAAAAACATATTATGTTAATATGATAAATAATATTAATAAAAAATATATTATGCTTTAAATTTATAATTACTTTAAATATATTTTTCATGTATATACAATAGAATTTATTAGACTGTCGTAACGCTAGGTTCCATCTGCCTACTGTGTGTGGGATACAGCCTAAAGCGGAGAAGTTTTTATTTGTAATTTTTTCTTTTCTATTTCAGCACGAACCTTTCCCGTTAAGTGTGGTGGAAGCAAACAAATACGCGTGCAGCACCGCCCATACAAAATACGAAACGGCCTGGTCCCACATGCTGCCACAACAGTAAACTTATTAATATACGAATAATAATAATCAGGTACTTATTTAATCTATTTTAATAATCTACAGATTGGAGTAAATGTTTTTTTTTTTTTAATTTTATTTTTTAACTTAACACATTTCACTCTAAACTGAAGATATAAAGTAGATTCTCCATATAAAGGTTTCAACGCTGGTCGAATATATATGCTTTGTGATAGAAGTAGTGATATCGAATAAAATGTCTTGAAAATATGTTAGTCGAAATTAAAATAGCAATATTCTTTATTGGCTGTAATGGCCTAAGCCATTACAGCACATTTGAATCAATCATGTTGTATAAAATAATATATTTTTTGTCTCTGTGGTAGTTAGAAACGAAAGTGTTATATTTTAATTTCTTGTCTCTTTTAGTTAAAGTGATTAAATTATTATTTATTTATATTTTTTGAGTTATGACACTCACACATGTATGATATATCAATTATTATCACACTTATATGATTAATTTACTATTATTTTATTTATTTCTGTAATTATTATACGTGTTTAAAATAAATAAATAATATATGTCGGGAAAATTTTAAAATATATTTATTGCAACTGAAAAAATTCTCAATAATACTCAATTGTCACAAAATATTTTGATAAGCTTAGAACATATATTTACATATTATTTAAGACTAAATCACATTATAACTTAAATGGTATAAATAATTTCACATATAATCGTACTATATATTTCATAATATGCCAGTATAATATCTAACAGTTATTTTTTAAAGATACGCTGGGCCCATGTCCGAAACACCATTCAGTATGGGCTCATGTCGAAGACCTCATTCATCATGGCCCCATTTCCATGACTCCTTTCATCAAGGGCCCAAATGGCTCGTAAATATATACAATGTAATATGTTTAACTATCTATCTCTATTGTCGCCCAAAGACCCTGCTTGTCCTAAGATTAATAGAAACAAATTTATATTAAATCTGAAAATAACAAAATTATGCTGTACACAAATCACAATATGGTGTCTTGTCACTTCAATTGTTGCTAATATTATTGTTATAATTGGTTTTGTGAAATTATTTATTACCATTTATAATAAAATTAATGTAATATTAAAATTAATATTCATTTATAGCTTGGGCAGCTTTGTAAATTAATTTATACTGAAAGTCAAAGTAGTTAATGCAATAAAATCTAATTCTAAGAATTTCTTCATGATTATAATCTATTTAAAATATTTTAGCATTCCTATATTTTTATATTAATCTTATAAGTCTTTAAATATTAACTTCATTTGAGAGTTTTTTTTTGTTTACATAAATTAAAACGAGATATATTTCAAAATTAAAATTGTATGAACTTTGAAAAATGATAATCAAAAAATTATGAATTATAATGAAGTTATTCTTATGGTTAGATGTGAATTTAGAGTATCTCACCGCAATTGCCTACTCTTAGCTAATATATATTTCAAGGAAAGCATAATATGAGAGATATTCATATATCTTATAATATTAGCGATATACAAATAAATCTGTATTCATATTGAAAATAATATTATTATACATTCGTATGTCGGTATAGCGGGAAAGAAATAATTATAAAGGAATTAATAATAGTAAAAGGCACATTCGAAAATATGGCGGAAAGCACAATATAGTTTATTTAAATGTTGAAATTACAATGCTTTTATGGTTATAGTAAATACTTTAGTTAGCTACGTACGTAATTGCTGTTTAGATAGATTTAATGTTTCGTAGATTAGCGCGTTTGGAAAAAAAAACATACATACATACATACATACCGTCGGCGTCAGTGCAGGACCTTATCATTGCAATTTTTGGTCTTTTTTTTTTATTTTCGTGAAAAGGAATGAAGTATCCCTCTAGGTCGATAAACATTACTATCTCAGCTTTTGCCTTTTTCAAGTATTGACTTTTAAAAGTTCCCGCACTGACGACGACGATACATACATACATAAATTATGTAATTTGTAATAGTAATAACGTTTCTATCATATATTTTGAACCATTTAGTGGGAAAATGGCTTAACTGAAATTTTGGAATTATTTGCAGCTTCGGGACAGTTTTTTTTTTTAATTTTATGTCTGTATACTTTTTTTTACTACTAGGCCATTTTTCTACTATCGGCGTCGAATATGGTTATATTATATGTAGTGAGAATAAATGAATATCCCGTCTAATTGTCATATGACTGTATATTATAAATAAAACTACTTCTTTATATGAAAATCTATACGTCTATCTCTTCGTAGGGCTACTATTTTGATATTAAAATTGTTTTCGTCTTTCGTATAATTAAAAAAATATATGTAAAGATGACTTTCATGACTTATCTGATATTTTCAAAATGTTTTTACAAACTTAAAATTACAAAAGAATTGAAATTTGAATTTTATAATAATGAATGAATTTTATAAATTTAGTTGATTTGAATTTGAATATTAATAAATAATCTTGTAAGAACGCTACAACTTGGATAAAATTCTTGATTTAGTAGCTGGACATTTATTTCTGCTATTCTATACTCTGATATATTTTATATATACTACGATTACAGTTCTTTACAGCACTTTCGATATTTTACACGGAAGGATTGCCTCAATTTTTGTTTAAAAAAACATTTTTGGACAAGTATTTTAATGGTGATAGAATTATTCTGAAACTTGAATACGACGGCCGCGTAATGTGTTTTGGATTCAAAATCGAATCCTGTACGACTTACGACTGCCGCAAGTTTCAACAGAATAAAGACTGTTTCGGGCCGCGACGCTTTGTAGATTTTGTACAAGAAAAAAGTGATTTTTTTTTTATTTCGCGCCTTTTGTAGCTTTATTATTTAAAGTTACGTATAACGGTTGCGTTATTTTTTTTCTACGTTGGCAATATTTGAAGAAAAAAAAAAACATTGAAATGAAATCAATGTCGGAACGCCTATTATAGAATTATATTATTATATGTAATTAAAACGATGGTTGTTTTACATATTGCTTCGTATTGTTACCTATATCGATGTATGATATCATTAATGTATGTAAATTGGGCCGGTGTAGGCCATGTGATATTATTGTACTGTAAGGGTAGACTTAGGACGAGTGTGCCTCGGAAGTTCTTCTTAATTGTAAAACTTAGTTTACTTGCCTTAAAATTTTGATTGATTATTTTATATTTTGTTTATGTTTATTTTGTTGTTTTTATAAATCAATTTTAAAATGATTATAGATTTTTTTTACTATTATAAAACTGTCATTTTTAGCGTCGGTAAACTTGTTGTTGTGAAACTTAGTTCACATTACCTTAAAAATTAATCACCTATTAAAATATTTTAAAATCTAAAATTAACAGCTTTTTTATATATATTTTTTTCTAAAACTGTAACTTCAATACTTTTATTCCATGACTTAAATATTATTAAGGTTGTTGTAAACTAAGTTTTACTATGTGTAATTGTAAAATTAAGTTATTCTTCTATTAATTAAGTTATTTATGTATCAACCGAAGCTTATTTCGAATGTGTTCTGCTGGGCAGCGTATTATTTCTATTGAGACACATTAAATGTTAGACTTTTGAGGCACTTTGGGTGTAAGTTTCGTGAACTGTTTAGTTTGTAATTATTGCTATATCTCAGTGTTGTTTTTTTTTTTATATATTGTGTTTAAATCAATTATTATTATTTACATATTATTAATTATTATATGTATAAAAATAACATTTTTATTTTTAAATAAATCGAAGAATGAACTGAATTGAATTTTATGAATTTTAGCCAATTTTTTTTCTGAATTCGATATTTTCTATTATTGTAATATTTGTTAGTTATAAGAAGCCTTTTAGTACAGTGACAATATTGTATGTCTGTCTGTTTGTCTGTTTAGTTGCAGAGTGCGCTTATGGTGTTATGTGATTCATGTTGTGTACACTTGTATGATTGTCCTGTACTTTTGTTGTTCCGAATAATATTAATATATTTAGTTATTAGAGCAACGTTTACCATAGTTGTCTTTGAATTGAAATTATTCGTGATTTTTTTATACCAAAAAAATTATATTTGTTTGAGATGAAAATATTTCTGTTATTCATTTGTGTATCAAATCTATTGTGATAAATTAAGTTTCTTTTTATTTAAAAAATTTTAGATTGTTTTATGTATTACAATTATGTCATGTTCTATAATATCCGAACAAAAAAGTTAAATTATTATAATTTTAGTGGTCATCGTCAAAAATTTGTTTATTTATTAGGTATTGATCTAACAAACCATCCAGAATTTCGCCCTGATAAAATAATTGAAGAAGTTTTTTAAAATATATAAAACTGTACCATGTTTTTTTAATTCGTAAATTTCTTGTTTTATTTCGTGAAATATGACGATCATTTTTCCAATCGAAAACAAAAAAAAGGAAGAAAACCAGAAATATTTTCATCTCGACGTTCACAAACACGTACTTATTGCTGTTGTCGAAATGAAAATACTCGTTTGATATTTTTCATGGAAAATTAATTAAATTATTATTGGCTTTTTGATTATTTGTTATTCGCCAAATGAATATTATTAGTGGTGTTTGTCCAAATCTATGCTAAAGTATTATAAGAACAATAATAACTTTAAATACATATTCGTAGGGACAATATTTTTAATTTCGCAATAGAATAATCTGTATGATACAATTAGATGTTTACCATACCTATGTATATTCCGAGACGTTTTCCAATAGAATTTTGAATTAAATAATAATCAGATAACCTTTACAGTTGTTTTATTTGAATCCTTTTCTTTTTCTCTTTTTCAATAACTTTACAATTTATTTGACGTCATTTTTGAATATTATAAGTAATATAATATCCTGAAGTAATGCTATTGGTTGTCGTTGAATAATGTTGTTTGAACAGGAAAAGTGCCCCCACCCTAGAATTTTACTATTAAAAAAAAACATTTTTTACATAAATTTGGCATTATAAAAAATGATTTTTATAATAAAACTAAAGTATCAGCCACGTAAACAAGTGAATGTTAATGGCTGACAATATTTTCCAATGTCATGTTGTAAACAGAAAACAAGTTTTACGAATTAATAATAGTATTCTATATAGCTTAACCTATTTTTATGAAAGGAGGTGTAGATTATTTATTTTTTTTAATTGTAATTGTTCTTTATTATAATAGTTGCATTTTTGAATCGTCGAATCGACAAAAACGAAAAAGCTATCACCGTTTCGGAAGGCAGTTATGCCGAGAGGAGCCGGCAAGAAACAAAATAGTTTGCCATTAAAATTGGTTTTGTTTTTCATCATATTCTATGATACATCTTCGTCTGGCTCTATATACCTTTTGTGTAAAAACATGCTTATTTTATTAACATTCTAATGAATAAATCAGCTTCACGCTGTATCCCACACACATTAAGGGAGACGGAGAGAACTTACTCCGTTTCCTACTTTCCACCGAATTTTCTGAGTTATTACGTGTTGAGTGGCAGATATTAACAAGTGTGTCAGAGCGAAGAAATGAAAATATTAAATTAACTAAATTATATTTATAATTAAATTAAAAACAAATTAATATATAATTTTTTTTTTAATTTTTTACAACAAATTAATTAATCCATAAATATACCACAATATAATGTTACAATTCCTTAGATTGCGCCATATCTTGCAATGCGTGTTATTTTGATGCCGATACCAGTTATCGTTCGTATAAACAAGCAGAAGTAATTTGCATACCCGCTGATATTCCACCTAGATCCGACAAACATCTCGCATTTAAGTATCGCAGCATCTCGAGACGCTCGACTTATCGGTGACAAAAATATGGAACAGTTAAAGGTTAGTGCTTTACTAGATTTTGAATAAAGCAAGAGAATAATTTATTTATTTATACACAGTATTTACAATTAAAATTTACTTAATAAAACTATGAAAAATTGTTTTATGCGTGATTTCCTACATAACTACTGGAAGGGTATATAAAAACTAAAGACATATATTTCTTTCCTAAATAAATATTAGAATAAAAAATTATTAATATCATAAATGTTAGTATCTGTCCGGCTTCGGATCGGAGTTGGCAAGTGAAGACCCGCGGAGGCCCGGCGCTTTGCCTGTAGGACAGAACAGCCCGCAACGATGTGCTTACGGGCTATACGCGGAACAGCTGTCTGGCAGCGCCTTCACCGCCCCTCGGCATGATAATAAACGATCGTGGTTATATAGGTAAGTTCATTTTCATAATAATTCGCATCTTCCCCCGCCCGATCTAATACACACATTGATAGCTAAAGTTTCAGCCAAATGAATAAAACACTTTGTAACATTCAAAATATTGTCGCATGCGATGCCACTACAATAAAAATACATAATGACATATCTTTTTAAATAAGATAGTATTTGAATACTGCATTCAAATCAAGCTGTTTCTGAGATTGGCGTGAACAAACGCACAGATAAACACATAATATTCAAAAATAATAATTGTTTTGGGTTCTATTGAATAAGGCTCAACATTAGATTTTCTCATATATATAATCTCCCGCGTATAAATGTGAAGAGGAAATATTCTTTAAATAAAAATTATTATTAAACCTCTATAAATTAAAATTTAGTTAAGATTTCAGTTTTTTTTCGTATATATTTTTTAAATTGTTACCTTCACACGCTAAACAACGCTTTTTTTTAAACGCCTGTATTTAAATTGACGTGTTTTAGAATTCGCCCATCTGTTGTACACAAACCGTTCAAACGGAGTCACAGTTCAAAATATCTAACTAATAATTGGAATGAAGCTGAACCAGATCCAAATCAGGTACATTTTTTATAGATATTTTTATATATATATATAGTCATTCATAGATATATTATTTTGTTAATGAAAACGGCATCACAAAGTCCAAATATTATGAACACATTCTTATCTGTGTACTCTTTACCGAGAGTCAACATAACCAAAATTACATCAGTATTTTATGAAAACAACTTATTTGCTACATTCCACAAGACATAGAAGATGTACAATTTCCATAAGAAACATATTTTTAATATTACGAACGATAGAAGCGAGCCGTGGTGCAGAAGCGCAAAGTGTACTGTAACTGCGACAGGTTATGGATTCGATTACCCACTCGAGGAAATTAAATATTAAATATTTTGATTTCATCGCTCTGGTGTAAAGGCGCAGGCCTCCAGAATTAGATACCTTCTACCTATCCTGACATGTGCGGGATACAGCGTGACACTAAAAAAAACAATATACCTATAACACTAATAATTTATGTTTTCTTACGACAGTCTCGCTGGCTGCCATTCGATATTCCTGCTTCAGAAAATGTAGATTTCGTATCAGGCTTACACACAGTGTGCGGGGCGGGTGACCCTCGTTCCAGGCATGGTATAGCTATACACATATACCTGTGTAACGCGTCTATGGACAAGAGTGCTTTCTATAACGCCGATGGAGACTTGCTCATTGGTACTTACTTTAATATTATTTAAAACGATAATGTGGTGTTGAGAAATTTTGTCGAATTTTTTTCTTCTTGGGAACTTCTACTTGGAAAGTAAAAAAGTATATTGTAGACACAGATGGTCGAACCCCATCCTTCGCGCATAATTTTAAAGAAATAATCTGATTAATTTCTAAGTTAATATTTTTATTATGGTAGAAGAAAATAGACAAATATAAATTCGCATGAATAATTAAGACATTATTATTTTAGCATTCATGAAACTGTCAATATTTTTGATATATTTTTCTCTCTTAGTGCCGCAACAAGGTATACTGAAAATAAAAACTGAATTCGGAAACATGGAAGTGCGTCCAAATGAAATAGCAGTTATACAACTTGGTATGCGGTTCTCTGTCTTTGTGGACGGACCGACACGGTAAAAAATAGATCATATAGATATATATATATATTATCAAAAACATAAATGTAAAATGATATTTAATGAATTACCTACTACAAAAAAATAATAAATAAAATTTAATGTTGATAATTAATTATGATTCAGGGGGTATATTTTGGAGGTGTTTGACGGCCACTTCAAGTTGCCAGATTTGGGGCCAATCGGTGCCAATGGCTTGGCCAACCCCAGAGACTTTCTTACGCCGGTAGCGCACTATGAAGATCTGGATATACCTGGTGAGTATGCAATCATGATCTCTGGTTTAACCAATAAATAGTAATAAATAGTAGCACAAGTGTATGACTGTAAACGCGACTGTTGTTGTGGATTCGATTCCCGCATGAAGACATGACATACTTAATATTTTAGTAGGCTCTACCGCTGAACACACAATGTCTCCAGAATTTGGTGAAAGGAGGGGGCGGAGTGTCTTAACAGTAGGCTATATATTTCTCTGGCTATCCCGCTACATGCGGGATACCGCGAGAATCTGAAAATCAAGAAATATTTTGTAATATTTATTTTCATCTTAGTTAATATGACATGAATGGCGAATACCAAGGTAACCTAAATGAATCGTATACAATGAAACACACCTTCAATTATTTACGGTTGGTAAAAATTCTACGATTAATTTACTTAAACTATTAAAGGCTTCAAAATAATGAACAAGTACCAGGGCGCCCTCTTCGAAGCGGAGCAGGAGCACTCGCCCTTCGACGTGGTGGCGTGGCACGGCAACTACGCGCCCTACAAGTACGACCTCAGCAAGTTTATGGTCATCAATTCCGTGTCTTTTGACCATTGTGTAAGTGTTGAGTTTGATTTTTTTGTATTTGTTGTGAAGAGCGTATCACAAGCGTGTCTGTTAACTCTACGATTGCGGGTTCGATTCCCGCTCGGTGATTTTTTTTTATGAATTATTATTTATTAATAATTCTATTTCTTCAAATGGGTAACTGAGTGCTATGTTAGACCATGCTATGTGCGGGATACCGCGAGAAGCTGAAAAAAAAGCAAAGATTATTTATGTATTGCTTGCTGCCTTCAAAAATTATAGGTTCGTAAATTATTGATACAATCTAATAATAATATTAATAAACTTTACACTGTGTGGTGTGACCCGCACACAGCAGGGTAGGCAGAGAAAACGCAGTGAATCGATTTTGAAATATTTGGTAATATTTTTTATAAAATTCTTTAATGTAACGTGAACTACTTTTTATTAAATAAAAATTTCATTAGAGAATCTAACTCGAATGACGTAAAGAAGGTCAAAATAAAAATTAAAAGTCCAAACCTATTTCTTTAATCATACATATCTAGAGATATTTACTATAATTATTATTTAAACATGTAAATAAATATATCACACAGATATATAAAACTATATTTTATTACAGGACCCTTCAATATTCACAGTCTTGACATGCCCTTCAAATAAGCCAGGAGTGGCTGTCGCGGACTTCGTCATCTTCCCACCACGCTGGTCCGTGCAAGAAAACACCTTCCGGCCTCCTTATTATCACAGTAAGCATTATATTTTAAGTTTTATTTTTATATCATGTTTCTGAATATAATATATATATTTTACTTTTAACTAGGTATTGAATTCCGCCACACAAAGTCCAGACTTCGGCAGTGACTTAACACTGGGTTCCCTCAGTCTACCGTACTGTGTGCGGGATAGAGCGTGAAGCTAAAAAAAAAAAGATTTTTGAAAAAAAAATGGTTGCCTAATGCCATAAACTTCGTTTGTACGAACGCTTTCATTAAATTTAAATTATATATATATACATATATATATATATATATATATATCAAGCTGTCGTGACGAAGTACATTTGTTCACACCCATAAAATGTACAATATTTATATTAATTACACATTCTTACTACATATTATATTCTATGGCATATAAACTTGTAGAAATTTTAAATCTCATTCTTGGTCTTTAGGGTTCTTTACCTCATAACGAAGAACTTGTTGCCTGTCCGTCTGTCTGTCAGTCAAAACCTCAAGGAAATCTCGAGTTTGCGTGGAAGTACAAAGCTGAAATGAATATCAAATATTTAGGTGTACTTTAAGTCTAAGTTAATGCTATCAAAAGATACGAGCATTCACGAACAAGTTCGCTACAGTTTTATATATTAAAAAAAAATCATTCAATTTACTCTTTTATTTAGGAAACTGTATGAGTGAGTTTATGGGACTCATATTGGGCTCGTACGAGGCCAAAGAGGGTGGATTTTTGCCTGGAGGGGCCTCCCTTCACTCCATGATGACGCCTCATGGACCTGATGTACAATGCTTTGAATCCGCGTCTAAAGCAGAATTGTTACCTCAGAAAATCGCTGTCGGTACACAAGTGAGAAAATTATTTACATAAATTTAATAATAAATTCTCAAATCAAAGGACATGTTATCAAGTTCTTTCTAGTAACATATAATATATTATATAACGTATTGTTATTTCAGGCGTTCATGTTCGAGTCTTCCTTGAGTATGGCAATTACGAAATGGGGCTTAGAGACCTGTCAAAAATTGGACTCCAAATATTACGAATGTTGGCAACAGCTACCTAAGCTCTTCACTCATAAATTAAATACTTAATTAGATAATTTTATAGAGTTTAAGAAAAATGTAAAAATTATTTTACCACAAAATAAATGCTGTTATAACAGAAATAAGAATTGTCATTGATAATATACGTGAACATCCGTTGTAATAACGCAAAGATTTAGTGGCATATTCCTGCAACAGACTACAATCCACTTCTCTTTTGAATTGTGAAGTATCTCTAGAAATACGAAACATGTAACACGCCATATTTGGTTTTACAACTATAGAAGGTCCTTTTACTTGAAGGGCGTCAACTACAGCCGTATTCTGAATGTTAATTACCGTGATATTTCCATATTTAGTTACATTTTGTACGGCACTAATAGTTTTTGTTACAACGCTGTTTCCTTGCACTTCTTGTTTTCTATCAGCCTCCCATATAAAACTAGACATCAATTTACAGTCGATTCGGGTTTCCTCGTATTCACCATTTGTTTTATCTATAACTAGCTTACAAATTTCTCCAGGGTTCCCCCGATATTCTCTGTGGTAATTGCTATCTCTATAGTGGTCATGATTCGACGACATTCTGCCTAAGTTGTACAATGCGAGTCCTGTTAATAAAGTATCAAAGCGACTTCCGGAATCTCTGTATTGATAAACATAATTTGGAGGTAGTCCTTGAAAAACTGGATGTTGTGCAGATCCATAATTTATATGCTGAGGTGGCAAATAGTGGTAGTGATTGTGTATTTCTGTTCTTTGATTGTATCTGTAGCCTTGAGAATGGGAATTCCCCGAGAGTCCAGGAGAATGAGGATAATTATGAGGTGGGGATAAGTGAGTTTGAGGTTGATGAGGATAAGAATGGGGGTAGCTTGGATAGTGGTGAATATTAGTACCCGAGCCGCCTCTTCTAGCAAACACAGAAGAGAGATTGATTAAATACCAAAATAACAAGATACATTTCCACATTTCGTCACTGTTTAAAGGTTTCAACTGCAAAAGTAGATGCGTGTTCCCAGCGATGCTCCACTCCCTATGGATTAAAGCAATCACATAAACTGTTGCTTCTAGGGTTGACAATATCTTAGTATGACGAAATATTTAATAGATAGCTAAATTCTGTTATACTTTATGAGTACATTTACAAGAAATACAGTATAACAATGGACTTTGGTAGAAATTTGTCCTCGTTGTGCGTACTCTACCGCATTTATCATGGGGAGAGTTCTGAACTGTTTGAACTGTTACCATCGCGGTGATCACTTACCATCAATTAAGAAACATGTATTTATATATATTGTAGGTAGATAGTATCATATAATAAAATACTTTTCTCTCATCGACACCCCTGATGGTGACGCAAGCGGGGCGGTGTCAAACACTGTAAACATGGGGGTGGAGTGATCCTATTGAAATTAAAAACGAGGCGACCGCTAAAACAACATTCACGCAAATAACTTAATTTTCAATTAACCTTAATAGACTCCATTTACAGAAACCACCAAAAATACATTGGCGTGTTCAATTTTGGTAGAATGCCAGGAAGACGGTTCAATAACTAAGTAAGCTACTTAGTTATTGAACCGTCTTCCTGGCATTAACCCCAGCTATTGCCAGGGTCTGCCTTCCTACTCAAACTAGTCACTTTCTTTGTCTGTCTTTAGCGCTCCCAATTATTGACATTAATTACTATTGTAGTACAGATAGAGTTTGCGTGTTTGCAAATACAATTTCGAGAAATGTTAGTATTTTAATTTTCCTTGTATACTTTCATTTAAGAGTTTTAACGTTTTTATTGCTATTTCACATTTAGGTCGAAGTCGCGCTTCTTGGACGCGTATTGAACCCTACTGCGCTCAAATTTTATACGTTTTCTAAAATATTTGCCGTCGTGACGAAAGTTAGTACTTTTACTTCCTTTTCCCTCTGGTAAAATCTCAAGAGGTCGGCAGAAAGTGAAATTCTACACTAATATGAGTGAAATACAGCGGGAAGCTATATAAAAACTCTAAAATAGTAACGTTTTGTTGGACGGTATAAACAACCAGCATAGTATTCTACATATTGTGTAGTTTTATAAAATTTTGAAACACATTTAGAAATTCTTTTCATTATAGATAAAATCAATAAATTAAGATTTTGGACTACAGATTTACACAGATATATTCGAATAAATTAAGTTTTTTTTAATTTTTCATGGCAAATGTTTTATTAATAAAATTTGTATATTGGACACAATGTTATTGTGGGATGGGCACGGACCACTAGGCCTCCCCCATTCCTACGTTCGTGTCCAAGGCGATATTAAAATAACTACATGGGTTAAAAATAACTCAATAAAACAACAATAATACTCGAGATAATTTTAATCATAATAATAATTAGCAGAGCTTAAAATTACATTCCACTACTGTAAACATAAATACCATCGTCAGCCACTCTCCACTGTGACTCATAACTTAGGATGCGATCAAGGCAGGTTCAACTTAAAATAACTTAAAAGGAAACATTTAATATTATTACACTGTAAAAAATCTAGTTTTAAGAAATTGCTACTACTTGAAAATAATTATAATCTAATATTAAGTTATTTTACTTTGTCACTGAAGAAGTTTTTGACAAATGCTTTGTTTGTTTGTTTAGTTGGATATTTTTGATAACAATTTTGCCATATGCTTAATTACTTTTCTTACGTACATTAGATTATAATTATTAAACTAAAAGATAAAAACTTAAATTAACTCTCAAGGGGCCATCAATGTACCCATTCACTAGCAAAATTTGGTTACTAGTCTCTATTATTAAAAAAATAAGTATTTAAATGCATACAGGTTTATGCCTCGAAATATAAAGAAATGGAACGAAATGTTAAAAAAATGTAATAAAAATAGGCTTCTTTAAACAATATGTATAAGTTGTGTATCCCTCAGAGATTCTTGTGCATTCACTCACATATAATATACAGCCTTCAGTCATTTAGTCCAGAACAAAGAACACCATTATAAAATTTAGAACACCTAACGTATAATAGTTTAAAAACTTTTATAAAAAGTGTTGCACTTTAAAATCTCCATTGTATTCCTATTTGTATCATTTTAAAATTCTCGAAATCTATCTATGGATGTTCCTAATGCTGGAGTAAAAACCTGGCCCATAAAGAAAATAGCACAAACATTGAAAAAAAAAAACGAATGCACGTAGAAACGAAAACATTTTAGCACATAATCCGAGAATGTTACAAGAAAATATTCATCTATATAAAAAATTCAATTTTACAAATTTTGTACAAAATGGTCGTCTTCACCCGCTACATGCAAAAAGGTGATAAAGAAATCAAATGTAAAATATTCGTTTTTTTTTTAATACTTTAGAAAATGTTCCATGAATTTAGTATTTCATATGTATTAGGTTTTATCCATGGTTGACGTTGACTCCGGACTCGAGCTCGGACGCCGGCGTCTCTGGTTCTTCGTCGTTGTAAATGTTCTCCGCCATTTGCCACACCTAGTTGGTTAAAAGGATTTTATTATCTTCTCAATATTTGTAATTTTTTTTAATATTGTTAAACTATTTCTGAACTTAACACTAAAGATAAAAAATATATTTGAATCGAAGTCGCACCACTAGGCATTCAAGCAAATCTATTGTCTATTAAGGAAGTCTTGGCGCAGGGGCACAAGGTGCGCGGGAAAATCGACTGATCGTGGGTTCGATCCACACTCGAGGAAAGGAAATATTTATTTTAAAATGATTTTTTTTTTTAAATATTTATTTTAAAATGGTTTTTTTTTTTAAATATTTATTTTAAAATTTATTATTTCTTCGCTTTGGTACCGAGGCAAAAGCGCGCCATTGGGTTCCGCCACGCAGCGCGCAGTACCTCCAAAATTCGGCGGAAAGTGTGAAACAGTGTCTTAACAAGTTCCGTCTGCCTACGCTGCTGCGTTCGGGATACAGTGTGAAACTTCAATTTAATTTTTCAATATCAATATTTGGGTAGTAACTAACAATTTGAGGATAAAACCAGCTAACTATAGGCTATAATAATATCCATATAATATACAAAAAGATTTTTCCCAATTCAACTGCGACTGTCCGGCATTCAGACAATAATCATCTTTATTAAAGTAAAAACACAAAGCAGTTACAAACCTGCATAATATTATCCTCAGAAACAGAACATATAACCCAAGGCTCATTGGGGTTCCAGGAGAAGTCGGATATCTTGGCAGTGTGGCCTCCATGAATGAACAGTAACTCTGGTGGTCCATCCTCGGCATCCTCCGCTGTCTGTTCCTCACCTATCTTGGAGAGGTCCCATACGTGCAGTCTATAAAAAGAAGTTCATATAATTATATGTACCCTAAAATAATATTCATCTGTATGGGAACTCTGCTATACGTGGGCATATCAGCGTAAAAATATATATATAAGAAATACTCCATATATAAATTTTAAAATCCATTTTTATTTTAGTTAGTTAAAGTATATATATATATTATTTCTTTATAAATACCTTCTATCAGTGCCGCTGGAAGCAAGAATAGTTTCATTGTGCGGCGACCATTGCACTTGGAAGATCTCGTCCTTGTGCGACTCAAACGAGTGGAGTTTCAATTTCAAATTACGCAAGTCCCACAGCGCCACCTAAATTATACATAGAATTTAAATATTATAACCATTAACTTTTTTAAACTTGTTAACTTTTTTCTTCTTTATGCCATTATTAACGTTACCTAACGATGCAGTATTCTTATGGTGTTGCTAAATCTTCAGACAATGAACAATAAAGTGAAGTTAAACAAAAATATATTATTTGTACATAATATGTATATATTGTAAATATATTTTTTTAACTATATGTAAATAATACTTTATTTACAAAAATTTTATATATAGTTTTTACAGACTTCATTAATAAGTTAAAATATCATTTTTTTTGCACAGTATTATAAGTTGTATTTGCAACTTACTTTAGTTAACTAACCTTAATTTATACATCAGTTACGTAAAGGTTTAGAGAATAAAATTGTTGAAAATACCCGAGATGCCCATATTTATGATATTATAAAATTTAATTTAGTGTATACATAAAATAAGGTGTAATTTTCTCTAACAATGAATACTAACCGTTTTATCAGCGCTACCGGTTGCCAGTATAAATTCGGAGTAAGGGTTGAAACTCAAGCAATTGACTTCTGCAGTATGCGCGTCGACCGTATGTGAAGGTTTTGATGTATTATTACACCTGCAAATAATAACAATTAATGTAAAACGTTGATTATCCAAACTAAGTAGGAGTAAAATAATCAAACTGTATTCAGTCAGCCATAGCTTTATCCGAAAGGAAACACCATGTATGATTATTGTACCAGAATATTATTATTATCTTGAATGACAATAGGAATTAAATTTGAGGTGAAGTCTAATAACAAAACGTATCACATACAAGTGATGCTTAAAGAAAACAAAACAAATTATTTATTTACAGACAAGTTGAAATTAATACTAAAAAATATACATGATCACGCTAAACACATTCATTCTAAAAAGTATAGATTTCATTAAAACTTTATATTTTATTTTTGTAAAACTTATTTATTATTTTTTACATTAACATAAAAAAAAACATAAACCCACCTAGTGTCCCATATCATCAGTTTCTGATCGTCAGCAACGGAACCGAACAGGGACTCGTGCAGAAGATGCCACGCGACATCCTCCACCACCGCCGTGTGTCCCGTGAACACCGACTTCGCCTCTATCACGCGGCCCTCTTTGGGCGTGGCGTTGATGTCCCATAAGCAAATTGTATGGTCATCGCTGTAATGGGGGAGCGATTTTTTTTTTAAGGCAAGTGGTTTGAAACTAGGTTTCCTGTCGCTATCCTGATAAATAGAGTATACAGCGTGAAGCTAAAAAAATACAATTATTGAGCACGTGTCTCATGTGCTATGTCTCAATTGCAAGAACAAACAAACATTGACCGACGTGTTGACCGACGGAACTCAATGTCCCGCTTCGAATTGCCGCCAACTAATTTTTTTAAATATTTTTCGTCTATTGATATTGCTTTTTTATCATACGACTATTGTTAGTGTAAGACTGGCATGCTTTCATCACCTGTTATTGATTACAAATGTGACCACCAACCGTGACAAGGGTCAGGGGGTCAAAAAAAAACATTATTTTCGTAATTTGTAAATAGCTCTAAGTTGGCCTAGGCTCTCCATTCTCTTCTAATCACCCATTACGTACCACCCACTGCATGAAAATATTATCATTCCCGGAGAAGGGACCGGATCCACAACTGTTGTTTTTACAGTCAGATTTTATGCCATTCAGTAAAAATCATTGCTATTGCCTCATTTTATCTATACTATAAAAAAATCTGTAAAACAATACAGCCTGTACATTATAAATATTTGCGACAAATCTATGTATGTAAAACAAATAAAAAAATAAATTGATGGATTTAAAAAAATTGTCTATCTGCCGTGTATATATGCACATCTTCTGAACTACAGGATGGATTTCGGTGAGACTTTATTGTTGCATAGCTATAGAAGACTAAGCAAGATTTATAAATAGTATAGATAAAATGGGAATAACATCTAAAAACCAAAATATTTGTGTGTATACTACAATCATTAATTTAAATTATACACTATTATTCAAAAAGTACAATAAGTGTTTATATCAACTTGACACTGTATCCCGCATATAGCAAGGTAGGCAGAGGGAACCTAGTGTTAAAACACTCCAATCCCCACTTTCCGCCGAATGTTTTTGCGGCATAGCGTGTTGAATAGCGGAACTCACCAAGGCCCAGCCCAGCCCTTGTGCCAGAGTGAAGAAATGAAAATATTAATAAATAATAATTCATACCCCCGAGCGGAGATCGAACCAACAACCGTCGCGTTACAATCACGCCCTTGTGCCTATGCCCCAAACATAACAATAAAGCCACAACAAAATAAAAACGACGTCAAAAAATAAAACCCCACCAAGAGTTAATAAATATGCACTTTTCAATCTTTAAATGGAATGGAAAGTACAGAATGTAATAACACAATTTCTTTTCTCATAACATAAGGCAAGTGATAAAAGATGATAGAACTTAAAATATACTACCATTGGCATGTTTGAATAAATCTTATTTTCAGTTTCAAATATGTCTATTTTCATAGTCATAAAAAACAAATCAATCAAAAACTAATAAAAGTTAATTAAACCTGATGAAGTGGCTTGAATGAGACAAATAATACATCCAAATACAGCAAAGAGCTCTTTTACATTTTCAAGTGTTGTTCTAAGATTTCAAATAAGTATCTTTTTTATAGCTTCATACTGCATCCTATATATATATATAAGAGTAGGCAGAGGGCACCTAGTGCTATGCAATCTGTTCCCCACCACACATAGGATTTTCTAAACATTCAAAGTGGTTGAAATTTACCCCATCAACCACATTTTGTCTTTTTACCAGTCAGAAAATAAAAAAATTAAATAATTTTCCCCAATTAAAAATCAACCCACCCTACAATGGCCTTAACTAAATATCTGATATTATATCAGATAATTAATATCTGAGTGAGGCCAGTCATGGTGCAGGGGCCTAAATGTCTGTCTATAAATGGAACAGGAATAATTTTCATAATTTTGTAAAAAGTATATTTGTATATTGTTTTTGAAATTTATCAAACATGTTAGTTTAGTACAGTCACTAAACTAACCACCATACCACAACCAGTGTGGTAAAGTATCACCACTAGGTTCCCTCTACCTTCCCTGTATATGAATAATATAACATATAATAAAAAAAAATACTGTATAATTATATTAACTGGAAAAAAGAATATTTTACCTTGCAGATAAAAGATAGCCATTTAGGTTGGGATTCCATGATAAACCATAACCTTCTTTTTGGTGACCACGCAATCTGGAAATTTAACATTACATTATTTATAAGGCAATCGATTTTTAAGCTTTGGGTTTATTTTAACTTTCTTATAAATAATAACAAATATTATTCATAAACTATGAAACCATTAATAGACAGCTTCTAAAGCATTAATTGTTGATTCAAACCCCACTAAGGGAAATGAATTATTTTCTACTCTCAAAAAACAAGATGGCATCTCTTGATACCATTCTTAAATTAATATTTACTTTTCTATCTGTTTAGTAAAATAACTTTAATACCTGAGATCAGGGTGACATTCTCCAGAAGGCTCAGGTTTAGAGGGATGCTTAGTGTAATCAAACACTAGTACATCAGAGGAAGGTGTCTTAGTTGCTATGACACAAGGATTCTGTGGCATGTATCTCGCTCTATTCACTTCACCTTCATGATTAATTTTAATCTCTATGTCTATTTTACCAGAAACTGATCCAAAACCACCAAATTCTAAAATAACAAAAATTATCTTTGTGAAAGTTCTAGTTTACTACACAATTTAAAATAAGACTTTATATACACTTACCACCCTTATCATTATCATAATGACTGGCATCAAACTGTGCATCTTCATTAGGAAGTTGAACACTTGCAATCAGCAGATGGTTTTGTTCATCTGATGTATGTGTTCCCAATATTAATCTGTTAAACATTGTAATTGTTACATATACATTACAAAATATTGTTTTCTAAGCTGTCAGCTGCATTTAGAACAAAAAAAGAGGAAGATCAAGTAACCCAATATTTAAAAAAACATAGCACCTGTGAACAGAATAATCCTTTCCTTCGGGTCTAGTGACATCTGGAAGCCACTGCGCCGTCAAAGAGGGCCATTCCAGTGCGTGTGTCATGACCAGGTCGTACAGGAAAGGGGTATTCTTTTTCCATATTTTATACTCTTCGTTAATAACCCTCTCTTCTACCGCATCGTCAAATGTTTCTTGAATAGAAATAATGACAAACAAGTGCTTATTAAGAAAATACACCAAAACTGATAACCAACAAAAAAATCATAAGCGGCCTGTCAAGAATAACTCTAAAAAAGAATTATGTATATTGCTTATATTAGTTTCGTTTATATCTAATATTACCTCCATCTCCTTTATCACCCATATTAATGCTATTCGCGAACTTTAGTTCGCAATTTTAAAGATATTTTATCACAAAAACCAACCGGCCCCGTAAAGGCGCCAAACAACAATCCTTTTCCAGCGTTACTTGTGTTGCCATTTCCTAATTTACAAAAATGCTATTTACACTACGGTACATTTTTTAATCATACTTTTTATAATTATTTCGAGTAATATTTGCACTATTAGGGTTTTTTTTATTCAGCATAAATTTTTCTAATGCACAGTGATCTAAAAATAAGTCAGTTGAAGTTCCTAAAATATATTTAAACCCTGTTATTTATATATAATTTTTCATGTCTTTATTTTTCTTAATTTGATTTTTTATTAGTGCATGGAAAATTTAATATGGTCTTTAATTACTTTCGATGTTTATTTTTTGACATCATAATGTCCTAAATTTATTTAATAAGATTTATTGTCACGTTCCATCTGAACCAAGCGTCAAGCGAGTACGCGGGACAAGTCATAGAGTGACACGATTGGCCTAAGTGCTACTTGCAATTAATCTAAATAATTTAAGTAAAAAAATATATGAGTGAATTTATCGAAAGTAAATTTTGAATTTACTCCTTCTTCGTACTACATAAAAGACTAAAGTATAAGCTACCTACTAAAATATTTTTTGTTGCTAACCCTCTGATATGTAAATATATATTGTAACACAGTCTTTTAGCGAGATCTCTTTTTATCATGCTTTCTTCTATCGTACAACATTCTCTTTTTTTTCGAACACTTTCCTTTGTGGTTCTTCAATCACATACATAACATTGGTGAAGTGAAAAGTGCTCAGCTGGCAAACCCGAGACCACATAAACAAAGAACAACAACAGTATGTTTCAAAACTATTAAAGTAAAAGTTATCAAAAAGTTCAATAAGAGAGTGACGGATATTATATCATAATGTTTAAATAAAAATGTTTTGTAATCTATTCGTTTAATCAACTGTTTCTTTAAGTACTTTACTCTACAGAATAAAATCATATATATTTATTGTCTTAAACCTTTGTGAAAACCATATGTATTGAGACTCTAGTTACATGTTAATAATTAAAGTATAAATTAAGAAACATTACTGTTACTGTACCGTATCGAATTTTATAAAAAGAAATAGTTATCTTGCTTTTATTGGTTTATGTATTGTCTATATTTTTAATTTTTTGTTGGTCATATCGTAAGTGTCATTTCTCTTGTCAAATTGCTAATATGGCTGATGTAGCAGCACGTCGTGAGGCTCGAAGGAGAAAAATATTAGAGAATTCTCACAATAGACTTCAACGTATTTCGGGAAAAAATGATAGTGAACTTTGTAATCGTAAGTGAAATTATATATGATTTTTATATCTTTAGCTATGCTCCAGTGTTTTCAATAATGTAAACTGTTACATACAAACTTTACAGAAACGCCAATCAAATCACCGATACCTGAGCCAAACTATGAAAATTCCGTTTCGAAAGAGAGTAGCAGTTCCAATAAGTGTTTTCTTAACAATGGTGTGATAAATACCGAAGTGGACCCGTTTAGTATTATGTCAACAAATTTTGAAAATTTTGCATTTGGAGATGGAGATGTCATTCTTCCAAATCACGACTTGCCCTCATTCACACGCCCTGCAACAGATATAACCCAACCATCGACGCCTACTGTAGAGAAATTTGTTAACAGTAAATATGATATTGTAATATTATCAATTTTAATTCAGTTGTTCTATAGTTTTTCAGTTACATTTGAAGGTACATATTTGTTTCTCCCATTATTAATATATTGTGTAACAAAATCAGTTCTTTACCCTAAACAGCAAAGCTCCAATATTGCAGATATACTTTTGCTTTTAAATGGTGTATCAACTAGTAAATATAAAAAAATATTTTCCATAATGCAGTGGACCAGTGCATTTTCACAGGATGTATGTATTTTTTTATTTACAACTTGTTGTATGCAATCACTTTGGCAGGCTTTAGGTGATACCTGGGTGTAGATTCATTTTGTACTTATACACACTGAGGGCTTTATGATGACTGACAAGTTTCTATTTTTAGCAAGCTAGTTATCATATATGTATTATAGTTTGATTGCTTGTGCCTTCTTATGTAAAAAAGAAAGAGAGAGATGTGACAAGTGTGCATTTAGTCACATATTGCCATTTTAGTTTATATCTGTAATTTTGTACATATTGAAATAGTTTTTGTAATATGAAATGTTAGTTCAATTATTCTGCGACAATCACCAGCAGTTTTTGTTAATAAATGTCCCTTTACTGATGGAGTCTTTTAGCAATGAGAGCTGTGATGCAAACAATGTTTTATTAATTAATAGTATTATTAATCTATAATGTTAAAATACTGTCAACATCAAATTTTCCAGTTACTGCATTTACTAAGTATTCATGTATATATATTTTTGTAATATTCATTCTAAGTATACATAAAATTATGCAATATGTTAATATTTTCCTGAGGCCGTTGTGGTGCAGTGGCATAAGGGTGGTGCGCGTAAACGCGACAGTTGTGGGTTCGAATCCCACTCGAGGAAATGAAATATTTCTTTGTTTATATTTCCATTTTTTCTTCGCTCTGGTGTCGAGGCAAAGCGCGGCGTTGAGTTCTGCCACTCAACACGCAATGCCCCCAGAATTCGGCAGAAAGTGGGGAATGGAGTGTCTTAATACAGAGGTTCCCTTTGCATACCCTGATACAGCGCGAAGCTGAATTTGAATTTGTTAATATTAATTTCTGGATGTAGCGGTTTTAGTGTATATTTATTACCAATTACTATGTTTAAATATTTAGTCTGGTTATCTTAAAAAAACTCGAAAGAATGATGTAAAAATTTGTAATTACATTTCTCTTGATGCTGTACACAATTACATTTTTTGATTTTTTTATTGTAATACAAATATAGATAATATTGTCTTCCACAGTTAATATATTTAAGATTACCAGATTATATGTTAAATAAGGTGATGTAAAGTAATGTCAACCATGGCAGTCTGTGACTGAACATTAGCAATGTTACACATATGCTCAATCATAATTTTTGTGTATTCATACATATTTGCACTTGTTATATCTTCAATGTATGAAAGTAATAACATAATGAGGTGTAGTGGGTTTTTTATTACTATGGTACAACAGACAATTAAGCTGGCAACAAACCAAAGAATAGCAATAATTTTGTTAAAAATTGTATGATTATATAGAGACGTAGATAGTGAAAGCAACCATTAATAAATACAGCTTAGGCTTAAGGCTCTCTCCCTACAACACCATGTGTTCAGCACTTGTTTGATCTGTCTGTGCTTATCATAACATATTTTAACTTCTTTGAACTTCTTATTAAAATCTTATCTGAATGATGTTGGCACACTGATGACTTATCACGGAACTCACGGAAAACGGCAGGTCTAATTTAAATGTCATTTTTGCTTACATTTTTATAGACACCTGTATGATTCAAAAATTGTTTTGCTTCTAGTAGGTGCTGCTGCAATTAGTGTGTATTATATGTTGCATTACAGGATTGTAGGCCAATGTCTGTGTGGCACTTTTTAACATTTTTTTTATATTATTGCCATGTATCAGATGTAAGTCTTCTTTTTTTAAAATCAGCTTCACATTGTATCCCATACACATCAGGGTAGGCAGAGAAAACCTAATGTTAAGACACTCAGTTCCCCACTTTCTGCCGAATTCGGGAGGCTTTGCGTGTTAAGTGTCAAAACTCAACGCCTTTGCCTTGACACCAGAGCAAAAAAACAATTTTAAATAGATATTTCATCCCCTCGATTGGGGATCGAACCCAAAACCTATCGGTTTTACAGTCGCAGGTATGCCCTTGTGCCACGACTGGCCTTGTATGGCTTGAGTCAAAATATTTTAATTGCTTTATAATTTGTTTTTTTGTTAATAATTATTTTTAGTTTCAATTTTTCCAGACCAGCTTAATGCCTGTTGTTGTAAATAAACAATGAAATATAAATGGAGAAAAATTATTTTAATTATATTTTGTAACAAGTTTTTAAAATAAAAAATGACTATAACAATGTTTTTCTTGAATTTTCATTTTGGATTCTTTATTTTAGAAAACTGTAATGAAAAAAGTTAGCTTACTAATTGAAATTTATATTAAGATACTGCATGTTGAGTGACTGAACTGAATGCGTTTAGGTTACCAGAGGGGAAATAAAAATAAATAAAACTTACTCTAGATAAATATAAATAAAAATTAAACTAAAAAAACTAGTAGGAATTGACATACACTCTATCCCTCCCAATTACAGTAAGACATACTTTTAAGGAATTAAATAATATAATTTTTAATTCTACAAAGTAAAACAAATACATATGAATAGTATGTAATATGTATTTTATAAAGAGGATGAAATAAAACCAAAATTATTATGATAAGTTTTTATGATTTCAAACATATTAGTTGAGGTGATACTATATAATGAAAAACAAATTGTCAACACTTATATCAAACTAATTGTAACTAAGAACTAGAATTTTAAGAAGTTTTTAATACTATTGAAGATATTCTTACTCTTAACACTATTTTTGGAGGTATTTTCTGATATATTATTGTCACTCGTGCTCTGATGTTCTTCTGATTTGTCATTTCTATTATCTCCATTTAAAATGTCATTTGTGTGTTCATATTTTGGCAAATCATTAAATTTATGGCCTTCATTAGTTTGTAATTTTTTATCTGCATTGAAATTAGTATTTGTATTTATTGTACTAATGGCATCAGTTGAGTCTTCAGAGCACCCGAATTCCTATTGTGATTCTACCTTTTTTGTTTTCTTCTGCCTTAAGTGTTTTTGTGGGACAAGATCTGTGCGTCCTATTGAAATCATTTTTAATTCCCATGCCTCTAAATCTTTCCTAAAAAATGTAAGAAATAGTAATAATATATTAGATATGAGAGGTCTCCTAATTCTATGAAATAGTAAAACAACATGTTTATCACAAAGGCACCTGAAAAGAATTTTCAATTTTCCTTTATTTCACATATCGTACTGGTTCTCCAGATTCTACTCAAAATTTTAATATTTTATATTGGATAGCAGAACTCTACAATTTTTGTTTATAATGAAAATAATTTATTGCCTTGAAGAGGGATTGAATCCTTAACCATTGAGTTTCTTTGCAGTTACTTGCTATCTTGCTGTGGCACAATAATGGCAACTTAGGATACTTACTTATATTTTTTCATAAGTTCTTGAGCCTGTTTTTCAAATGCAACCCTTTCATTCTCTGATAGTTTTAACCAATCTGCCTTGACTTTGCTCTGATATTCTTTCATTTGTTGACCAACTAGTGTATCTTTTCTTGATTGAGCAAAAAGAAAGTAAGAAGATATAGGTCTCTTTGGACGGCCTAATTCTTTATATTCCTGTGAAATAGATATAAAATATGTAAATATTTGTGAATTTAGGTAAAATATTATATTAACTGCATTATAAGGTAGGCAAAGAAGACCTGAGGACACTTTTAGCCAACTTTCCTCCCAGCTATTTGATACTCTATTTTTGGATTTATATATCCTATCCTATCCTATCTCTATATTGATTGGATATATTGAGTGTTGAGTATTTGATACTCAACACTCAATATATCCATTACTCCAATACTCATTTCATATTCAAAAAAAGGTTTTATGATGCTTAATAAAATTGCTTAAATTTCTATCATTACTATTTTTTTTACCGCTTTTAACTTCCTTTTTTCTTTGGCCGTCGCCATTTCCTCTTTGACTCTCTTAATATCATCTTTCTGCTGTTCTGTGAGTGAAGATTCATAAATTTGTTTGATTTTTTTGTAGTCCTCCAAATCCTTTTCATATTCTTTGAACATTTGTGACTTTGTCTAATAAAAGAAACTGATATTAGAAATAATTAAGATAACTATTAAAAGTAATACACTATATACACATATGTACCTCACTATCAAGTTGTTGCCAGTGCTTGGAACTCCAAGCTACAGCTTCTTTGGAATTTATACCTGGTTTTTTAGCGAGTAGTGCAGGCCGCATTTGAGTCATAAATTTAAAGAATGGCGTTAACGGCCTTTTTGGCTTTTCTATTCCTAATCTCTCTTCTGCCGATTTTTTCGTGTAGTTATACGTTTGTAGCGGATTAAGCAAATTTGCTCTAAAAGTTTGAGGTATAATATAATATATTTCTTCTATCGCATATAATCTGTTACAATTATAACATTCATAAACATACAACATTCATAACCTCAATCTTACCTTACAAGTGTAACATTCCTATAGCTACCTGTTAAAGTGGCACTAAGCCGACAAATATTATTTAAAAGAGACATAACAATTTATGTTTTATGAAAATATCATAGATAAATGCCACTGCTTATTACTACTTAATAGAAATCTCTTAAAAAATTGAAAAGTTATCTTTCAAGTGAAGGCAAACAAGATTGACAATTGACATTTCTTAATAAATGACATTTATATTATTTGGATTCGAAATGAACAGATAATAAAAATCTACACAAGAAACGACAAAACTAAGAGACATTTTGTTAATTGAGCCAACGATAACTTGACCTGAGCTACATTTCTCCGGCTAATTAGAGAACAAAAATCTATACTTCTGTAGTATTTAATCTACAGATTATAAAAAGAAAAGGTTAGTTTCTTAGAAAGCATCCAATCCGTGGTGGTGGAGAGGTGTGTGCACTGTGCGCCGCCTAGATGATTAAAGTTAGGCAGAAGAAGAATGTATGAGTATGACGTAACTGTCTTATCCTCTAAAGTTAGACCACAGCAACCATTTTTATTTTATCTACAAATTACACAATAATTTAAATTTATTTATTATTATTTTATATATATAAATAATGTGTAATTATATATATTAATTTTATGCACATTCAAATTTGCGTTTACATTATATTATTCCAATTAACCTATATACCTTAGAAGATATCAGACATTCAGTTTACCCACCTGCACCATCATCGCCGCACTTTCGACAAAATGTCTAAAGATAATTTATGTGTGTAGTGTTACATAAAAGTAATTAATAAATGTTGTAATTATTGTTTTATCGATTATTGTGTTTTGTGTGATTTCTAATTGTGTTTATGATAAATAAAGGTCAGATGTGAGATCGAATGTAGAGAGATCATACACATTTGTGTATGGAAATTTTCATATTATTAGTCTCAACAAGTAACTATGAGTATGCTATAAATGTATACAGGATAGAAGTATCAGCGATCCTTATTCAGAAACAGCATATATTTTGTAATATTTCAAACCAATACCTATAGAAATTTATCATGATACTTCAACAGTTTAGACATAGGTTTTTTCATTTCACGATTTTTATACATACTGTATTTCGTGTGACGCACACATACCCATAATACTACAAAAATACTACTAAGCGTTAGTGTGTTTATGTCATACTTTATTTGTACGCCATTTGTAGCCTTTTATTTTAATTATTTGTTTTGTTTGAAAATATCACTTTTATTAATCAATTTTAAGGGATTTTTTAAAATTCTTAATTATATAACGCTTTTATAGAGTAGTTAAAAGTGTGGTTTCATTTAAAGTGTTGCTTACACTCCTGTATAATAATACGAATACATCAATTGACTTGTTATTTTATGTATGGTAAGATTTTTAAATAAATATTATAGGTGTTGAAGCAAGCCGCCGCGAGGGGCGAGCTGGTTTCAAGTAATATGATATTTTGAAAGTGTCTGAGTATTGAAAAAAATTTCACGCTGTATTCCGTATACAACAGGGTAGGCAGAGGTAACCTAATGTTTTGATAAAATCTTGGAAAAAAAAAATACTTTAATTTAACGTTAGTCGGTAAAAAATAAAAGGATTTTATAATTAATTTATTCTTTACTCATAATAAATATGTACAAAAACAATACTTTCTAGTATACTTATTTTTTTTTGTATTTACAAAATTTGAGTTATTTCTTTACATATTCTCAGTATACATATTAATTACTTAAATTCTAAAATAAGTCTTCTATATTTCAACACTATTTACAATCAACATAATATATGATAATTCTTTGACGAAAATTATTAGTTTTACTGAATATTAATAAGGTTTTATATTTAATCAGTTCGTCATAATTACGTCACAACTTACTAACATACAATTAAAGAAGTCATGTATTCAATTTAATATATTTTGATAATTGTAAAAAAAATATCTTTGAATAGAAAATTATACTAAAATTGAGGAAAATACAATGTTATTTAATATACATTTGTGTATTTCTTTAAAAACAACAACAAGTGCCAATAATTGCGAAATAATATTAAATTAATACATATACATTTAATTTATTAAAGTATTGTTAATAAATTATATTGTAAAAAGAGTTATTCGACCAAAATATTTTAACCTACACTTATTTGACAAACAATAAATGCACAAAATATTGGCACGGATTTGTCAGAAGTAAGCAGTATTTATACAATTTATTCAAAGAAAAAGCGGTACTTAATTTACTTTTACTATCAAATGTCTTATATGTTTTCAACAATGGCACATTTAAATATATTTATACTTTATCATAATAAATGCATGTAAGAGGCGTGCTTCTGTAACTCTTCATCAATATTGTCATAGAATGGTCTCTCCAGCTGAATAATGATAATGCCTGGGTTTTCTATAAGATTGCTGTTGCGGTGGTCTGTATGTGGCATATTTTTGCGGATGTCGGGTTAACGTATGCGGATGGGTGGAGTAGCAATGTAGCGTCAAGGGGGCCTGAGGTGGTCCTGCAGAACATTTGGGTAAGACTGGTTTCCTTGGCCCCGTTATCCTCCTCCACAGCGCTTTCAAACGAGGCGTCGCAATCCACACGGCGATCATCACACCTAATATTTGTGTTGCAAATATTCTAAACAGGAAAACCCAGAACGCTGGGCGTGGATGCGTTGAAGGTTCAAGAGATGGTACTGGAGCTGACAACCAATCTTCTCTCAGAACATATTCATATACCCATGTTGCTAGTATACATGCAGATGGCACAGCGTATAATGTAGCGAATGCTCCCAATCTCAGTAAGCTCTGATCAGGATGAACTTGAGGAGGAGTGTTCAACAGTGCTGCAGGTGCTGGTACGGGCACAGGTCGTCGCAGTACCGCACGGAGTCCGGAGGCAAGAAAAACAGTGCCCAACAGAAGGCAAATCGCTTCAGGCACAATGACCAAGGCCAGTAACGATTTACTCGACTGGTTCCCCACGAAACATGTGCCTGAAATAAAGAAAAAACCAAATTTAATTTTTTTTTGTCGTCAGCCAGCACAATACGTTTAACGGACACGGATTCTTTCTCGCGCATATAACGCGAACACCTACACAAACAGACGGCAAGAAAAAAAGACGTGCATTAATAAGGCAGTGAGTTAAAAAGGGGCCGATTTGAAATTGAAATGCGAGTATGCGAGGAGGTAAGGTGTCGTATTTAACGGCTGAAATAATGGCCGCGCATTTCTTTCGCTAAATATAATGGAAGTTGAAATAATAAAAAATAAAAGAACAACACTGTGGTTATGATTGAAACTGGTATATGCCTGAGAATCGTGTCGTATCTTAGTGCTATGAGGAAAAAAGTTAAAAATTAAATATTTTAAAGATTATACGTTAATTCTTACTTGTATCTATCACATGACAAAATGAGTATTCCACTCGTATAAGCTCCTCTTATCGGTCAAGACGTGGGTTACACACCAGAAGATACACATGTCTTTCAGGGATTTTTTTCTTTAGTGGATTATTTGTTATAAATCAGTCTACTTAAATTTACACAGAAGTTATAATATTTTAATCCACATGTTTTATCTTCAGATTTCTACCTTTTATATGAAGCCGTCAACATATCTATTTTATCTAGGCGGCGGTTTTCTTTTCTTTTTATATTTGTACCTATTCTACGGTATTCGTTTCAAGATTTTAGAATATTATCACAGCGGTTTTCTTTAAATGTATATGTGTTGATATTAAATTAAGAATTAAATACGTTCAAGCTTATGTGATAAGAAGACGTTTTGTTTGATAATTTTCGTAATGTATAGCAAGCCGCGTTATTTATATATGTGTTACGTCATGCTAAATAAGTAATATAGAATATTATAAAATCCTATTTTTAATAAATATCTAAGTATTATTTTTTCTGAAAAAATATAAGTGATTATAGATAAAATAAATATCAAATATTCTGAGGGCAGACGAGGCGCAGGGGCACAAGTGACAGGTGTTGGGTTCAATTACCACTCGGGGGCAAGAATCTAATATTTTCATTTCTTTGCTCTGGTAACGATGCAAAGTGCATTTATTCACCGGAGATTGGGGAATGGAAGTATCTTGTTAAGAAAGGAGTGTATTAACACCAGGTTCCCTTTGCCTACTGTGTGTGCTATATGCAGGAAACAGCGTGAAGATGAAAAAAAGTTCTTAATAAGTCCAATTTTTTTGCATGTCAGAATCTTATGAATAGACGCGAGCCGTATTGTTCCAGCTCCCCGATCCGATGCAATTCTAATACAAATCCGTATCGCAATATCATAATCAATCTTGGCGTTTCTTGGTTTAATAGTCCTTCGACACAATCAGCGGCGTTTTCAAAGAGATTTCATCTCGTACGAGTGCACGGGGGCACGCATTCATGGGTTTAGCATTGAGTGTTTTGTGGAACTGCCGCTCCATTGTAGTGCCTACATGTGTTCTCAATGAGACGACTCGGCTACGTGCGATTCAAGGAATGGCAGAGATCGTTTGAAAAGAATGTTGGCGTCTTTGAATCGATCATAGCGAATGAAATGAAAATATTAATATTTATAATAATTAATGTTAATATAAAAATTAAATTCCCTGAGTGTGGTTTGAACCCACAACCGTCACAGCTATGTTCTTATGTTCTCAAGATTATTAGATATGTATGAGTATTTTACGGCGTAGGCAAAAAGAACATTTGTTCTATTTGGAGTTAGTGCGTGATGGGTAATGAACTAAGCCCCGTACCTCACGTAACAATTCAAAAAAATCTATATAAAATAATCTACCTGTCAGTTCATCTGCATCAACGTCTCTCGTGACCAATACCGCGGCGGCCAATGCTGCTGGTACACCCCAAGCTGCTAATTGCAGCAGAGAGGAGTGACGATCGTTCCTCGTATTAGATGTGGTAGGTGGCCGTAAGACACTCGCCCTCCATGCCCCAGCCACGACAACCCACCTGAAATAAATAAAAAAATAGGATTAGACTTAATCTTAAATAGTAGGTAAATATGTGAAAAAATATTTCAAATTTTTATTACTTTGTTGATTTTTATGATTTGGTACGATAAAAAAAACGGTAAAGTTCGAGTCGGAGAAGCCCACCGAGGGTTCCGTACGAATTTTAAAATTGTAGGTCCGTACCGCAACCGTAACCGTAACCGTACGTACAAATTGTTTTAAATGTCACTCATTCGTGCTCGTGACGCTTTTAACGATTAGGTTTGCGACACGACGTTACCCAACACTCCTAAAATAGAATACACTACGCTTAGCTATTCTATTATATTTTAGTTTATTTAAGGACAGTAGGGTCCAAAAATAGTCAATAATTTAAATCGAACTCGGCAATGGGACATAAGAAAAAACTCAGCTGTTGACGGCAGGTGAGTTTTGCTGATTGCTCTAGAGAACTATCATACCATATGTGGATTAAAACCATTGTTAAATACTTTAAAAACGAAACACGTTAATGAGCTATTTGATGACAACAATTATACAAGTAAGGATCATATTTAATTAAATCAAAATCAGCTTCACGCTGTATCCCGCACACAGCACCCTGCTGTGTGCAATCAGAGGGAACCTAGTGTTAAGACACTCCGTACCTCACTTTTTGCCGAATACTGGAGGCATTGCGTGTTCAGTGGCTGAACTCAACGCCGCACCTTTGCCTTGGTACCAAAGCGAAGAGAAGAATATTAATAAATAACAATTCATTCTCCCGAGTGGGAACCGAACCCATAAACGTCGCGGTACAGTGACACGCTTGTGCCACTGCACCACGAATGCTTTATAATAATGCGCCATCAAACATGGGTTACACATAACTCTTAACTATTTCCATTTTATCACACGGGCAAATAAGGGAAAAGGTAGTATATTATAAAAGAGAATTTGAACCATTGTTGTTACACGTGTTCATTATTAATTGTAATGCCTTTGGATAATTATAATTTACGACTGACGGCGGTATTTTAAATATGCCGTGCAGCATGACGACAAAGTTTTGAACTCTCATATTTTTAATCATATGCTAAATTAAGAAGAAACGTATGTAGAAAGTGACATATAGGCACATCCAGTGTTTCATTCATTAAATAAATATAACAGTTACGTAATGTAGATAAATTGATATCGTATTAATAACGTAAATTATTTTACTTAGGGAACACAATATATATATATGTGTATATATATATATATATATATATATATATATATATATATCTACTTTGTTTATATTCCTGCTAGAGGTATGCCAGTTGTCAGTCTGTTTTAGTTTAACGATTTTAAAATAGTTGTGTTGCCCTAACATAAAAAAAATTGGAACCGCTATGTTGAATTTACATACATTAAATATGAGTATATCAAGAGAGCTTTTACTTAAGCTCGCTGAAACCTGTGACAGGTAAATCCTTAAGGGACAAGAAAGGTGTCGTCTTGTTTTACCGTCGCCATTATAAATTGAACCACGGCAAAAGAACAAAACGCAAGATGCGATGGGGATTCAAGGGATATCTCGGAGGTGAAGTCAAGGTGGTCTCGACTCCCAGCGGTGGCGTGTCTCTAGCACTTGAACAAACAACGGAACAGAACCGAAAGTGGCGATAGTCCAAACACCCGATGTTTACACACTCGCGTGTTTGATCCGGCCTCCGACCGACATATGTCGACTAACATTTTACTAATATTTGTACGATTTGCATTGTAATAATGTTTATTGACCAGAAATTTTGAATTCATTCAATCAATCAGCTTCACGCTCTATCCCGCACACAGCAGAGTAGGCAGAGGAAACATCGGTGATAAGACACTCCGTTCTCCACTTTCTGCAGAATTCTGGTATCATTGCGTATTGAGTGGCAGAATTCAACACCGCCCTTTGCCTCAAAATTTCAAAATAATAATTAAATGGGTTTTTCTTAGATAATGCTATAAGAAACTTACTTTATAAATAATACAATATTTTTCAAACTAGCGTTTTCGAGGACCTAGAGATCAATTTAGTACACTATTTAAAGGAGTGTCGCTAAACGGAATGGAAACACAAATGTTATTACGGCCGAGGCGTGACCGCTCTTTGCTCTTAACTTTATTTTTTAATTTTATTTGTGCCGTGTCGCGCCACGGCTGGCCATTAAACGATAATATAGTCTCGGTGGTATAAAATAAAATAAATGTATATCCATTTGCAATATGTAAATATAATTTATTTAAAAATAGCTCTACAATAATTCTTTTATTCTCTAATTAATAATAATACAATTTATTTTAATCTAATAATTAAAATTATATCTACTCATTTACTTATTTATCTAAAAAATATATTTGTGTATTAAAATTATATTTTAATATATATATTATATTATATTGTATTATAGAATTTTAGATAAATTTCTTATGATTTTTCAGTGGCACATTTACGAGGCCACACACGCCGCAAAGTCATATTCTTATTTCGATACTGTCGGGCGTCGTAAACGTCAGCATGACATACGTTGGTCGGCCTCGGCTTCGTTTCACTCTTTCAATTTAATTTAGTACGTATTTTACGGACGATATACAACCGAAAAAAATAAATATAAATAAATTGGAACTTGTATTTGGAACATATAGGGTAGATAAAGAATTTAATATTTCTAGAATAAATAAATCAAATCGGTTTCACACTGTATCCCCTCATACAGCAGGATAGGCAGAGGGAATCTAGTTTTGAGACACCTCGTTCCCTACTTTTCGCCGAATTTTTCGAGGCATTGCGTGTTGCTTTGTTGGTAGAGAGAATAAATGAAAATATATATAATAATGCATTCCCTCGAGTGGGGATCGAACCCACAACCGTTGCGTTGCAGTCACACCCTTGTGCGCCTACGCCACGACGTCCTCATAATTTCGAGAAGCTGAGAATATATGCGTGTATAAATATGTATAAGCAAATACGACACCATAAATGAAATCCCGCAGCTAACGAGCTATGAGAACTGGTTCTGAGCTCCTACGGCGCAGTTCGCAGTACTGTGGCCGATCAATATTTATCAGTTCAAAGAAGAAAGGCAATTAAATACTGTTACAGTGAAAAACTAAAGGAAAAGGAAAAACGCGTACTACACATTGTATCTTTCATAGCAACTACTCTATATGGATTTCTACATATACACGCGCATATATATTAAGTGTAATTTCCGCCAGTTCTCCAGTTCATCGGAACTCTCAATATTATTCAAAATCTCATTTCAAAAACTTATCTATTTACATGTTTTAATTTATTTTGGTTACTTCAACTATCAATCATCCCGATATCGCTGATCGAATACCCGGTCCAAGTAAATATGACAGAAGAAGAGCTTCGATGGTACCTTTATTATAAGCATAAAATTTTACAGTCGACCGACTTTTACGGGTCTAATACGGCTGGTTGGAGCGACGCACCACGCGTCCAATTTTTACTGCATCCATATTTAGCCACCTGCTGTGAACTTGTTCCTCACTTTGGGAACCAAAAGGTGCATTTCTCGTAACTTGCAACTTAACCGCCTTAGTCGTGTATTAATATTTATAATTAGAAAGAAGTTACATTGTAATGAGCGATTTTGTATGAAAAAAAATTATAACGTCGCTTCGCATGTCAGCTTTAATATGAACATATAAATTGTGAATATTTATACAGTTTTTAAAAGACCACATGATGATAGGTACATTAGGAATGAAAAAAGAGAAGATGAATGGTTTTTACTCGTGTCTCTAATATGTTTAATCGGTTTTAAGTAACAACATGAAATAAACCAGTTGTGGCGCAGGGGCACAAGTGTGTGAGATTAAGGAGACTGGTTGTGGGTACGAACCCCACTCGAGGATATGAAATAATATATTTATTCCTTCGCTCTGGTGTCAAGAAAAAAACGCCGGATTGAGTTAAGCCAACGGGTAACGGAGTGTTTGAACACTAAGTTACCACCGCCGACGCTGCTGTGTGTGTATAGAATACAGCGTGCAGCTGAAAAAAAAAACCAAGAAAGCTCATCAAACGTGCAGAGCTTATTTATATTCAGCACATTTATATGATATACAATTATACAGGTCCCTGTCAAAGCGACGCGTAACAGAAATAGTGCATCCTGTTTGAACGCGCTGCAGACGCTCAGAGACGTATACGAATTGGACGAGTAATCGATTTTATGGGTTCCCGAAATATACTGGGTCCCCCCCTCGCGTGCATCATCTCGTATTCCGGCCTATATATCGCGAGTTACTAATAAACTTTGTAAGTCACAACCACGTCACGGAAGTGTAGAATATAGGGTAAATAAAAACTAATTATTATCAATCATAAAAAGTAATGTTAGTTATTTAGATTGTATTAAAATAGTTAGCATAGTTTTATAGTGATATGTGTCTGTATGTTTTTGTGTAACGAAACTGTAGATTGTAGGCCAAGAAAATAGTAAATAAGAAAAAAAAGTACAACTTCTCAAAGTTGTTGAATAAAATAAAATACGTAAATATTTAAATTTTAACTACACTACCTAATTGATTACATATATATATATTAAAAAAGTATTATCATTATCACTTTTAACAATAAAAAAAAATAACGAGAATAATATGTCTTAGAAAAATAAAAAAAAACATTAGTGATCTCTATAAATAACAATATAGGAAGAGTAGAATTAGATCCATAGCAATAAATAAGCCCGTTCACCCAAATAGTGCAGTGGGTGTTACATTTTATTGTTACGAGCGTCAGCGTTTTAACGACGCTGTTTTATAGGCGCCTTCAGGCTGCCTGCATCTAGTTACACCGTCGGAAGTTTCTAACCTTTTGTACGTATCGCATATTAAATATTAAATTATATATGTAAATATTAGTGTCCAGTCTTGGCGCAAAGGCATAAGTCTGACTGTAAGCATGATTGGTTGTGGGTTCGATTACCACTCGAATTAAATATTTATTTAAATTTATATTTACATTTCTTTGTACTGGATTTGAGGTAAATCAATGCGTTCAGTTCTGCCACTCAAAATGCAAAGCCTCTAGAATTTTGCGGAAAGTGGAGAATAGTATGTCTTAACACTAGGTTCCATCTGCCTACCTTGCTGTGAACGGGATACACCATTAAGCTGATTTATTTCAATAACATAATATCCAATAATTAATTTAATTAATTTACAATTGAGAATCTGTATTATGTACGTGGTTGAAAACACTAAATGTTTTCAAAGTTAATATAATATTTATTTGATACTCATAACGTTTATGATATAAATTTTTCTACTATATATTGTATTTACAAACACAGAGTCTATGTCATTAAATTAAAAAAAAATAATGTCAATAAATCCCGAGATAGATATATAGAGATAGATAGATAGATAGATTTCTAGATATCAGTCACTCAAGTTGCAATATACTCTGGAAATTCCAGTTTAAGACCGGTAATAAAGAGATACTTGTTTGTGAATTGATATGTCTGTGTCCGTTAACGTTTCGATAAATCTAATAAGTATTGCTTATCTATTCATCTGCTTACTTATTAGCAAGATATCTGTAGATATCTATTTATATCTATTCTATTGGCGTCACTTTGACGCAGTAGGACGCCTAGAAAAAGATAACTTAGACATTACAAAACACCTGAAGTATCATCATGGACATAGGCATAAAAAGGTCCAGGTGGACCGTGTCAACCTCAAAATAATCTGGTTTTTCCCAGAAATGTTTAAATTTAATACGACAAAAAAAAACAAAAAATCTGCACATTCAAAGCTAAACTCCAGGCCGCCCAGGAAAGGACGCCCCTGAGTATTCTCCAAAAAAGCCCTCACCTTCCTTCAAATCTACAAGTAAACCTAGTACTAAATAAAATTTATTTATATTAAAATTTTGTGAATCTGGTTTCTAAGACGAAAATTTTATACAATACATAAATTTGAATCAATTATATATATTTTTATGGCCGCTCTAATTTTAAAGAGCTTCCTTGAAATCTTATAACATTATAAACTAATTAGTCTCAAGATTTTTTCGTGTGGTAAGAGATAAATATATCGTCGGCTTATAAACTGTAGACCTGCTATCAAGCCTTTCAAGTAAATTCGCAGGGGAGATATTTAATAAAAAAAAAATATGTATATACGCATGTAAGCTTTTAAAACATCATAAATTGATTTAATTTTGATTATATTTGATTAATTGGTTTCGAATGGTATAAAAATGCGTACATAACGACAAAAAACGGATTCAGCAATAATAATACACTAAGCAGACGATATGTCGAAAATAAAGTGACGATATAAATATTTATAAAACAGTTAATTATTTAAAACGCTACATCATTATTTCTATAATAAAAAAAATGTTATTTACATAATAGTTCACGAGAATATATAGCATATCTAATAGTTGTATTTACATTTCTCTTTATGTCGACCGCTGATGGCGGCTGTGCTCTCTTGAACCTTAATCGTTACTGTATGTTAATCTAATTATATATTTAAATATTATTTAGATTGTTGTATAAGTAGATCTTGATTTTTGAAGATTTAATTATTTTATAGTTTATTTTATAATATATTTTTATTATATCACTTATATGTGCTTCGTCTTCGTCGTTCTATAGCTATGTTGTGGCCTTGCTCAGTCATATTAAGCCTTTTGTACAATAAGTAATTAATTTGTATATATATATTTTTTGTTGTAAATCTTAAAAAGCTTTTGCTCGCATAACAATGAACCGACCGGCAGTGTTGTGACACTCCGTTTCCACCTCCTGCTCTTTTCGATTTCGAGACACTGCTAGCTCTGGCAAACCCAAAAAAAAAAACTACCTCGTTTTTACTTTTCTACTGCGACATTAAGGAATTTAGTTTTATTTATAATGAAGACTAAATTATAAAAATTGTATCGTGTAGCTAAAAACCAAAAAATAGCAAGACTATAAGATTTTTTTTTAACTACAAGAGATCTAACCATTTAAATTTTAAATAAATCCAGATAAATGGATGCTTCTATAAATTTCGAGATATTATAGAACTCTATGCCCTGCCCTTCTATTATTATTTATACATTAAGATTCAACTGTTTTTATTATAAGCAGTTGTTATTATAAAAATGCCTCATGTATTTATATATAAAAATTTGAACTTATATTCTTTGTTATTAGCGGCGTAACGCATAACATAAATGTTTCACTTTAATTAGGCAAAGATACATTTGCTCGCTTAACGGTGATCAAGCAACTGATAAATGTACATATCTACATTAAAAATCATTCATAAATAAATTTTATGACACGGACACTAGGAAATAAAAAAATAAGATGTTTATCGCGACATTGAGTACCGCCACTCAACACACACCGCCATATCCCGCTACACGCGGGATACAGAATGAAGCCGACTGACGTATATTAAAAATCAAATCAGTTTCACGCTGTATCCCGCACACAGAGCAGGGTAGGCAGAGCGATCCTAGTGTTAAAACACACCGTTCCCCATATTCTGCCCAATTCTGGAGGCATTGCGAGTTCTCTCAGAACTCAACGCCGCGCTTTGCCTGCACGAGCGAAGAAACGGATATATAAACGTAAATAAATATCTCACTTCCTCGAATGTGGCTCGAACTCACAACCGTCGTGATAGAGTCACCCGTGTGCCGCTGCGCCATGACGGTCTCAGACGTTTATTACGAAACGGTACTATTTTTGTTACATGTAATGGTACCCGCACATTAAGTATTATTATACTTACGAGATAAGTAATACACTTAAATTACTTATACTTGTCACATAAATACGAAACGAATCTACGACCTCTACTAGCCTCTACGATGTCTAGCCACTTGGCCAAGAGCCAATCGATATTATAAAAAGTAATTTAAAGCGTCCACATGTAGTTATATGGGAAATGTTTTTAGTTTTATAAAAGGCGATTATCGTTTGATGGATTGACCGGTCACGCCACTTACGGTGCACACGTTTACAACATTCTGAACAGCTATCTCAAGATACAAATCTAACTAGGATACTCTATTAAATATTTATAGATATAAAATTTATTTTTTTAAATATTTTGATTTCATCACTCTAGTAACAAAATAAAAAGCTCTATATTGTGAAAAGTTGTCAATGGAATATTTTAACACTAAGTTCGTCTGCCTTGCTATATTCGAGATACAGCGTGTCACTAAAAAAACTTGTAATTAATTCACTTTATTATATAATATATTTAGTAATTAATTCACTTGAAGGAATACAGGAAAAATATTTATATAATTATAATAAATAAAACTTTCTAACGTAATGGTGTCGTTACAATTCTATCTATTTATATCGGCGGCTCTTCACAGTTTTATAATAGGTGATTACCGTTTGACGGATTGGCGGCAGAAAAAGTTTATCACGTTTCACGCTGTAACACGCAGTCAGCGGGTGAGGTAGAGAGAACATTTACAACAGCGCCAGCCTTCACTTTAAATAATAAATATATTCAAATTCTTATTTTTTGAGGACGTCGTGGCGCAATGGCACAAGGGTTCCGCCTATAAGCGCGACGGTTGTGGGTTCGATTCCCACTCGAGGAAGTGAAATATATTTTTTACGTTTATATTTCCATTTTTCTTCACTCTGGTGTCGAAGCGAAGCGCGGCGTTGAGTTCTGCCACTGAACATCCAATGCCTCCAGAATTAGGCAGAAAGTGGGGAACGGAGTGTCTTAACACCGAGATTCCCTCTGCCTACCTTGCTGTGTGCGGGATATAGCATGAAGCTGAAAAAAAAAATCTTGTGTTTATTATCATTTTTCTTGAAAGTGTAAATTATTTTAATTAAGCCCATATTAAACAAATTTTAATTGTTATTATTTAAACAAAAATCTTATCAACACAGGTGTAAATCGAATTATGCGTAACGAATAAGCTCGATACAAATATGGCATCGGCCGGTGCGAGTCGATATCGAGTTTTGTCCAATAATACAGCCTTTTTTTCTCTTCTCATATTTTTGTTCCAGGAGCAATGCCTCCATTATAAATATGTGTATACACCATGGGTTTATGTCAATATTTTAGGACATTTACAATATTTATTATAGATGTCGATTAAAATTAAGCAGTTAAGAAAATTAAAAATATTAATGTTTAAATATTAATTTAATGTATTCTTTATATATTATATTTTATGAATTAAATATTTATATATAAAAAAATACAATTATATTTCATAAATTCATTTAAAATTTTTATAATTCATTTTAAATAATATAGCTAACTGTGGATTATAATGATAATAATTATAATAAATTCTAGATGTAAATTTATAATTTTTATACATAATTAAACAATAACAAGATGCAGATTCCTCGATTAATTAATAAATTATCCCGAGCAATGTGAAGGAATGGTGTGCGGAGACGAGATAGAGGCATTATGTAGAGAGAGATCGCGTTATAGCCGCTGTGTAAGTGTGAACGAGACACGCGCGGTCATGCCTACGCGGCCTTTCGGGTACTTCTCAAAGTTTTTTTTTTATTTTTTTCATAAAAAAAAAAATTGATGTAATTGTTATTAAATATGAAAATTGTAATATATATATTTATATATAAGCGTGAGAATTATATTTTTATAGTAAAAAGTCTGTAACTAGTAATTAAGATTTCTTTTTTTTTCAGCTTTACGCATGTAACAGGGATTCTCATGCCTAGCTTTGTACCAGAACGAGTAAATGAAAATAATTCGTTCCTCCGTATAGATTGTCATACCCAAGTTATTATCATAGGATTTAATTCTGTTTTCTATTATATTTTAATCTTAATTTTATGAAAATTTTAATTTAATACCGGGAAATGCGATGTATAATTAGGTATATTATAAAATATTTTGATTAACAATACAATTATGCATTTCGAAACACTCATAAAAAATAATAAATTGATAATCATTTATTACAGTTTGAGAAGCCCAGACAGGCTCGTGCTTTTCCTTCCACTCCATTCTCGTTAAGAGGCTTTAACGAGCCGACCTTGCCGTAACAACTAGAAAGGGACGAGTATACTCAAAGTGCAACAAAAGATAAGGACAAAACACCACGCGGTCCACAATAAGCCTCCTAACAAGACGTATCCACTGGTACGAAAACATCTTAAACGCCATAATTACGCATCGGATTATAAAACTTATAGTGTTTGTTTAGGGTGTGATTTTAAACAACATACATTATGTATTTATTTGACAGCTGCCAACGCCGCCACTAACGAGAATGACTCAGATGATGCTTTGATTCTATAATATGACCCTTATTGTCATACAATTCGATATAATTTACTTAAAACGATAGATGTGAAGCTTTTTTTATTGGTTTCTGAAATTTATTTAAATTAGTTTTCCATTGTGGTGTGGTGGTATCCCTAATAGGATGATACTAGAATAGAAAGACGTATTTTGATGGTAGATAGTTGTAAAAAAAGAGTGTACTCTGTATAGAAGCACCTACTCCTGGACCTGGCTATGCTATACTGTCTTAAAAATACATTAATTATATTGGGCAAGTAAGGTGTTCAAACCGACGTAAATTAAAAGTAAATAAATAGGATTATGATAATTTTCTTTAGGAAAAACCGAAAAAAGCCTTCAAAGTTTCATCCAATAAAATATTATAATACATAAAATAAAAACGGATGACCTCCAGTTTCTGAATTTTTATTATAATACAATTGTAGTATCGTTTTGAAATAATAAAAATACTTCCTAGTTATTATAATTTAAATTTATTTTTACTAAAATCTACTTAAATACTTTATAAAATGGAACATGAGTAAAAAACGTTATTGTTTATATAAAATAAACCTAAATAAAAATAATATTGTATTATGTTACTGCATTTTGGCTGACAATGTACAAGTTTAATCCAGTGAAGGTCAACAGTAACGGCGTTGTATACATTTTTCGTTTACTAGTAAAAGCGACGGTTGGGAGAAACAAACACTTAAATGCAGCGTGAATTCCTTAAAAGCCTTCTTGTTTGCTCATCTGATCTTACAATGTAGGCGCGGATGACACCAAAGCTTACTGCAGTGTCTCTTTGTTTTAAATCTTTTATATGAAAGTATCGCGTATCGGACAGTAGATATATGTACATATAACTTTAAGACGTATTTTAGTCTCAGTTAAAAAAAATCTTTTAATATTTTATTTAATTATTTATGTTAAACCTAAAATAGTAAATATTTTTTTGTTTTACTTATTTTTTATTAAGGTAAAGTTAAATAATTTCAAAACTTTAGTCATCCAAATGGTACGGCCATATAGAAGATTGTACTACATACTATTCTACTATCAGAAAAGATGACAGAGGCAAAAAAAGCTTTTCGAATAGATTTTAACTTGCTCTATAAAAGACATCAACGCGCGTTCAATTAAGAGGCAACGCTCGAAGGTTTTTAAGCGTTAAAAATTTGTACTTGTTATCACAAAAAGATATTAATTTACACTATCAATACAACGTAAAGAATAGTGTAACATAATTTCATAAAATGTATCATTAATGCCTACTTTAGCTTACTTTAAGTACACATATTTCTGTATAAATAGATAAAATTCTATATAAAAAGATCAACTTACTTAAACTTTTTGTTCACATGTTCAAAATGAACACAATATATAGTGAATAATTTATAAGTATAACAAAAAAAATATGGAGACCCACCTGTCATTCCATATGTTTCTATAGTTTAAATTGAACGTGAGTCCCGCTGTGTTTGTTTTACGATCGCCGGTACTGGTACGTCCCTATCGTGGCTATACATCAAATGATTAAACTTTTTACTGAAAAACTGTGCGAGAGCTGTGCCATGTCACTTTTAATTCGAACCTTGTACTTGTTTGCTTCGTCGATGCGATCCCGCTGGGTCATTTACGAGATTAAATTTGTTCTTTATGTATAATAGTTTACAATAATTTGGAATTAATTAAAAAAATTATATCATCCAAAAAAATGCATTTTTTAGATGATATAATTTTCCGTATATATGTATGTACAAGTGTATTCTGTAAGTTCTAGACCAGCTACAAAATGTTATATAATAAAAATGGCCTTAATAAAAAAAATATATAGTAAGTTTTTATTATTTTGGTGTATGGATATTATAACAAGCATGTAATAACGTTTAAAGCTATTACAATATTGTATACACGTGTAATAAGAAGAGGAAAATCACAACACGCCCCCGTCACTCGCGCGCACGTCACCGCTCGACTCACTACGCCTAGTTACATGTTATATTTATACGATAAGCTAAAGCAGAGACGTATAAAATGTTCCACTTGAGAATAATATTTTAATATATATATATATATATATATATATATATATATAAATAATTAATCTGTCTGTCTGTCCGTCCGCGTGGATTTTGTGATTCTTGATGCTTGATACTTCTTATTTAAATTTGCAGCAAGTAGATACATAGACCCTATGGAGTGTGGAGATACTTGTTTTCTGATTTCCACCCTAATTTCATCGCAACCATCGCAGTGGCCGTTATTCGCTGAATTACCCCGAGTGGGAATCAAATTCACAACCACATGCCTGATAGGTATTTGTCTAATTCTTCAGATTAATGAATGAATTAATTAATTAGCTACTTTTTATACTTACTTTTCTTGAGAAGCAAAAAAAAAACAGTCGGTCAGTGGGAAGATCGATTCGATTCTTCCATTAAACAGACCACGTTAAAATGTAACATACACAACAAGTACCAAGTGCAAACCTCGTTAACAAGTAGCATTTTAGCGCCGTCGGCCAGAAAGTTTCGTCGTAGATCAATGGCGGGCCGTGATTACAGCTTTGATCTGCCGCCGGAATGCAAAACACTGTTCAAAGGAGCCGGCTTCGAAACACTGTTTGGGTGTATTATTAGGGTCTAATATATTATTCACCGAGAACGAGCTGATTTGTGGAGCTTATTATAACGGGCATAACGATTGATATGGCGACACTAAGCTTAAAAAAAGAAATAAAATCAAAATGTTCTTCATTTACAAGTCATTTACAAGTCAGGTTATATAGAAATTTCAGTATTGTCACTTATACATTACATTCATATACAGAGTTCTGCTGAGCAGAGCACATCGAACAATATTACATTATTTTTACATATGCATTATTATTTATTTAAAGCTTCACTCTATATCTCGCATTTAGCAGGTTAAGAGGGATCGACGACGACTAAACGACGACTTTGCCCCGACACTAAAGTTAAGAAATGTAACATTTCACATTTCATGAGTGGAAATCGAACCCACAACTTGTCGCGTTCACAGTCACACTGCCACTGGCTGGACTGACTGGCCCGAAATATTTTATTGCTCAAATTTTATGTTTAAGTATATTTTTTATTACTTAATCACTAATTAAGTATGATTAATGTGATGAGTGATTATAAGATTGCGTTACAATTTAAAGCCGCCATTTGCTATTTAATTATAATATAGACTGAGATCCCAGGACCCACAGAACTACGTCATTTTCTCAATACTGAAAAACTAAGGATTAATAGTCTAATATGTAGTCAAGACTCTATGTGTACTAGCTAACTCGAAAATGGAGTGGAATGTTATAATTTTATGAAAATACCTACAAAATAATTTTAATTGTCAGTCTTAATATTATATTAAGTTGTTCAATTCACATATTAATACTATACCTACTTCAATAAAACAATAGAAGTGATGACTGCATTAAACCAGCAAGCATAACAAATAGACACAGAAATTGCAATTTGAGCAATTTATAAAGTAAAAAAAAAATGATTTTTTGCTTTAATATAATATTATTACGAAATATTTTTATATGCAAATATTTAGTTGATTTAGCATAACAAAATATTTATTTTTTATATACTCGTATATCACAATTCATTGAAAAGTAGGCAAAGAGTTTATAGTATGTGTAAATATTCCCTAGACTAAATGGACTTGAAAGTATAGTCCACCACCGTCCCGTTAAGAGAGAGAGAGAGTGTTTAGTGGCGGAACTCACCTCCGCGCTTTGTCTCGACACCAGAGTAAAAAAAATTATGATATTTCATTTTCTCGAGTGGGAATAGAACCCACAATCTGTCACTTTTAAAAGTCACATAATTGTGCCCTGCACCACGACTGGCCTCAATGACAATTAATTTTCAATAATGATAACAATTGGCCAAAATCATTATAATTTTCTCTTGGATTCTATTATAAACAGAACAGTTAATATAAAGTTGTATCTGTAGTTACAATAGCCCGGCTTTCATGTAAAAATAACATTAGCATGTTGCCTCTGGCCATGTGAGTGAGATTCACGCCACATAAATTTCTCAAGAATTAATAATTCAAGTGGTAGACTCGTTACATACAGGCCTCTACAGTGATTATGTGCGTTTCGAGTGTATGTACAGACGCGAAGACAATTATAATATAAACATTAATTATATTAATAAAAATAAATACAATATTAATGAATTTATTGATGGTAAAAACTTTTTTTCTGGTAATATATATTTTTTAAACCAAATAAATTCGTGATTAGTATAAGGAGAAACTTCAGCATTTATATTTATTTATTATTTAATGACAAAGTAAAGAGGATATCTAAAAGTGTAGATACTAGCCACCCAAACGCGACATCGCCCGCTTTAACTTGTTGTTGCAATACATTCTAATTGTACAATGGTGTGACTGTAATGCGACGGTCGTGGGTTCGATCCCCACTCGATTAAGTGAAATATTTATTTACATTTCTATTTCTTCACTCTGGTGACGAGGCATTGCCTCAGAATTCGGCAGAAAGTGTCTTATCACTAGCTTCCCTCTACCCTGCTGGGTGCGGGATTACAACGTGAAGCTGAATTATTTTAACTTTCACGTTTATAACCTAAGTAGGAAGTAAGTTGTCACAAAAATACCAATGATTGTACAGTTACAGATGTCAAATTATAAAATAGAGCTATTACCAACACGCTACGCCGACTGCGCAGATTAACGTTTGCCACGCGCTTCGAATATAACGCATTCTTCACACGCTCGTGTTTTATTATAGTTTTATAATATTATACACGTTACGAAACCGTCGTGGCGCAGGGGCACTAGGTGTGGCTATAAAGCGAGGGTTGTGGATTCTCGAGAATTTCCTCCAGAAATAGGTGGAAAGCAGGGGACGGAAATCTACCTACTATGCTATGTGCGGGATACATAGTGACGCGAAATTATTAATACCAAAGTAATATTTTTATTATAATTTTAAAGTAGTTTTAAGTGTTCAATTACACATAAGAACTAAAACTATAAGAGAATGTCTTGACGTTACTTCTAGTGTTCCGAGAGTATTTTCACATTAAACATACAATGTATAAACATATGTTTTAAAAGTATTTATGCCGTTATAGTAATACAATAAATATGGCAATAATAGATTTTCTTCTCTAACTAATTCAAACCAGGCCATAAAAAACTAAAGTTCATGGTGTAAGTTTGCACTTAAAAGTTATTTTCATATCAATATTATATGTACATAATATATATATTTTAAATACATATTTGATATGGTAAATTTTGCTTTAACCGATTACGAACGAATAAGGTGATTTCACACATTAAAATTAGTTACAGATACTAAAGTTACCTTGTACAAGACACCCGTTTATATGAAATCTTTAATGAATTACGCTATTCTGTAGGTAAGTGGATGCTCGTTACAGCCATAAGCAATTCAGGTAACAAGATAGCTCTTGTATATATATTGTAACAAAATGTTATGGCGATGTTAAAGGAGATGCTAGTACAAACTATAATGTAACTAGAGATCAAATGAACATGAACCTTACATTTTGTTTAAGCTTTCTAGAATTTATATTTTAGGTCTCTTTATTTTATAAGCTTCACGCTGTAAACCGCTGTAAACAGAGGGAACCTAGTATTAAAACACTCCATTCTCGTTAAGTCACTTCCGACTCAAATCCGGGAGGAATTACGCGTAGAGTGGCGGAATTCAACGCCGTGATTTGCATCGATGCCATAGTAAAGAAGTGAAAATATAAAATATTTATTTTCCTCGCACTCGAGGAATTGTACCCCACTGGAATTGTACCCAAAACCTGTCGCGACTACAGTTTGGCGCTTATGCTCCTGCGCCACGACCGGTCTCAATTTTAGGTTTTGATGATAAAAACCCTGGAACCCTAATTAATCTTAGTAATTAAGTAAAAGAACTTTAAATATTACTTATAAAACTGACAAACAAACTACCTAAAGTAGGCGTAGGTTAATAATAGTTAAAATTCAGCACAACTTCGCCGCTCTATGTAAGCGCCACGGTCTCGTTACAACTAAATTTATGAACGCTCCTTTGTTTTACACACAATAGTGTATTATTTCTTGACGCAGTATAAAATGCCCGAGGACTGTAATGTATTTGTAATACCTAACTATTGATATAATGAAATTTGAAAATACATATAATAGAGATACTTACATAGATTTATTTACTTTTTATATCCTATCGAGTACCCAACCTCCCTGTGTCTATCCTGGTATATGCGGGATATAGAGTGAAAAAAAGTTCTTGTCCCTAAAAATAGATGTAAAATAAGATATAAATAATCCACTTTAGGGATATACGAATGTGGAAAAGATAATAATAAAAAAAAATGCACATGTATCCTCATACATGTGCATCTGCTTAGCGGGATTCTTATAAAAGAGAATTATAAACGCATAGAATGGACATGATAATAATTAGTTTAGCTACTTTTTTTTACGTTGTATCACGGAAATAGCGATTGATAGAATGTAGTGTCGGGACACTGTCTATTCTCCGCTAGAATCCGGGACACTGAGTGTTGATCGGCGAAACGCAACGCCGCACATTGTCTTACCACCAAACTCACTTTTAAAACTTTCATACCTAATAAAATAATAACATTTTCAAATTTTATATTTGGTTAAACCTTACACGGTTCCCTAAAAATATTTCTTAAATACTTTGTCATAAATCTGTCCAAACATTATAATAGACTATAGTTTATTTTTTCAAAAATTTTTTACTTCGAATGTTTTTAAAATACGACCGACGGTCGGGATTTCTGCTTACGATCAATAAATCAATAAATATATGCGGCTGTGTCCGTCCGTCCAGACATTAATGGAAATCACTGTTTGTTTAGGCCGATCCTTGCTTAATGTTAACGGAAGCCATATTGGAAATAGTGAAATGACGGATACATCGAACAAATATTTTTTATATATTAAATATTTCTGCAGGCGATCGTGTGTTGAGTGGCAGAAGTCAACGCCGCCCTTTGCCTCAACTCCAGAGCGAAGAAATGGAAATATGAACGTAAATAAATATTTCACTTGATCGAGTGGGGATCGAACCCACAACCGTCGCGTTACCGTCACACCCTGCCGCTGCGCCATCACGGACCTCAAAAGAATATATAATCTACTTAAATATAGCGAGACGCATGGTTTATCATATGCGAGGACTTAACTCGGATTACATGTTGCTATACAGTTTCAATGTCTAATTTTATGTTCATGTAAGATAAACATGGCGTGAAGTCATGATTTACAACAGCTTCCCTCAAATATCAAGTTACGTGGCGTGCATTGCTTATTTTTATATTAGTTAGGAAGCTTACAGTTATAGATTTATAAATGAAAATGTCTATAATAAGCTATACTGCACAATGGTAGGCATAGAGAGCCTAGTGTTGAGACTCTCCGTTCCCCATTTGTTCGAAATATGAAAATGTTAAATATTTTATTTTAACGAATGGGAATCGAATCTAGAACCTCTCTCGTTTACAGTCACACTTTGCGTCCCTGCGCCACGACTTATAATTTAAATTCGGGATAGGACCGAAGCCGAAGCGCCGTTTCTAAAGACACCCACCCGGCAACATAAATAAAACTTTGCTCAAGGAATACGAGCAAAAAAGTAACTACCTGACCCCGAGCCCCGCACAATGCTTCCTTTATTCCGTGGAACGCAACATTTCGACATCAACTAAAACGAATAATTTACTGGCACACCCTGATCTTCTTAGAAAGAAACTGCAAATTTAAAATTCTAAATAGCTTTTGTTTATATAGCATTTATAGAAGTGTCCCTTTTTACTAGACTTTTACCTTGATATTCACTTTTTTTTTTAATTTGCAAAATATATTATACCGTTCGAATACATTTACTGTGAAAGTATAACGTCTATTATATATGTATTATAAGATGTATTCCACATATAGAAGATTTGGCAGAGGGGCTTAGTGTTATGACACTTTCTCTATTTTCCGTTGAATTCTGGAGACATTGCATGTTGAGTTGCGGAACTCGACGCCGCTGTGCCTTATTACCAGAGCGTGTGGGAATCAAACCCACAACACGCTTGTGCGACTGCGCCGCGACTGACCTCAGCACACAACGATACATATTAAACAATACTTATCTTGGCCAGATAGTATAGGTGTCATTATAAGAAGCTGTGAATGCATTTTAAGCCACGCAGCGGTCGTCTCGTTTGTGGGAGTAAGCGCTAAATGCACATGCATCCGTTGTTCAGACGTATAGGGTTACCATGTTCACTTGAACGCAAAAACTACATATTAACTTTTTTAAAATACTTTTTATATATTTACAAAGTCAATATTTTGTATAATTATATTTTAAATTCATTCTACGGCCGAAATATATTATTTCTTATTGTATCCGATAGTTTTGAGTTTGAATCCAATCTGATTAAATATTGTGATGGATTCCACCTCTAATGACACATAGTGCAAAAAAGTTATATGTTATTACAAAATATTATATGTTCAACAGATTATATATTTTCTTTGCTTATGTACGTACAGTCAGACTCGTTTCTAAGCACAGATAGTATCTAATACAAGATCTACAATTTAGAATTACACATAAAAGAAATAAACAATTATTTAATCTTTTATTAACACATAAATTATTAAGAGAAGAAAAATATTATAATAAATGCTTATACATACATATATTTATTTCAACTGTTTTTATTAGGCAATCTATAGAATAATATTCCTTTTGGCTACCCTAGTCCTCAGATAGCGCTGCACAAGTGATCTCACTGTTCTACACATGGTGAAAGCCTTTACTTGAGTCAACGCATTCCCAGAATAAAACATTTGTGTGAATAAAAAACCATGTTTGCAATTTGTTGCTATAAGAAAAATAACCCTAAAATGTCATATCAAAACGGATGAACTATACTTTATCAGCAAAAGTATATATATATATTTTTTATTATTTAATTATAAAAGAAGCATCGTTTTGTATCTGTGCATAATTTGAGAGCCCACGCATGGGGCATATAAAATATTTAAAAATACCTAAAGTTATAGATTTTGTTCTTTTTAATATATTTTATCAAGATATAACGACGATGCAAATATTGTATGTATGAAATTCGAAAAAAAAATATATCGTTAATAAAACATTTATAATTTGTATTGAACGATCAACCAATATATAAAGAACAGTTCGGTTACAGGCACTCAAGTACTCCACAACACAGTACTCGCAGTTTCCTAGAGATAATAAGGAGTCGATTGCTATAACCCACCTAGAAATTAACGTCAATTTTAAAATTCCTGTCAGTTCTGAGGCGGGGCCGTAATTACACGGCTATCCATCATCGAAAACCAACAAACGAGGTTGTTTCAGAAAATATAGCCCACCCACTGCTGAGAGATAATATGGATGACCTTCGGAACGCGACTTTACAATAAAATTAAGATAAATAGAAATTATAAATTTTATATATTATATATAGAAAGAACCATCGTGATGAGTGTAAGGAGCACTAGGGTGTGACTCTAACACGACGGTTGTGGATACAAACCCACTCGGGTAAAATTAATAATTATTTATGAATATTTTATATAAACAACATTAATATTTTTTGACATTGGTGTACTTACAAATAAAATTTTAAAAAAAACACCTCGTAAAAAGGATTAAACTTACAGATCTTTAAGTTACCGTTACCCTACATATGCCTATAGATATAGGCGACGGGAAAGTGATAAATAGCACCAGTCCAAGTTCAGAGTCGGGCATATTGTATAACAATGGAGATCGTATCTGGCACCACGACCCTGCGTCCGTCGTTTTGTATCTTGGCGTTCATCCTATTTAACAAGCTTAACTTGGTATATAATATATGGTACTACCTTTAGATACAATAAATAAAATTAACAATTGTGTTCGAAAAGTTAATAATATTTTTTTTATAAAAGAAAAACTTTTTTAAAAAAGAATATGGAAATTAATTATTAAGTTAATTAGAAGAAATATTCACGTGTATCCAAGTTCAATATCAAAATATGCAGATAATCATAATATATATACTTTACGTTACGAAATTTGTTCAAAATTCATTCATATAGTCAAGTTAATAAAACAAAGCCACGAACATATCCCAGTTACCCATACACCAGCTAACAAAGCAAGTTCCAATAATGAGGACTCGATACGATCTCGGGGTCTCGAGACGAGGCGATCCCGTACCAAGATACGCAGAATCCTTTCTCGGCTCCTTTGTGGACCGTAAACACCGGCCGTAGATCTTCTCGGTGAGGCCGTGATTGTTCTTGGTGCATTTTTTATTTCTAACATTCTTCTTGGAGACATGATAGATTTATTTGACTAGGATCTGATTTTCGGCAACGTAAATATAATCTCGAAGCTTTGGCAATATGTATGTGAAGATATGTTTAAGTCATCATTTTTACTCGGTAATATATCTATAATGAGATCGGAGTTATTCGATGCAAAGTTGTTACTTTTAAAACAAGAATTGAAAATATTGGCTGGTGGTTACAAATGAAAATTATTCTGCCAGTGCAAACTACAGTAATTACGGAGCCTCAGGGTACGTCAGGGCTTATAGCCGGATGATTGAAGACCCTCCGACTTCGATGCAGCCGTAGAGGGAGAGAGATGGAATGTACGTATACAACGCGAGTGAAAGAGAAAGCAACAGTTCAGCATCTGATTAGCATCCCAATTACGGTGCGGGCGCAGTGGGATCGAATCTTTCGAACTAGTGATTTTATATATAAATATATACCTATGTTTTTATGTGTTTAACCGTATTAGTAATCTAATATAAATATTTACAAATCGTACAAAAAGACATAATTGAAATATTATTTCCTATACTTTAAATCAGTTAATACATTTCGATTTTTAATATTTATAAAAGGAAACTAAGTGATTAAATATAAAAATCACTCTTGTGTGAATTATAACATCGATTGTTCTCGGTAACGAGGTACAGCCCTAGTAACAAGCGTACAGCAATACAAGGCGGTTTCGTGTTGAGATTACATCGGCAGCCGTAAGGAAATTTAAAATAAACAAGAAATTATAAGAAAGATAACGTTCACAGGTCAATGTGAAAGAGTCGTTATTATTAAATTTATTTATTAAATGAGAGACAAATTATTACTATTACATACATTATAAAGTTATCTGCCCAGAAGGATAATATTTATTTAACGATCTTACAAAATCTTACAAAAAATATATAAATATATTATAGATACATTTTCTTGCTCAATGCATAAAATGTATAGGGAATGGTATCCCGTAGAGACGGGACTCTGACATAGGTGAGATAGGTTTGTAGTCGTTTATTTAATTTATATCCTTTTAGACAAGATTTAATTTTGAAATAGTAACAGTTATTTTATTTTAATTATGTAAATTTATGTTAAAAACCTCTAAATTAGTTCTTAATTCTCTTATAAAAATGTAATCATGCTATTTTTATGTGACTTTGTTAGTTTTGGTTTGTTGAATAAATCAAACAATATTCTTGGTATTTGATGTTTTTCTACGAAAATCCATTTTACACTTTCCATTTTTCATTCAACACTAAGCTTTTAAATCATTAGAGCAACTAACTGTTATATATTGTGTAAATATAAAAACACATTTGAAACGCCATTCCTACTCATATTTATATCCCAGATGTAACAGTTTATTTTATTGCGCCAACGGCCACGGTATTTCATCTAAATGAAAATAAAATTACTGTTATTTATTACGAATAGTGTAGGTAAGATTATAGTGAGATTTAAGTTCTCTAAGCTCAAACGATTATACTCCGCGCTGTTAGGGTTCGTTCACTTTCGTGGCGCTGCATGATTTTTTATATTATGATTCCATTAATAAAAAAAAAAGTAATTATATAATTATTAAAAATATACCAAATCAATTAATCATCAATTGAAATTGTAATTTAATTTATATACATAATATATAAAATTTAGATTTTTAGATGTTTCTGTCACCGAATCATATATATTATTAATAATTAAAAATACAAATAAATAATTTATAATCTATATCTGTGGTAACTATAAAATAATAACATATAATCTGTGGTAAATATTTAATATTTTTTTTTCATCTACAGTACCTATATGAAATGGCATTATAGCACGCGGGCCTTAATGCAGCCGATCGTCGTACAACACCCCGACACATAAAGCCAGCCAGCGCATGGATACAAAACCAATTTGATATTTCTCATTACGCGCCGACCACAATATGCCGACTAACTAGTTCTGATCTGTCATTATGATAATACACCTATCTTATAAACGAGGTATCTACGTATAGAAATTGAATATTATGTCCATTACACCACACCCGGACTAAGTTACTTGATAATATATTTTAAATAAATAAATCAGCTTCACGCTGTATCCCGCACACAGCAGGGCAGAGGGAACCTAGTGTTAAGACACTCCATTCCCCACTTTCTGTCGAATTCAGGAGGCATTGCGTATCTACATATATAAAAACAAGTGTCTGTTCTTGTGTTTGTTTGTCTGTTTGCTATAGACTCCGAAACGGCCGAGTCGATTGGCGTGGAATTTCGAGGAGTTGTTCCCTGCGAAATAGAATACTTCACACAAATACAAACAGTGTCTATACATGAATAAAAGCTAAGCTTATTTTAAAACAGTAAAAGCGAGTAGTTAATTATTATTCACATACTTAAAATAAAAGCTAAGCGTGGACAAAGCTGTGATGTGGGATATTTTAAGAACAAAGTGGTAATTACAATATAAATTGATGATCCTAAAGCTGGATTGGCGAAGTGATTGATGGGATTCTTAAGAATATTAATGAATGTGCGTAATACAAAATGCTCTGACGGTCGTTTAAGCAACCCGCTCCTTTAACACCACATTTCAGAAGTCAAACACTTACTTTATTCTATTTTAAGTTATTTAAAACCGAAATAGTAGGTATTTTTACGTTATAAGTTTGTCTTTTCTAATTAGAATTAATCAATTGAGGAGACGGCGAATAGTTTAAAAAATATATATTATTAGATATAATCAAAGGCAACAAACGGTAAGAAACGAAATAGATTATCAAGACGTTAAAATTATAATATCACAGAATTTTCAAAGTTGTTGTGTAAGATAAGAATATGTGAAGCTGTATTATTTAAATAAAACAAGATAGCCTCAAGACTATCAGCATATATATACATATTATTAATATCTGTTCTGTTGCAGGCGGCAGGCAGGGCCATCACCGGCTGTGAAAGAACACCGACGCATCATAAATCTACGTGAAATTATCATAACGAGTCGGCCCTATAACAAAATAGTGGCTTTCCGAGAAGTCCGCTGTAAAACGAGGACTATAACTTTCTGTGGCTCTGTGACGTTACTTTATTAATTGGGTGTCGTTGGATAAAAATGGCTAGTTATAACAAAAATCTGGTGGAATAAAAGTTTATTGGTGTCGTTAAAATGATCGCTTGATAGCCTGATTTTAAAACTTTACATTTTCGTATCGGCAGAAGTATATATTGCAGAGGAATTCGATATTTGATGTAACCGAATAAATATATTTTTTGTTATTTAAAAACGATTTCGATATGTAGTTATTTATATTCCATGAAGAAAAATATTGTGTAAAAGTAAAGTATTATATATATATATATATATTACTTTACTATGGCTTATTACTTTATATTGTATATTTTACAATATTCTAAAATGAATGAGAACACACACAGAACAATCTCTAAAGATTGTTTTTTCTGCATTAGGTTTTTGGCTTATTTTTAATAGCGTAAATGTTTTAAGTGCTTCAAGCTTTATGTTATATACCGTAACGGTTTTTGCAAACACACATTAAATCGTATCACGAAAATGGTATTTATCATACGTGAAATATGTTTATTGCCACAACTTCACGGACATTAATAGCGAGTGAGATATTAAGATAACTGGTTTTAGGGACATCGACGTGCTATCATTTCACTAAATGTCTTATTTGCTTTTAGTTCTCACGACTGGTAAATGAAAACGGCTCTTCATCCCTGTCCATCCATGTGTTAACTCGGAACTGAACTGAAAATAAATCCACTACATCGTTAAATCTTATATAAGATGGCCAGTTAGTCCAAAAAAATTAAAAATATATATTAAACAATGTCACTTCAAGTTGTTACAGCAGTAACTCCATGATGGCGAGTATCACAAAAACACAAGTTGCCAAACCATCGATGGAACCGACTGCGCCAATAAGTTTCTCGTAATTGAACGAATATTTATGTAGAAATGTAGCAGGGCAGCTTTTTGTTTGACGACCACAATATTAACTTTACAAAAATCGTCTACTCTTTCTCTCTTCTTTTACGATTTCGATTTTATTGAATTCCAGTTTAAATCAAAATTCAAGTACATCCACAGTACTAATTCAAATATGTATTGTTTATTTATTTTATAGATATTCAAAATATAATTTATCATCTGTGTCCAAAATATATTAAAAAAAAAATTATTTAATCAGTTAAACACTTAAATAACACTAGAAGAGATTTTTTTTTATATACCCCCAAAAAAGTCCAGATAATACATTACTTTACTGACGCTTAAAATTATTTTGGGAACGCAATTGCATTCCACGTGGTGTATTGTCCGCTTTCAACTAGTGTAGATGCCTCCGAAGTGATTTATTAGGCATCGTTTATTTTAAGTTCCCAATTCGTTGTTCTTTATAGCCCGACCTTCTTGCTTCACGCTTTTCAGAAACACAATTTCAAAGAACTCGCATGATTTATTCTAATAGTTAAGAAACCAGCTTAGTTAAATTGAAAGTCAGGATTTTGTGTAATGTAGAATAGGTATATATATACATATAAAATTTGTTAACAAAATTTTACCTACAGCTAACATGGACCACGGTGGACACGGCAAAGTTAGAACATCAAAGAAATAACTTGGGTCATTTACGACATAAAACGTAAAAATTTTATAGTTAAAAATAATGGGCGAGTCAGCGTAACTGGACAATAATGCCTCCAACGTTTACCGAGCGTAACTTATTGCTGAGAAAACAAAAGGCAAGCACCAGTGGCAGTTTGAAGAATTTGAGCTTTACTATTATTATTTAAATTAACCGTTTAAGTTAACCTTTCAAACATAAAACAAAGGATGGAGCATGAATTATGAACGCTTGGACGAAATTCGATATAGAATCATCACAAAGTGAGTGCATCTACAGTCTCCTAGCAAACGAGGCAGAATACGTCATCCTTTCACTCACTTTTATTTTATATATTTGATTCGGAAATGCTTATTGCGAGGACTTTATTATTCTTTAAAGTTTGAAGTGACAAAACATGGTGACAAAAGTTGAACCAAGGAAGGGGCTGGACTTCAATGGAGCAGGTACTGCAAATTCAACGTGTGAAAAGACTATTGTAGTCTGACGGGCTCTTCTCGGGTTATTTCTACTGTTCATTTTGCAATTTTTGTATTTATTTATTTATTATAATATTAGAGCAGGTAGGTAATTTGAAACGTATTTTGTTGAGACTCGCTTTAGTATAAAATACGAAGATGGATTGTTATATGTAGTATGTAGGTATTTATTTAGAATTCTTCAACAACTTTCTCATCAGGTTTTATATTATAATTGTATCGGAACATCTTTACTGCAATAACATTATGTTCCTAGATATACGTTGTTTAAAACGCATCAGGCACATATATTTGATAATTTAATAATTTATGAACTTACCAAACAGAAGCTGCCAGGCCAAAGTAGTACAGTAGTAAAAATACTACAGCACAGTTAGGGTTTTCTAAGCCATCATGAGCGAGTAACATTCTCGTCGGGGATGTGGAATCTTTAGCGCAGCCCGCAGCAGTGCGGCCTGCAGCAGCTCGGACCCCCCAACCGGCTGCCGCAGCGCACCTGCACAGCGCCACCAGGACCAGAGCACGTTCTCCAGCACCACCGCGATCCCCACAGGCTAATTGCGCTCCCACAGCCGCCAAAGTACATGCAAAACTTAACGCTGCCCAAGTTGCGAGCCACACTTCAGCAGCCCTGCGCTCGCCTGTCTCCCAAAGCACTTCTGCATCGCAGAACTGAGCACATCGACTCGACCCTCGCACCCATATCCAACTATTCGGTTTCACCAGTCTTCGGCAAGCTCCTCTGCCGACTGTATTCGATGCATCCAGCGGGATGGTCCCCATCGGTGGCGCTCGCTCGCCCGGACCCTCCATACACATGTGTTCGTGATTATTCTCTGCTGGGAAAAGAGAGCAGTCCAGTTCAGCTGGCCACGGAAAGCCGAAACCCCGAAGCACTGGGAAACATCTAGAGTAAACACTTTCACACAATCCTCGGCAGGGTCCGATGGGGACCGCGACCTTGTCAGTACACATGGGAACGTAAACCGCACATAAAAAAAGATGTAGTTGAGAGGAGCACCCGTACTGCACCAGGGGGCTGAACGTTTGGAGAGTGACATCGGCGTCCGCCTGCAAAGTGTGGCGAGCCAAGTTCGGCATGCCCGTCTGGTTGTATCCAATGTTCTTGCACATAGCCACTTTAATGGGTTCACATGTCCTCACGGTAGCTTCTGCCGCGATTTCAAAAACTAGAGTCACAGTTAAAACTATTGCGATTGCACACTTCATTTTGAATTTTGACATAATATAACTAAATAATTTCAAAACAAAAATAACATTATCGTGAATGTTTACGCGCGCGTTGACTACACCGACGCACACGTCCCACTCTGAACACGTCTAGAGACGATGTGTTGCGCTTGCGGTCGCCGGTAAGCTCGCAGAGGGGGAACGGTGGCGGGGAGGGGCCAGGGGGACAGGGTTCCACCACAAACAAAAAGGTCGCCAGGTATGCGATAGTATCAGAAGGAAAGGGAGGGAAATGGGTGAGGACTGAGGAGCCGCGGTCGCTGTCCGGAGCGGCGTGAGTCTCGTTAAATGAAACGGCTGTCCTCGCATCCTCGGGGCTTGCTCGTTATTTGTTATCGTGTTGTTAAGCTGTAGGCACACTATACTTTAAGAGTTTAATAACTTTACCATATGGAATTAGTACAACTTAAGCGTCGCGCTTAGGTAAATTATGTAAAGAGGATTCTATTAAAAATCTAGTACTTATACAGAAATAAGGACTACCAACGAGTGCAAATTATTTGTTGAGAAAAAATTTATCTTATAAAGTTTTCTTAGCTTCACCTTGTATCCTACATATAGCAGCGTGGGAAGTATTAATACACTCCGTTTCCATTAAGACTTACTTACTTCCCACCGAAGTCTGGAAGCATGACATGTTGAGTGGCGGAACTCAACGCCGCGCTTTACTACGTTACCTCCTAATAAAAATGCCTGAAGTGAGAATTGAATCAAACACAACCAGTTTGTTCACAGTCCTCCTACGCCATATCTTTAACGGCCTTAATACAGTAGTTAATTATTAAAAATTCTCATGTGAACACTGCTTATCGTTCAATAGTTCATATCTTTTAGATTTTTCGATATATCGATTTTTAGATAACAAAGATAATAAGCAGATAACACATCGTAGATCGACTACTATACTTTATTTTTGATAAATATAATAAAATTAAGTCTTTATTCGCAATAAAATACGAGAATTTTGATAATTATTTTATTGTACATAGTTACTACAACAATATGCATACTTTTAACATAAATAGGTAAATATAATGGTGAACTTTATTAGTTTTACAAAAATTGGACCGAAATACAGATTTGTGAGGTCAGAAGCTTACAATAGATATAGAAATACGCAATGGGATAAAAAATAATATTTACAAGGGCTTTCCTTCAAAAGAATAATATCCTTAAAATACGACTAAAATAAAAGATAAATACTTTTACAATAATCTTATATTACACAAGTTGTTTCACACTTTGTCTGCTATTCTAATGTATTTTTTTTAATTTTACATCTTTGCTGAATCAACGTCAGTCCATTTTCTTTAGCAATTGAACTTTTCACATAAATATTTTCATTAAAGAACTTTTTGAATGGCTATGAGGAAAAACGACCTATCTACATACAAATCCCATGTAAACCACATCTCAAAGTCTCAAGTCTTTCCATCTTTACATTTACAGAAGCTAAATCTAACGATAATATTATACAACATTCACATAATTTTAGTTAAGATTTTTTTTATTTCATCATATTTTTTATATATTTTTTACAATAAAGCGTAAAAATAAAATTAGGAATGCAATTTAAGCAATCATAGCGCCATTTTCTTCTCAAATATATAAAATATAACTACTTACATTTATATATGCCAAAGCAATTTATAAAGTATATATAAATACGTAAATGCCGTAAACTTTTATGTGCTTTGTAAAAATTATTTATAAAAATGTGCTTTTTAGTAGGATTATCTTCATTGGAATAAAATCTTTATTGGATAATGAAAGTATACAAAAATAGATAAAATAAAAATATTTGAAATAATTACAGGAAGTACACTACAATAGTTTCAGCAAAGCCAGCAGGCAGCTAAGACAATCTAGCCAGTAAAAATTTTGAGGTAGTTTTTATTGAACCAATTCATAATAATATTTTGAATAATATATACATATAACTTTTTCAAAGATTTTTGACATCACTAGAGTCCCGACCAGTTTGCCTACAATACCAGATTACTTTTTTATCATTTTTCTCAATTAATGAATTTCCAATTTCAAAACAAAGATAATAATAATAAACTATATTAGACAAGTCTATAGCCTCTTAATAACTGATTAAATCCATCCATAACATTTATTCAAAGAAAATGTGAATATATTCATTCTTATCTAATAATTTAGTTACAACTTAAATACAAAATTTAAATTAAATTTTAAAACGTAACAATCGACTTAATTTCCCTAACATTTAATATATGAAATTGCATTACAACTTAGTTAGTTAGGGCCAGAGACCTTTAAGCCGTTTTTGAGTACAGAAAGAGAACAAAAAATTGACATTCTCGAATAAAATTAAATAAATAGTAATAGTATCGATACATTGAGATTACATAAAATAATGATTTAAAAGAAAAAATATATATACTGGGGAAAAAAATTACATGAAATGGAATAACATGGAATATAGTTAAGGTGATATTCGGAGCTGCCAACATACATGACAAAATTTATAATAGCAAGACTTCAACCTTACTATTACATAATATATAAAAAAATAAAAAAAGAAACAATAATTTGATATTTTAAAATTTAAATTTGGAACTGCACGTCGCAGAGCGCAGACACTGACAGCTGACTAGACGGGTGTGGAGTGCGCGTCAAGGCGCACGCGCAGCCCTTCGCGCTCGCGCTGCACGTCCGCTAGCTCGGCGCAGAGCGCGCGGCACACGCGGTGCAGCACCGCGTTCTGCTCCTGCAGGGACTTCACATCGGGGTCCGTCTCGCACGAGGATTCCCTCGACGGCTTGCGGTACACCTCAAAGGCGCCGTGCATTTTGGGTGCGTCCTCTCTGTTGTAGCCGAAACCCTCACCCTCGTACTCCCGCGGGGCGAACGCGTCTGGCGGGAAGGCCGGCTCCCCCTCGCTCCTTTGGTTGACTAGTCGACGTGAAGGTGGGGAAGTAGCGGGCGACATACGTGGAGGAGGTTGGGGTGGAGGCGCTGGAGCCCCTTTAAACCTGTTCAAGTCCAAGGAGCTAGACCGCGTGTGGTTCCTCAGAGGACGCGGAGGGGGCGGCGGAGGTGGATCTTTCTTGGGTGCGTATTGTAACGACTGTGGGCCCTCTTCCGCGTGGACGGAGGATTCTCGCGCAGGGGGAGGGGGGAGGACTCCCACATTTTTCACGGGTTTCTTGGGCTGAGGTCGTTGGATTGATTTTATTTCTGAATTGCCGTTGGGGGGCTGCTCGGGAGGCTGCGAATTTAGCCTTTTCGGGCTTGCGAGTTCAAAGGCGTGGGCGAAATCATCACGGCGGGGGGAGGTACTCGAACGTAGATCCCCCTCGTGTGGCATCGTGTTTGCGTCGGGAGTCACCCTGAGAGCCACAGGATGAAATATCTTAGGATCTCGTTCCAGTGCAGATTTATGGAAATCAAAGTTGACAGGCTTAGGCCCTGGACTGGACACACTAGAAGTCGGGGAATCGACAAACTTGGTCCATTCTTTATTATTGACCTGGGATTCCGGTTTGGGCGGAGAGAGTGAAGGCTGCCTCTCTTCTGGTTTTTTGGCAGGTTTACTCTCGTAGGGATCTATATTTTCTGCTTTTGAGGCGAAATTGAAGTCAGCCGATGTTCCAGAACTGAACATATCTGACCCAAGGTCTACGAGATCAGTCGTAATCGCTTGTTGAGAAAAATGCGAGTCGACTTTGGGCACGAGGCAGGCGGGCAACACGTCAGGCACTGGAATATTGTTTCTCCTCAAAACTATCAAGTGCATCGCTATACTGAATTCCTCTAGAGTAAGCATTCCATCTTTAGTGATGTCAGATAGTTGCCAAATTTTTCTTAGATCTGGCACCGATAGACGCGACTTTTCGAAGAATAACCTGTAAAAACGAATTGCGATTTAAAACTATATATTATAAAAATCTTGCTATTTAAAAAAACATCTTCACACCATCGCTTTTTCACTCATAGCAGGGAAATCTAACACTATTTTCCCCATTTTTCAAGACATTAGCGGAACACATGGCCGATCTTTGTCTGGTTACCAGAGCAGGGAAAATGAAAATAATCCATTCGCCCGAACTTAAACCCACAACAGTCGCTTTTGCAGATAGACACTGTGTTGCTGTATTATAGCACTTAAAGGTTATTAAAATATTAAAGATATGATCCCAAGTAATTAGTTTTTTTGTATATCTCCAATATGTACAAGTGTTATTACTTATTTGAACACTATTCTAAATAGATTTGGCACATATCCCAATGAAAAATGCGAGGTCACAGATAACAATGGTTAATATATATTTTAAACGTAACAGAGATTGTTTATTTATTAGTTTATTTATAGTTATATATTATTTATGTATATACATAACAATTAATTTTCATTGAATTTACTTAAAATTTAAAAAATTGCTATATATTCAAAATTGCGTAGTTTATAAAAAAGTAATACATTATTATTATTACAAACATTCAGTTAATTTTATTTTTCTCACTTAATAATTAGTCATCTCATTTAATTTACTTAAATACTTGTAAAGATAGTGACAAAATTATAATACAATAAAAAAAATATTTCATGCTTATTTATATTGAGGCGTTTAGACGAGATAAGTATATTTTACTATTTCGTAGGTATTTTAATTTATTAAATTATAATATGAACTACATTATTCATCCAAAAATTCTCCAATATAAATATTGAAAAAAAGAATAATAATTGAAGTATGTAGGGACCGTAGCGTTCGGCGCTCTGTTCGCTCTGATTACCCCTGCTAGTGATAAAGCGTGAAGCTAAGTTAAAATAAAAAGAAATATTTTATATATCCATCCTTCCCGTTTGCAGTCACATTCTAATTGCACGAAGTAATTCTGGCAGCACAGTATGTTACATCGAATTTTCGAAACCATTAACGTGATGGCTGGTTATTTTATAGTTGTTATATAAGTCTTCTTTTATAAATGGACTAGCCAATAAAAGAATATTTTTTCAAGTTCACCTGTAGTTCCCGAGATTAGTATATATTATATATTAACATAAATATAACAAACCTAGCCGTTTGTCCCGATAGCAACCCGCGTTCAGGACGTAATTGTGCAAATTGGGTCGCGTAATATCGCGCTTGGACTTCACTTATTTCAAAGACGTCGCCGTCACCTTCCCCCTCTTCCTCGGACGAATGACGATCTGAAGATTCTTCTTCTGTACCTGGAAATTAAATACATAAGTATTATAATATATTTTTTAAACTTCGTATGGGTTGGGTTAGTGGTAAAATTTTCCATTCCCCACGGTACAGGCCGATCCGAAACCCCTTTAGCCGAACTACCATGTTACTCTACAAACCATTTGCATTTTAATGACCCATTTATGTTTTGGATTTGCTTATAGACTTACTAGCTATACTCGAGTGTGCTAGTTCATAGAAAACGCAAATAAATTAATAATAAACTAAATATACTGCCATGTGTCCCAATTAGTTCGGATATTCGACGCTCTATATGTATAAAACTTCGAGATGTGGTTTTCATTCATAACTATATAAATTATGAATAAAAAGGGCATGTCTAGAACGATCTCAGACTTGAGAGCGATTTATAAATGTGAGCCTAAAATATCAAATTCATTCACGTTATAACCATGCAGAGAGAGTCTATTTTTAAGACACTCCTTTACCCATTTTCCGCCAAACTTAATTAAGGCCGCTCTTTGCCTAGGCACTACAGCAAAGAAATGAAAATATTAAATATTTTATATCTTCGAGTGGGCATCGAATCCACGCCAAGTCGCGTTTACAGTCACATGCTTGTGCTTCTGCGTCATGACTGGCCTTAATAAAAATTGATTAAGTATTTGCACGACTTACATCATATTCCATGACTCATAAAAATAGAATATTTATTACTTTCAATAAATTATTAAACACGTAACATGTTAAGTATATAACAATACAATAAAGAAATTCACACAATGTATACAGTAAATTTAAAAAATGATGTGGACATATACCAGTATACACCTGTAATGTATTCTTGTGTGATATACCAGTATGTATGTCAACTTCACGCTGTATCCCGCACAAAGCAGGGTAGGCAGAGGGAATCTAGTGTTAAGACACACCTTTCCCCACTTTCTGCCGAATTCTCGAGGCATTGCGTGTTGAGTGGCAGAACTCAACTCCACGCTTGTGCCTCGACACCAGAGTGAAGAAAAATGAAAATATAAACGTAAAGAAATTTTTCACTTCCTCGAGTGGGAATCGAACCCACAACCTATATGATATGTACTATACTTTTTATTTTAATTTATTTGTATTTACTCATAATTATTTTATTTTTTACCTAAAAGTCTAGTATGTTCTTCAGCAGTATTAGTAGGCCATACACCACGGCCGGTAACACTATGTTCCCATACAGGATGTACTCGTTCTGCCACACTGTTGGTAGGAGTTGGACTCTCACTTGCAGTACTCCATGGCGATCCAGCTTTGGCCCGTCGCTTTATGTAGAGAAAACATTTTCAAGGGTTATATGAAGGCCATTGTGGTGCATTGGCACAATGTATGACTATAAACAGGATGATTGTGAATACTTATATGGTTGTTCTGCCATTCAAAATTGGGGAATTGAGTATTTAAAATTAAGTTTCTTCTGCTTACAAATAATATAATATAATCAAAAGTTAAGTTTGTTCTTTTGAAAAACAGCTCAAAATGAAAAAATTGTTGATAAGTAATTTAACTTAAAAATTACCATACAATTGTCTTTTTGTAGGATTACTTTTTATATTTATTATTGAATATTGCTTTAGACTTACACCCCAGGAAATTAATTCATTTTATTATTCATGTTGAGAACTCACACTCAATATATAATGTCTTGAAAATCAGGCGATTATTGGAAAATGTCTAAAAGAAATGTATCATAAGCTCTTAATACAGAGTTTCCTCAACCTACCCTGATATACAAATGTGGGATACAGTGTAAAGCTAAAAAAACCACCACACCACAATGTATTAAAATATATTTCCCAACATTTTATTTAGTGACTCTGATATGATAAAAAACTGAAAGTTTAATGACAAAATATATTAATATATGTCTTATCTAGAATAAGTAAAATTGATCCACATTGCCATATATAAAATTTCAAATATATTTTATGTTTATATGATGTATTTATTAATATAATAAAATAGATAAAATACTAATTAAAAATTCTTTCAAACTAATGAGATATGTGATGAATAGTAAGAAATAAACTTCTTATAAATAAATATATATAACCAACTTTACACAAACATCAAAGAACATAATTAATAGAGAAATAAAATAACCTTTTTTATTTGGACATTAATATCTAATTATTTAACTTTACTAACTACTAAACTTTATAGAATATTATTGTATAGGTAGATAAACAATAAAGTTATACTAATTGTATAAATAAATTACTAGTAATTTAAATAATTTACTCAAAATTTGTTATTGTTATTAATTTCTGTGCTACCTAGCATACTTAAAAAATTGTGACATTGAGTTCTTATCACATTTCCAACATAATGAATTCTTTACATATAACTGATAACACTGATGTCTTAAATTAAACACAGGTAAATGAATATAAAAGAAATGTGCAATACCATTTTGACATATAATGTTCCTAATTTGAGAGAAAAATAAAATGCTTCTGGTATTGTTAAATAAAAAGTTGTATCATAAATAGAGTTACTTACACCACATGATCCTGATCTTTGTGACGCTGTCTCTGACTCCATTTCAGAGTCTGTGCTGAGTGCCTCTGTAGCATCATGAGATAAAGCTTGAGGGACATCACTATCAGATAGATTGGATGATAATCTTATAGGCTCATAAGCCCCAAGGTTACCCCCAAAATTTCTTTCTCGCTTCGAAATATGTTGCTCTTTAGGAGAATTTGATAACTGAATCAAATCTGCATTAGCATCAGAATTAAGTGCCCAAGTAAACCTTGGAAGAGGCAGGTCTAAAGGTGTTGGCAAAAGTTCAGGCTTTAGAGACATATTAGTTTGGTGGGCAGCTATTAATTTTAGAGCAGAATAAAATTGTTTCCTATTCATATGATTAAGTGAGGCACATGTATTAGGCGCCACACTTATGTCCATGATCTGTAATATGAAATCATACTCTATAATATAAAATTACAAGACTTGTATACAAAAAATATATGTGCAATATTTACAATGATTACCTGTCGTAATACATCATTTGGTATGTTGGATGACCTAAACAGTTCTGTAGCTTTTAATATCGGTATTTTCCCGTTGGATTCCTCGTCACAACATAAAAACAAATCGCCGAAATATCTCATTTCGGTCTCTGTCAAATTGAGATCCTCCATTATAATAATACACACAACTATATTTCTATAAACACTATCGCAGTTTGTAATATACTTTACGAAAAACACTCATAACCACTATCTGTTAATATAAACCATATTCATTAATAAATAGACAAATTTAAAAACTTTAACATCACAAAATTTACACGAAGCAAACGTATATGTCATTGACAGCTGCCCGATATGCTCGTAGCCATTAAATTACATAGATTGTAAATAAATATATATTTTTAAGTCGTATAAACAAAATGGTGTAACAATTCATATTTTATAATAATTATTTGATTTACAGTGATACTTACTGTAAATAAGAATATTATTTAATTCAAAGTATTATCAAGATAGGACAGTTGCACTACCGAGTCAATTTTATATTCATTAAACATATAAGCTATGTTCTCTATAATTCACTTGAAATAAAATGCTTAAGTTTTAATATCGATGCTAAATGGCTTTTAAAAAAATAGTATTACCCACTTTAGTTGTTTTATATTAATATATAAGTCATAATTGATCACTCAGATATCATCTTTGTTATTTCAATAATTAACAAATACGAGAATTATCTATTAGTTTTATAAGAAATTTTTCTACTAATAATAAATAAAGTAGATAGAGTAGCAGTACTATAGTCTCTTACTTACCTTGTATATTAGGAACCAAAATAGAAACTCTTATGTTATCACCCTCCAATTAAATATTTTATGCTCTTAATTTAATCAATATTATCTTATGTATACCTACTGATTTTTACACTATTTTTAGTGGTGTAATGCTGCAGTTGCAGCATATCTCTTTTACTTCATCCATTATCGTGAACCTTGAAGTGGGGGGTCCATATACTTATGTGACATTCTTTCAAAGGCCCCTTCTTTGATTAATTAGTATTTTTACTAACTTAATGTAGATAATTATCTTTCTTAAATATATTTTTTTATATCTATAGGCCTAAATTTAAAGCTCATATCATTTTTCTTACGTAATCACAACTACAATAGTAATTTTAGTACTTAAGGTATGATAGATAGATTTTACTCAGTTAAGAGAACTTACAGATGTGTATAATTAAACAAAAAAATAATAAGTTCAATTGCAAATCATCAATTATTTTTAAAAAAGACATTTGGAAAATAAAAGACCGATAGAATAATAGAACAAATTTATTGTTCGCAGTGATTTTTATTTTTAAATTATTTTAATCCTTGTACACAGTTACTGATTAAACAGATAACACAGGCATATCACTACTGTCAAAGTAGTTAAATAATTTAGAATAATACACAGCTACACTTAAAACTTAATAGTTAAATAAGCATTGGTAATCTCAACTTTACAATCAATCTATGTTTCATCAAAATTAACAATTTAATCCTTGCTCTGGATGTACTTAATGAGATCGATGACACGGCTGGAGTATCCATATTCATTGTCATACCAGCTGATCAGTTTCACAAAGTTGTCATTGAGAGAGATACCAGCAGCAGCATCAAAAATGGATGAGTGAGAGTCTCCAATGAAATCAGTTGATACAACTTGGTCTTCAGTGTATCCAAGAATGCCTTTCAATGGTCCATTTGCAGCTTCCTTAACCTTTTGTTTGATTGCTTCATAGCTGGCAGGTTTGCCAAGACGTACTGTAAGGTCAACAACTGACACATTGGCAACGGGCACACGGAAAGCCATACCAGTCAGTTTTCCGTTCAGGGCAGGAATAACCTTGCCTACAGCCTTGGCTGCTCCAGTTGAAGCTGGAATGATGTTTTGTTGAGCACCACGGCCATCACGCCACAGCTTTCCAGAGGGTCCATCAACTGTTTTTTGGGTAGCAGTTGTAGCATGGACTGTTGTCATAAGACCTTCTACAATCTCAAAGTTGTCATGGATAACCTTGGCAAGAGGAGCCAAGCAGTTAGTTGTGCAAGAAGCGTTAGAAATAACTTTGAAAGATGGGTCATATGATTCTTGGTTGACACCAACCACAAACATGGGTGCATCAGCACTGGGAGCAGAAATAATAACCTTCTTGGCACCACCATCCAAATGAGCAGATGCTTTGTCAATGGTTGTGAAAACACCAGTAGATTCTACAACATATTCAGCTCCAGCCTTGCCCCAGGGAATGGCTTTAGGGTCCCTCTCGGAGAACACGGCAATTTTATTTCCGTTCACAATAAGATTACCATCGGCAGCTTCAACAGATCCCTTAAAGCGGCCATGGGTAGAGTCGTATTTGAATAGGTATACCATGTAATCCAAGCCAATGAAGGGGTCATTAATAGCAACAACTTGAGCTCCTTTCTCAATAGATGCACGAAGCACCAAGCGACCAATACGGCCGAATCCGTTGATTCCAATCTTCGACATATTTACTAGAACAAAAAAATATATTTATAAATATTTTCGTATTTTAACATAACATATCTTAACAAGTAGTACTATCTGAATAAAATTTTGAATTAGTAAATTAATGGAATAGTATTACATTAGATAGTATCGGTATAGTTTAATGTTAATTATATTTCGACGTTTTCTTTCTTAACAATCTAATCTTTTTTCTTTTTTCTTTCTTTAATCTTTTTTCTTTCTTTAATCGAAAAACTTTTAAAGATTTCATGATAGCAGAGATGATATTTTAAGACTACTTTGAATTGTAGTCCGCCCTATAGGTTTATACCGGTATAGAAAGGTCAAATTAAGGTCACACAATTTTACACGACTAGTAGGCAAAAGTTTTTTGTATTCTATATAGAAGTATATTTCTTTATAAAAAGAGACGTTATTCTTAGCATTATTTGTTCTTCTAAAAAGTATTTAGTATATCTTAACAGTAACATAGAAGATTGTCAATTGTCATGGCACTCAGTTTGCGCACGTCTACTTAAATCATGATGTAATGACGAAATATTATTATAATTATAAAGCTAACGACATGTTATTGATAAATAGATTAAATAATAACAAAATAATAGGTATAAATATAATTGTAAACGTAATAATACATACCGGATTAATTAAATTGGCGCTTTGAAATACACGACACGTCCACCCACTGTAAGATGGCGAATAGAAATGTCAACTGAAGGACGACGGACGACCAACAAAACTAGAAGTTTCGGCTACGTTGAATATAGAGTATAAAAATTATATATAATTGTTCTCGAAAATATGGAAAGGTACTTAAAAAACGTAACTTATAAAAATATTAACAATAATTTCAAATTAGTTTATAAGAAAACAACATTTAATGTATCGACGGCTATTTTACTTGTGAATTTAATGTGTATCATATAATTTATAAGACATATTTCTTACAATTTATATTATCTTTAATATTTATTATATATTCTGTGGTTGAATGACAATTGTGCGGGCAATTTGAAATGTTATTATAGTAGCGTAGTAAATTTTTTTGGACATCGACATACAACTTTTTAATTAAACTATTTGTAAATTTAAAATGATTAAAGTTGGTATAAATGGTTTCGGACGAATTGGCCGAGTCATATTCAGAACGTGCATACAAGAAAGTAATTTAGAGGTGTTGCAATCTTTATTATAATTAATGATTATTTTTTATGTATCTTATCTTCAACGAACAAACCTTAGAACTATGATTAAATAGAATGATACAGTGGAAATTTAGCAAATGATTAAATAATATTGTAGAAATATTAGTCATAAAATATTATCAAATAATAAGGGTTATTTGATTGTTGTTACTTAAATATGTAAAAAAAGTAAATTAAAATTTATCTTTTAATTTTTATATTTATCTACTTTTAATTGGAACTTTAAAAGTATTATTATTTATATATTTAGCATTATTATTATTTATATATTCCATTACTTCAGAAACATGTATCTATTACTACAAACAGAATAATAGTCATTCTGTTGGTATTTTTAATGCTTTGTAATCTAATTAATGATCAAAATGCATTATGCAGTAACCTTTAATCTGCATAAAAACAATTAACATTAAAATTTTTCACGCTTATAAGGTTACAGCTATAAACGATCCAGCAGTTGATATCGATTATATATGCTATCTCATTAGATTTGATTCTACACATGGAAAATTTAAAGGCCAGGTAACATCAACAGTAAACGGGATAATTGTAAATGGTAATACCATATTTATATTATATAAATTGATTTTTCTAACAAGTAAATAACCTGATTAATAATGTAGGTAAAACAATAAATGTTTTTCATGAAAAGATTCCATCAAGTATACCCTGGCGATCAGCTGAAGTAGAATACGTTATAGAAGCTTCTGGAATGTTCACAAACTACGAGAAAGCTATGGTACAAATATTTTATTTTACTTTCAAGGTTTATAGGTATTAAAGGTGAAGATGAAGTATTAGATTACATTTAAACTATTGTCGATAATAATTGCAGTTAAAGAAATAGTTAAATATTTTTATGGTTCACAATATATTTATTCTGATAAGCACTGGATAAGCTGTTATCGATAGCATCGGTACATTTTATTTTCCTTATAGAGTTCATAACATCGTTATTGATTTACAGTGAAGTAATTTATCATGAATCTAAGGATGGTTTTTAAATAAATGTAACAAAAATTAAAGTTAAATGTACATTGAGCCAGTTGTAGAGCAGGGGTGAAAGCGGTTGACTGCAAGCACGTCAAGTTGTTGGTTCGATTCCAACTCAAGGATATTAAATATTTCATTTCATTTCTTCAATTTGATAAGGAGGCAAAAAGCACGGCGTTAACCTGCGCCACTCAACACGCAGTGCCTCCACAATACGGTGGAAAATGGGGAACGAAAATTTCTGAATGGGAAGGAAGTGTCTTACCATTAAGTTTTTTTTCCCCTCTGCCTACCCTGCTATGTGGAAAAAAGAGTATTATTATGATATTTACTTAGATATTTAATTCACATATTACTTTAGTATTTGTTATACAGTTTTAGATAGATAGGTTTAGGCCATACCTTATAGTACCTACCCAAGCCACGACCTATTTACTATGTTATACACAACTTATGTATGCATAGTAGGTTTATTTATTTAGCCCAGTCGAATTTTATAATTTTAAAAAGGTAATTTTATAAATTTCCAAATAGAAAAAATGTGAGATGATGGAGTTCATTATAACTTTACAGGGAAGAATTATTTGTTCTTAAAAAATTTTCAGGGTCACTTGGCAAGTGAAGTTGTTAAACGAGTGATAGTAACTGCCCCCAGTGTAGACATACCAATGCTAATACTAGGGGTCAACGAACATGATATTCATATAGGTTATTATCTTTTTGTTTTATACCTATAAAAGTAATATAATTTATATATAATTTTTTTTGCCATTGTGTGAAACGAAATCAAATTAAATAAAAATATTTTTTTAGATGGGATATGAACCCGTAATCGTCAGGTTCGACTACATGTCTATATGCTGTGTACCTAATAAATATTAGTCGAATTTATTGAGATTTATTCCTATTATGCATTTTTTTTGTTTAGAATTTACTTTATTATTAGATTTCCATTAAACTGTGATCCTTTTGGAGTACTTCATTGCCATTAAATATGTATCTACGAAGTAAAGATATTGAGGCCAGTCGTGGCGACGGGGCGCATGCGTGCGACTGTAAATCCGAGGTTGTGGGTTCGATTCCCCACACTATATATTTGTTATATTCATTTGTTGGCATTGGTCTGGTAACGAATCCTTGAGCGCGCTTTGCCTGCTGCAGAATTCGGCTAAAACTGGGTTAAGAAGTAACACTAGGTTCCCTCTGCCTACACTGTTATGTAAGGGATACAGCGTGAGGCTAAAAAATTCTAAAGATATTTTAGATTCAAATTTGTTCACGAATTCACGATCTTATAATTAATTATATGTATTTTGTAAATATACGAATTTGTAAAATATTTATGTTGAGATTGCGCTACAGGTTAACGGATATAGATAGGGTCAGAAAAATATGTTTCTTTTATTTCATCAATATTGTTTTTACTGTGACGTCATATTTGTTTCATCATGAAGGTCCAGGTCTGATGATTTTTGATAATTTGGGTTAAAAGTCAAATTGTTTTAAGTATCTTATTTACATTAGTAAAAGAGGGCGTGGCGCTTTACAGATAAATGAATTTCTTTCGGTGTTGGTAGAAAAAGAAGAGAACATTGTAATGAATGGATTCAAAAATTATTTTACTTTTTTGAATCCATTTATTATAATGTTCCCTTCTTCCACGATGAAAAATTGGTAGCTTAAATTGATTTATTGTATTTTTAGGAAATTTTTATATACTTATAAAAACTAAAATATACAAAGATTCAGGTGCGGAAAAACTTTGGTATATATTTTTATCTGTTCGCTGCACAAATATCAAATATAAGGAGTGGTAGATTGACTTTGTAATTTGAATATTGCTTAAAGTTTTCTTTTTCATTGATATAGTCATGTGTAATATATATATATATGTACATTTTCAGATGACAAAATAATTTCTTGCGCCTCAAGCACGTTATATTGTTTAGCGCCAATTATAAAGATTTTGTTACGAAACTACGGTGTTACAGAAGGATTTATAACCAGCATACACGCAATGACACCATCTTTAAAACCTTTAGATGGTTTGTGTTTACGTGGAAAGGTATACACCACTTATATTATGTGTATTAACTATTTAATGTTAACAACTTTGAGTCGATCGTGGCGCAGGAGCACAGACTGTGATTGTAAACGCGACAGGTTGTGGATAAATTAATATAAGTTTTATTTCTTCGCTGTGGTGTCGCGAAAAAAAGCGGCGTTGAGTTCCGCCACTCAACATGCAATGCCTCCAGAATTCGGCAGAAAGTGGGGCACGGAGTCTTACCATCAGTGTTCCCTCTGCCTAACCTGCTGTGTGCGGGATACAGCGTGAAGCGTGACGAAATTTAATTTTGTTTATTAAATTTATATATTTTGTTAAACATTTTTTATCAATAAAGCCATATAGTACCCATTTAATAAATGTTCTGTAAAAAAAAATATTTGAGAACATTCTTGTTATTTCAAAAACTAAATCGATATTATAATATATTATTGTAGCATTGGCGTGATCATAGAAGCATACATCAAAACATAATACCGGCGGCGACTGGCGCTTGTAAGGCGCTCAGTAAAATTATTCCACAGGTTAAAGACAAATTGAACGGTATAGCTTTCAGAGTTCCAATTGTCAATGTTTCAGTACTTGATATAACCATACGGTGAGTAAATAAATAAACCTTTCATTACCACCGTGACCTCATAGTCCAACAGCGTGAAAACTATGGCTGTAGCTTGAAATCCTTCTAGAGAAATACATATATATTTTTAATATAGCTGTTTCTTGCAATCTCCTGATTGCATTTTATCATATTTGTGTAGACATTAATTTAAATTGTAAATACACTAATTTTTAGTATAATTTTGTAGAAAAAAATCCTTAAATCATCTTGTTTTTAGGCTTAAAAAAAGTGCATCTATTGATGATGTATTTAAAGCTATTGATATAGAAAGTCAAACGTCAATGAAAAATATACTTAAGTTATGTACAGATGAAGCTGTTTCTTCTGACTTCCTTGGCGATGAACATTCATGTATTTTGGACGTAAAGTCCAGTTTGCAGTTGACACCAAACTTTTTTAAACTCGTCTGTTGGTATGAAAACGAGTATTCCTACGCTTGTCGTGTCGTTGACTCTATTAAGTTTTCTGAAAAGTCTTTCCACGTCCACTTGATGTCTACCATGAGTTCTACTTCGCCATTGTCAAAAAGGCTGTTTCAACAAAAATCTTCACCATATTGTAGAACTAATTGTTTTCAAAATACCAATTTAAAGTCAAAGCTGCCTAGCGTTCCAATGAAATTGAACAAGTCGATTATTTTGCATAATAAAAATTCCAATCCTGTAACTTGTGTAGCGCAAAATAATACTTGTATATTAAAAAATTGGAATAACGAAGCACTCGGAGACTTGCCTTTAGTAAGAGATAACGAAAACACTCTGTTTCATAGCTGTGTCACTTTTGAGCAATATAATTTAAACCCATTAAATTATACAAAAAATCAAGAACGCCTACAAAAAGTGAAACAGGAGGTTTCCAAAATGATAGACATGACTGAAGTGTTGCTAAAAAAAGTAAATTTGAATAGTAGCAATGATATTGTTAATGAAAATACACTGACAGGCAAAGATAATCCGAATGATCACGAAATATGTAACGCAAATTCAAAAAGTTCTACCGAAGATCAAATGACATTGGTTATTAATGAAAATATACAATTCGTTAAAGAGAATAAGAATACTATTGTAGAACATGAAAACACTGCTGTGTTAGTTCCTTCAGTCGATATTGAAAATCAATCAAAGGAAATTTTTTTAGCAAAAGATGAAATTAACAATGAAATTGAGGATTGTAATGTAGAAGTAAAAATTGATAATAGTAACGAACGAATTACTTCTAACGTGATAAAAGTATCAGACGAGATTGAAAATTGTGAATCCACAAACGACAAATCGAAACCGGTTGAACCAAAAATAAGTATTGATGAACCTAAAGAAGTAAAATCGGTAGCAAACAATAAAAAGGAAATAAGAAAGAAAATTCTAGAAGGTATTATGAAGCTATCGTTCGAAAACACTTCAAATTCCACCACCGATACAGCACTTAAGGAATGTAGCAACATTTACGACAAATTAGACAGTGCGAGTAATACTGACTCCGAAAACTCGTTTTTCATGAAAGAAAAAAAGTCACAAGTGTTGGATTTAAACGAATTAACAAATTCGGCAGATGATTTGGCACAATTGGACAAAATATGCAGAATTATTGAAATATCTGACGAATTGTCAGACAAATTGTTTTCAGTATTAGATGGCAATCAAAATATGCAAAAGAAGGAGTGGTCGTTTAAAGATTTGTGTGAAAGGTTAAAATTAGATGAGTTTTGTAACAATATTTGGACAAAGTAAAACATAGATTTTACAATGAAAATATATTTCAAAAATATATATTTTTCATTTTAAGGCACTTTATATTTTTACAATAAAGCATAAAAAACTATAGGCATGGTATTCAAGTATATAAAAAAAACAATAAAATGCAGGTACAGTGGTTTAGACTAAGCGTGTTTAGAGTACAAAATATATTCTTTCCTCCATGGACATACAACTTAACATACATATATATATTATATTGGCAGACTACTGTGTTTCATTAAATTTATTTTCTTATATAATATACATTGTATATGCTATGATATGTTGAATGGAATTACATTATTTGTAAAATAAACATAAAAAAGTGTATATGATATATCTATTATTATATATTGATATATCTTTTAACTTCACGTTCTATCTTGCATATAACGGAATACGATAATGAAACTAAGTCTTAAGACATTTTGTTCCCTATTTCTCCCCAATTTTTGAGACACGTATGGAGTTACGGAACTAAATACCGTTTTGTTACCAGAGCGAGAAAATTAAAATAATTAATTTTCCCCCAAGTAGGAATCGAACCCACCACCGTCATGTTCACATTTAGACGCTGTAGTACTGAGCCACGACGGTCTCAAATGATAGGAAATATATGATACTATCCAAAAAATGCTTATACTGAGAACATAACTTGACCTAAATTTAAGTCCCATGACCTTACCCGTAGCTCTAAGATAAATATATCTTTATAATATGTAACTCAAAACTGGTCTCTAAATACTAATTTATAAATTTAATTATAGATTTGTACTAACTTATAATTTAAATTAATAACAGTTTTCGAAAATATATTATCATCCATTTCAACAAAATCTGCAATTATAACATTGACTGGTCCCAGACCATCTCTGTCTGGTCTGCCCGGAGAAAACTCTTGGAACTTAGGGTATATTTCTTTTCTGACTGGTTTCGCACATTTATCTCGTAGATTAGAGATCCATCTGAAAATATAACATTACATCTTACTAACAATTTACTAATTAATATATATATTTAATATTACGTATAAAACAAGGTTGTGCACTGTGCCGTTTTAAAACTATCTAGGGTTCAAGTTACCAGCAGCAACTTCTAATACAGATTTTTATAGGCGTTTTTCTAGTCCGGTAACATTGAATTAAGCGTTGAGGCTAAAAGAAGGAAGTAAGTATGCAATATATTTAATAATATTAGTCTTTTATTAGAATACCTGAATAAAATAAAAGCAGGCGTAGGTGTCAATACAGCTTGATGCACAAACCCTGTACCGGGGTGTCTTTTAACGTTTCTAAGGAAATTTAACAGTCCACTTATGTTATCCTGGCGAGGCCACGGCGAGGGCATGGCTTGTGGCGGCCAAAAATCACCAGTCGAATACACCGCTTGGTGACGGTATACTACTATTATCTGGAATATTTTGTATGTATTAGAATTAGGTTTTTTTTTTAATAAAAATGCATAGAGCGTTGAGTTTCGCCACCCAGCATGTTATGTCTCAAAAATTATGCAGTATGTGTGTGCAATAAATAATCTTAACACTAGATTGCCTCTGCCTTTGCTATTTATGGAAGTGAAGAAGTACAGTGGTGTGAAACTAAAAAAAAACTGTATAATTTAACAAATTTTAAATGAAAATACGATACTAATTAATAAGCATATGTATCTACCTGTCGATGTAATCTATAAAGTGAATTTAGTGTGATTCCATCTAAATCAGGTTGTCTCGGCACAAGCTGGGGACCAAACAAGTTGAGAACATATCTCATGAGCCTTAGATGGTCCTCCTGACTAAATCCATAGAAATGTTGGAAATCCAATACAACCACCTGGAATTGAAAATATGCTTTCTATTTATTACAAATGCTAGGCCGTCGCGGCTTAATGAGTGTCTGGTGTATCTGTATCTGGTATATATGTAAAAGTTTTGGGGTGGGCACAAAAATCCCAGCACCCCAATTCTTATGCCCCTGCTATATGCTATAATGTGAAGATAATATATTAGATCCCCACTCGGTTGAATGATTGATTGGTAAGGCAAAGTGCGGCGTTGAGTACCGCTACTTATCAGACATGAATAGAATGTCTTAACTCTCTATATAACGCATCCAGTTACGGTATTTTCCTCATGTTTATAATAATCTTAAGAGAATGTAAAAATGTAATATAAAAATTAAGTGTAAAACTTTTCAATACAAAATAAATTACTTTATTCAAGCATTAGCCGTGTGGTCCCGGCTTAGAATAGGATCACCCTGGTACTGTTGGTGTCGTAAGAGGCGACTAAAGTACGTGTGGTAGAGTCACGTCGCCAGTAATGGCAACACGCATGGGCAGACTCGACCGGATTTAATACCACCCCCGGCATTTAAAACCGGCGTGAAGTAGTGGCTTGTGCCACTGCGTTTCGCATTAGGTAATGCCGGGCCCCGGTGCCCTTCATCTCCACCTTAAAGGCTGGCAACGCACCTGTGGCTCCTCTGGTGTTGCATGGGGTCGTGGGCGTCGGTGATCACTTACCATCAGGTGACCCGAACGCTCGTTTGCCTTGTCCTCTCGCATAAAAAAAAAAAAATTCAAGCATTAGAATATTAGAGATAGTATAGTAACATTAGTTTCGTGGACACTTTGGAGCAATAAATATAATTATTAACATTTGTGCCAGACTGATATCTAAAATATCCAAGCTCAAATTTTCTTACAACTCTTCATTACGCAATACTGATCAAGTTATTAATGTAGCTTATAAGACAACAAATACGGTCATCATTTTATCAAAGTAGGGCAAATATGATTTTGTTGTATTTAATTCTACAATCTTTGGACTTACTATTGCATGATATATTTCTATATAGCTCTAATAATATTTACTCTTTTTCTTTGCGAAAAGATAGATTACTTACAGTTTAGATCAGTAAAGGCTGATGTTTATAATGGGCACACAGTCCCACTGCACCAGAATGGCATCAATTTTTTTGTATCATTTATAAATAATAAATTGTCAATAGTAATATTCACAGATTTAGTATATATTACTTCAATCAACTATACAGATATATAGTTTATAGTTGATCAAGGATATATTTAAAAATAATAAATCTTTACTAACTTCATAGGGATGATCTTCAATGAACTGTTTCACTTGCTGTAGTGGCTGATATATTTCACCTGCATATACACCATGAGTGAAAAAGAAATCTTCTGTTCCTATCTTTGTGGCCAATCTTAAGTCAAAATATCTTAAAACAAAAAATATTTATTTTGTTTTGCATGGGAAGTACTAGTTTGTTTATAAATGTATGCAAACAATTTAATATTTTTTTTATATGAACTAATTATGTACAATGTAAGATGTAATATTTCCATCTCTATAAAGTAAAGCAAGTAAATTTTATTACTATTATATTATAACATTTTCTTCAAGAATTTCATATAGATATAACACCAGTCCATATAACACTAATAATAAAAACTGCTAATGCCATAAAGAGTTTCTTCTCTATCTATATGTCTACCATAGGCGGACAAAAAAGAATATAGATTCCACTCCTATAATTAGTTAAAATGTATAAAAATTAAACAAATCTAAAACAGCTCTAGACTAGAGTACAATTAGAGTACAAAGTACAAAATCTTGATAGCCTCATTTGAATATCTGATCATGGCTCAAAACTGCTGATAAAATATTTTTAACCTACTTTTTATAATATTATTCAATTTATATAAACTCAGTATAAAATAGGAATAGTTTTACAGTTCATTTGCTTGTAATAGGAGACCTACTTTTAGAAAGATATATTAGTAAAAAAGCCTGTCTTGGACTATCATAATATAGTTTCTAGAACTAACTTTGTAGGCAGTACTAGTAGAATAATGTTGAATTTGTGTTTGTGTCGAGAGCTGCTGCATTAAGATGTTCACCTTGTGACACTATGGGTTCAGCACTCACATGGTGAGTACATGGAATGCTAAGTAATTTCTAATCTGATAATTAATATGCTGATAAAATTTTAAATATATTTTTAATTTTTTTTAAGTACCTAATTCCAATAAGAAGTTGTTGTAAAACATCAATTGCCTGTGTTATTGTCCACCTTAAGATTGTACCTTGAAACAGAGGGTACAGGTTCTTCAAAATGGGTTCAGCATCAGGAGCTAGGCCACTAGATCTTGTTATACCATATGTCATGGAATCATGGCTACCTAGAATGAAATAATATAATTTTACCTAACTTTTTAGCAGAATAATAACCATAAATTTACTTGTTAACTTATTTTAGCTTCACTTTGCATCCCTCCCCATATAAAGGGGTAAAATAGATAGAATAAACCTGTAAAGAGTAAATACATTATTTTCTCACTGAGACACTTTCCTTCAAGTGCAGAGAAAATAAAATATTAAATATTACATGTTAAGTTTAAATTAAGTGAGAATAAAACATAACTGGCTCACTGGCTGACAAGCCTCATAATTACTATAACTGACCTCATATTCATAAAGGTAAGTACTTAATTATTCAAACATTTGAGTTACAAAGAAAATATTTTATAATTACCTGGAATGGCAAGATATATAAGTGGAATGTTTCTTAACTGTTCAGGAAGATTTCTCATCCAATTCTGCAAATCAATTTTTTGTGCACTACCATTTCTACTCATTATTAGTCCTTAAAATAAATTTTAAACAGATATAATATATGAAATGTATAATTACAAAGTGTACTCTAAACAAAGAAACAACGGTTCGCAAAGCAATGGTTCGCAGAACCCGTAACTGTATATTAAACTGAATCACGTCATTATATAAAAATAGCTCATATCTTGCGCTATAAAGCCCTTTGTTCTGTAATCTGTTTAAATTACTTTCTCAATATGATTTTTCATTTTTCCCGCCTAGTGTTGACAAATAACGACTAAGTTTATATTTACTATAAACCAGTAATATTCGGTTGAGTGTGATTATTTGGACGTTATTAAAAGTTGCGGTACCTTTCTAAATTGTCGGATATTAATTATTAATATCATTGTGTTTATTTTTTAAAGCCACATTTTGACATTTACAAAATGAGTATGACATTTAATAACTTAGTGTTGCATGATAAAAATGACGAAAGTTAAAATAAATTTAAGCTTACAGTATTAGTAGTATTAGTAGTATGTATAACTACTTACGTTACGTTTAGTTCATTTACTTTGTACTCTATTGATTATTTTTTTTATGAATTATATATAATATATAACAAGTAGATGAGCCTAGATATATAATGAAAAAGTAAAGGATATAGATAAAAAAATTTAATATTTTGCAGAATCTTTTTTTTTATGGGAGAGGACAAGGCAAACGAGCGTTCGGGTCACCTGATGGTAAGTGATCACCGCCGCCCACGACCCCATGCAACACCAGAGGAGCTACAGGTGCGTTGCCGGCCTTTAAGGTGGAGGATGTTGGGCGCCGGGACCCGGCATTACCTAATGCGAAACGCAGTGGTAAGAGCCACTACGCCGGTTTTAAATGCCGGGGGTGGTATTAAATCCGGTCGAGTCTGCTCCTGCGTGTTGCCATTACTGGCGACGTGACTCTACCACACGTACTTTAGTCGCCTCTTACGACACCGACAGTACCAGGGAGATCCTATTCTAAGCCGGGACCACACGGCTGAATCATGTATATCAAATTATATAGAAACAATATATTTGATCACCGTATTTGTTTGTATACTAAAACTTTAAAATTGTACAACTATGTAGGTCAGTAATAAATTAAGCAAAATAAAATAACTATAATGTGTATAATCTACTTAATATACGATAGTAAAAAAAAATATTGTAGATTTGATAAGTCAAAATGGGGCTAGAAGCTAATCCAATGCTTTTGACATGTTTGTTTTTAAAATATTTTTATTTATACTTATTGTACAGAAATGATCAAAGAGCATTTTTATGCTGTTTCGCCGTTTTGATTGAAAAAAAAAATTGTGTTTTATAAGCAACTCTCTCGCTGTTTGTTTAGTGCAATCAGCTGTCCGCTTAGCGGGGAAAACACGTCCCGTCGGACAAAAACGTAAGATAAAAGAAAATGCGTTTCTGGATTCCGGATCTATCTAGCCTATACCATTACGGGAAGCCAGGGAACAACTCCTCGAAATTCTACGCCAATTGACTCGACCGTTTCGGAGTTTGTAGCATAAAAAATAAAAAAAACAAACAGACAGACAAACAAACACACGAACAGAAATTTGTTTTTAGATGTATAGATATGATGTTATGAGATTAGGGCACTGGGGCATTGTTAGGTAAGATATGCATATGAAACAATAACATTGTAGCACTGGCCGATGAATATGTGTAGCTTTCAAATCATATTCATAAAAATTATATTTAGTTCATTGATGCCATAAGCGGTAAGACCTCTCAAATCTATATAAATAACGTTTATTTATCAAAATTTTTACTATTGTTGCAGAAATGAACTAATTTTTAAAAATAGGGAACGGCATTTTCTATTAATTAACATTGAAAACAATATGTTTTTTTAATTATTTCGCGGACCAGAGAGTAGAGCTCCCTATGGCATGAAGCTAAAAAATCAAATATATAGAAGATAGATAAAAAAAGAACATGTACATACCCAAAAGAAAAAAAAATAATCCAAAATGCATGTTATTAAAAAGAACACTAAAACGTCACTTATACTTAGTTCACAATGTTGAAAGCATAATTATTAATTTTCTTTTTACTTTACGTTAAGTATTAATTACTTAGTCATGTTCTAAGTTAGAATCAGTTATAGGCACGAGTGTGTTACTTGAGAATCTTAGAAGGAATTGCGTGTGATTCAGTAAGAATCATCTTGTAGGTTAATAAATGCAAAAAGTGATGGATGTTATTGGTATAATTAATCGCGATTGCTTTGTTTGGGAACTTAAATTCAACTGATGTGTGGCCATTTAACGCTGATTAGGTGAAAGGACTGCTGGACTTTTTTTTCTGATCGTCTAGTTTCATGTTAACCTTGTTATTTAATATCAATAAAAGGCTCGAAACTGTTCATTGAAATATTTATAGTGTTCATTCACTTTTGTATACGAGTATACCTATTATAATTTTGAAACTAAAATGTCTTCTTTAATTTTGAGCTTTAATATGTTTATCAAAACCGGTATTTAAGTTTACATTTACAGCGTATAAAGTAGCTTAATAATTTTACGTATATACAAGTATCTTTTAAATCTTTTGTGTTATTACTTTTGAGGCCAGCTGTGGCGCAGGGCCACGAGTGTATGATCGTAAATACCACAAATCATGGGTTCGATTCCCGAGGAAATATTTAATGTTTTCATGTTGATTTGAGTCACTCAACAATGCCTCCAGAATTCGGTGGAAATTGGGGAGTGTACTGTCTTAACACTAAGCTCTCTCTACTTTTCCTGCCACGTGAAACTGAAAAAAAAACCTGACTCCACAAATGCTTGCTGTTTCATAAACAAAACCTGATAATGATAAAAATAATTATGTTTATCGCGTGCATTTATAATTTTATACGTACGAGATACTAACTTCAATAAAAACAACAATGAAGTTGCTCTTGGCCGCCTGTTAAATGATTCGTGCATGTAAACATGTTAGTTTCAATGTTAATAGTCCTTTGTGGAACAGTGGTGTTATATTCATATTATTATACCACTATGATACACAATACAAATATATCTCGTAATAGTTCCCAAAAATTGATATTGATGAATTTAAGAAATATTCAAAAAATTAAAGCATTGTACATTCACAAAAAACAAGTTTTGGAATTATATTTTTAATATAACTTAAACAGAAATTAAATATATAAAATATAAAATAAAACTACTTTATACGATATAATTATAAGACACCTGTAGGTATTAATGTTTACATTTCCTGAAAGATAAGTCATGCGAATTACGTATGTATCCTCAAGGAAAAAATTGCATAAGTATTTGAATTGAACAGAGTGATTGTTTTTAGGTGAAGTGGAGCCATTATAAGAACACTCTTCTTCGTCTGTCAAGACCATTTATTTCGAGATGGCGTGGATGTATCTCAAATTATATCTTTCTCTAATAATTATAGCTTTCGTTAATTTAAGTTTGTCAACTTTTATAAATTTAAATTATATTATTTCTTCTTAACTTCAAAGAGGAACAAAATTTTTTTTTGATACCACCTGACCCGATATTTTTCTCTTCACACGGTCGTAATTCAGTTTGTCTACGAAACTGGTGTGTTTAAGGTAATAAGTAACCCAACCTTTGAAAGAGAGCGCGAGAGAGAGCTCTGACATACTTTCTGGGAACATTAACTACTTGTTGATAATTTTCTTTACCAAATACAGACAGAATACAATATACAGAATACAGTTATAGACACATAAATGGCTTTAGTCATCATATCTATGGTTGACTCCTGAAATGAAACATTTACTTTGAATAGCAGAGAATAACTCTGCAAATATTTTACACCACAAACTCTCACTTCTAGTTTTTTATAATCTTGAAAAAATATAACATACATAGTGCTATATAAGCTTTTTCTATGGTCAGTCCTGATCGCTTTTAAAACTACCTATTTTGATAAAGATTTTGTATAAAATGCAGTTAAACGCTACGATCATCATAAAAGAAAATCATAAAAGTTTTCACAGCTTCTGCTTTAACCACTTAAATATCAGAATGTATAGCAAAATGCATATATATCTATATTTATATAATAAATTACATGTATAGGTTTTATTATTCTCGTTACTATGAATGGCATTGAACTTGTTATGATCAGATGCATAATAGGAAGTTAGTTTACAATAACAAACTCCACTTATTAAATAATAAATGATCGATCTTGTCATAGTAATTAGTGTGACTAATTTTTCAGCCGTTCGTGGGTTCGATTCTTGACTTAGAAATTTATATGATGTACAAGATGATGAAGAACGTTATGGCTACCACGGTGCAGTCGCACAGATTTTGCCTACACCCACTTCCACATTATAATATATTACTTAATGAAATGACTATTCATTTAATTGTTTCTATTTTACCGCTCAGGTACACAAAGTGCTGAGTTACGCAATTCTATACTCAATATCTAGAAAATATTCAATATCTAGATTCATTTGTCTCTTTGCTAAGGTATATGAGAAATTTGTAAGGCTGAAAAAACGAGCAAATTTCTATCCACTCAAGAGTTACGGGATCACTTGACATGACAAACATATTCTGTCTAGTTTTAATATAATAATAAAATATAATATCGTTTAATAAATAAATAAATAATGTCGTTTTCTGTTTTATCCTATATTAATATACTAGTACTATTCTAATTAAATACACTAGCTTTGGATAGTTATAGAGGCCATTACAGTAGTAGAGATTGTAAAACGGTCTGTCTACGTCGGCAGTCGATGAGAGACATTTGGCAGTCATTCATATGACTGTAGACTCCACCTGTACTCGTAGTAGGGCGAAGTAGGACGACCGTTTATTTATGTTCTCCGGAAGGCGGTCAGGGATTTTATCATTGAATATAAATTATAATAAACCTTTATCAATGGCAATATTAACATATTGCATTTAGGGCAGGCACTAATGTAATTATACAAATTGTTCTTTGATCTGTCGTTAGGAAGTTTTGAGTTTTATTTTAAGAATTTCATTGAAGTAAATGAGGTCCATGTTATACTATCTCGAATGGTGTTTCCACACTAATTTTCCAATCAGACTGTTGTTTTTCTATCAAGATTAAAAAAAAAGAAGGAAAATATTAAAAAAGAAAAACGTTTTATTAATAAACATTGAACGTTTAAAAGAAATTGTATACGAAAAGAATATTATGTTTGTCGGTTCCATTCAAATAAAAAAATATTAATTTATTTTTTTGTTCAATGTATGTAATATATGTTCTTCGCCTCGCTCAATCTACATCTCTCCCGGGCATATACAAGTATGTATGTACATACTTCGAAAGTTCACGCGGCCATCGCCTCAGGATGCTGTGAGATGTAACCAATTCGAAATATGCCTACTTGATATCTTCACTTATGAGATACACTACATTGAAGAACCCTGAATCTTATAATTTTTTCATTTACCTAATGTTCTTTCCTAAAAAAAGTATGTCTACTTTTATTCATATCATATTATATGTCAAATTTCTCTTTAAGTCATAAATAACACTATAGCTTTATGAAGGTATTTCATTAGTAGTATAACTTTTTTGATTAAACAAATTTCAAAATCGAGAGTAAAAGCTCAAAAATATTATCGTAAAATTACATTTAAATATTTTACATGTAATTTAAGATTTATATAAAAAATTCCAAAGAACAAAAATTCTATTATTGTAAACATAACGCATATGCACGCACATAACGATATAATAGTTATTTAATAGTTATAACATATTTACGTATAATTATAATATTATATATTCTGCATATTATACATATGTCCATTATATATGTATAGCTATAGTATATAGTGGGAGTGAGACAGAAACATACATAGAAAGGTCAACGAAAATAGCCGAACTAAAATCGATAACTCCCGAGGTTCGCACCAGTGTGTGTCACTTGTCAGTTGCCTCACTCGTTCTCGTTCACTACCAGGCTACCGCTCGCCAGTATCCATACCCTCTTGCTCGACGCCGAGTTTCAGTCAACAATCTACGATATCACCGCGCTGCCACATCGTAAACACAGTGTTGAAACCATATTATCAACATAAATAACCTCTAGACGCCTCCAGTTTCTACAATGAATAAAATACGCTCAGGAGTGAAATAAGAGAAAGGAAATTGTCTAGAACACTGTGAGGACTGTTACAAAACTGTATAGTTACTGTGCTACCTTCCCCGTGCGATGTTGGGGGAAAGTTTCGGTTAATAAGTTAGATCTTACCGTTTCCTGGGACTTATTGCGAATGTGTGTTGAAACGTTCATCGCTATCCACGGGCGCACTGCTATGCGCCACGATCTGGTGCATTTTATAAGGCACACATCATCTGACCACTACTGCGAAGGGGCCCTTTAGTTTCTGAGGCAGGTAAGCTTATGTAAATTATGTGCAGTATGCATGTTCTAGACATAAACGTTCCACAACATAGAGAATCCGATGCGCGAGTCACCCGTCGAGCACGCTTGCCGAATGTGCCAATATATAATGAGGTGAGTGATAAAAATAAAAATTATCATAACACGCTCGAGTTTCGCAAAACTAATAAGACATTATAAGAAATCAGTGGAAATTGGTTTGATAACCTTGGCTTCTAAACAATCAAAGGCCTCGAAATATAATATCTAAATATAAACATAACTTGAAAAAGTTGAAAAATTCAAGCAATTTATGTTAATTACTACATAAGTAAATACTTAAGACAAAGACAATTTTGTGATAAGCCTGCGACGAGGATATAAATACATGTATCTTTGTTTATTTGTATTCACCCAACACCCTTTAAAAACTGCTCAGACCGGTTTGTCTTACGTAAATATCTTATAACATAAAATATTAACGTGAAAAAACCGGTCATAATGACATGAATTTAGAAAACTGATGATATGTACAAAAAAAAAATCTCTTAGGTAACGAAAATTATTATGAACGAATAACATAGATTAAAAAAAACAAGTATAAAATGAAATTTTCTGCTGTCGTTACCTATTTTACATTCCTAGTATGTTTAGGCATCTTAATTGGCGCATTTTGCTGCGAAATGGAATCCCTAAATAAACTATGCTTTAATATATATATATATGAATAGATATTAAAATTATAATTGTGTAAATTTCTCAAATGGAATTTGAATCTACAACAACCTTTGTCGACACCATAATAAAGATGCTGGAACCTGTGGAGCAATACCTATAAATTATGCAATTAATTTTAAAAAAAATATTTAAATGAGTCTGAGTTGCCTAAACAATCTTATCATTTACGAGTATTTTATTTAAAACTAATAACGGTACAAAAAGACTTATGTTGATTTTAACTAAATTATACATATTATGTATTAAAAGTCATTATACAATGACATACATATATGGAAATAAACCATGTACATAAATATAAAGGTTATTATGAAGCCATAAGCGTGATGTAACCTGATCGTTCTTATTGTAATTTCATCTCCATATCGTATACTACGAGTATATTAAATAATACACCATGAGCAGTCATCCCATGAATAAAAATTCTAAAGCGTAATACATACGACACAACTGTGTTTGGTCAGTCTTGGCTTAGGGGCATAAGTGTGTGACTAAACGTGGCTGGTTGTGGGTTCGATTTCCACTCGAGGAAATGAAATATTTTTTCTTAATTTAAATCTTAATTTCATCGGTGTCGAGGCAAAGCGCGGCGTTGATTTTCGCCACTCAACGCGCAATGCCTCCTGGATGCAGCGGAAAGTAGAGAACGGAGAGTCTTAACACAATGGGATCTACCTACAGCATATTGGATGTATTACAACACTTGAAATGGGCGTCAATTATAGTTAAGACGACAATAATAAGGAATAGACAAGTTATAAATCGTCATTTTATATTCTTTGATAAGATTAGATAATAAAATTAATCGTTCAGTCAGATGTAGGTGGAGTTGTTATTTTTGTAAAGTTATCAAGAATAATATTTGGTTCATTCAATTCTAAATAATAAGTACATGTCCTAATATACCTGCACTCATTTCCATTTGGAGAACTTACTTTATTATTGAAATTTGGTAAACATATTTCCATAATGTGACAAAAAATTACTCGATTGGGTGGGTGGGCATGGGTTTACGCTGGAAAGCAACCTGTTTATGCTTCTGGCTGAACTTCCTGAAATGTCATCAACTAATCTACGTTGTAGAATTCCATACCAGGATGCCAGATATTACGATGGTAATAAATTGTCAGTTATGACGTAAAAAATCCATCGTTCGTATTATAAATTTTACCAGCTTAGAAAACTTGCTGTTTTCCTATATTATTACGTAGGTTTTACGCTATTAAAGAAGACAAATGGACATTTGTATAGACGTACGACGACGACGTAAAACGTATATAGGTATCCGCATTGCTTTCTGAACAAGGAAAAATATTCTAACAAGAGTTATTATTAATGAAATAAAACCACTATTGGAAACTCATTCGCGTTGCTGTAAAAGAAAAACAAAGTGGGTTATAATGCAAACATAAGCTTTGGCCGCCTTGCGTAAAAATGAACATGAAATTTGGCAGCTAGCTATCTACAGGTCATACTGTTCTGAGGGTAAAAAAAATCTTAAAACTATACATTTGTGGTTAGCCGTGTGGTCCCGGCTTAGAATAGGATCACCCGTGTACTGTCGGTGTCGTAAGAGGCGACTAAAGTACGTGTGGAAGAGTCACGTCGCCAGTAATAGCAACACGCATGGGCAGACTCGACCGGATTTAATACCACCCCCGGCACTTAAAGCCGGCTTGAAGTAGTGGCCCTTGCCACTGCGTTTCGCATTAGGTAATGCCGGGCCCCGGTGCCCTTCATTCAACGTTAAAGGCTGGCAACGCACCTGTGGCTCCTCTGTGTTGCATGGGGTCGTGGGCGGCGGTGATCACTTACCATCAGGTGACCCGAACGCTCGTTTGCCTTGTCCTCTCCCATAAAAAAAAAAATATCTAAGAACTAATAGCCTTAAAAGGGGGCAGAAGTTGGTATTAAAGCCGATAATTCAAGTGAGGAATCAGATGAAAGAGCGCTGGCTAAGCTAAGCTTGAATCTCAGAAAAAGCTCGAGACCTCCACTTTTGTACGGAACCCTCTGTAGGCAAGCCCGACTCATGTTTGTCCGGTTTTTTATTTAGGTACAACAATCTGTGTATTTTAGGCACCTACCCATACAAAAGTTTAAATACTACTCTGTTTTATTTAGATGTTATCATATAAATTTTTTGGAAAACCAATTTGCGATATTAAATTGGCGTTTGATTCTTATGTAAAATAAATGCAGTTAAAGATAAAACATATGGGAACGTAACTTAATTATTTCAATAAAATATTGATAATTTATTTCTATAAACACGACAATGATATGTTCAGTTCAGTTTTCTTATTGTGACGTTTCGAGCGTGCTCGACTGTGGTATAAAAGTCAGACAGTAATATATGTACTGGTTACACTCATAGGGGTATTTTGTGTCTATTTGTAAGTGTACTTAAATACTTTCCGACTCTACACGCGAGCCACTGCATATAGCGTCACAATAAGTTTTGCATTTGGAGACACTCGTTTTAATACAGAGAGAGAGAGAGAGATTTCAATGTATATACTGAGTGTACCTTGTATAGTAGACTGGTAGTCTACTCGTGCCATGCATTAGGCTTGATGTGGAAGCTTAAGAAGTTATTTTTAGCACAAATCGTAGAGTATTCGTGATTGTTATTAGATTGTGTGTGATTGTGTTGCCAGTTACTATCTCTTAATTTCAAGGCTTAGATATATACTTTAATTATTATACCTGTTACAAAAACATGTTTTAATTATTAAACCAAATTTAACTTAAGAGTGTCTTGCTCTTGATATTACAAAGAAGTGTTAAAAATATATGTTGTGTGTGTTGATAAATTATCATAATTATCGATGTCTTGTTGTATCACAAATTAAATTAAAAATTGTTGCATCAGAGGTCACGAATTCGTTTCTTTAGATATATAAACAAATAGAGTATAATCAAGATGAATATCGTTACATCTTGATGTCTATAATAAAAAGAAATTTGTTATAATTATTAAATAAGGACAAGTAGGGAAACTAACATTTACTAATATGACGATGTCAGCCATAGAATTAGTTTACTTTATTTGTGAATCATATTAACTATCGATAGTAATAAACTAGCGCCGAAGGCCAATACAATTGTATAATTTGATAAGAAACGATATTGTTCTGGCGTCTAGAAATTTCCTTAGACATTACATCTTAGTTATATAGAGACATTTGTAAATTTATATTAATAAAAATAAATTTGAAATCGAAGATAAATAGTCTTTAAGCCACCACATGTTATTGTATAATGCGCTTACGTTATTTGCCCTACTTAACGTTGATATTGTGAAGACAAGGTTTACAAGTCTATTACATATATACTATTTATATAAAATACAAATAGTCAGATATTTTTTTAGCTCCCGCTGTATCCTGCATGTAGTAAGTTAAGCAAAGGGAACCTAGTGTTAAGACACTCCGTTCCCCAATTTCCGCCGATTACTGGAGGCATCAGAGCGACATGATGAAAATATTCCATATCCTCGAGTGGATATCGGACTCACACTGTCGCGTTTACAGTCCCACGCTTGCGCCACGACAAGCCTCAATAATCGGAAATCATATGAAAATTTCGTTTTTACAAAACATTAAATTTGCATAATAATAATAATTCACAAATTAACTATATAATCTAAATAATTAATTCATGAACGCAAAATTGACTTTGGAGGAAATTTGGAGGAAACAAGTACTAAGACTAGAAGTAGATATAATCTAAACCTTTTATACAAATAGTAAGTTTTTAGATCGATCTTGAGTTGTCGCTTTCATTCATCAAACATCTCAAGATCGATCTCAGACTTGAGAGCGACTTTTAAGTGTGTTAGGATCTTCTCGCACCTGCAGCTCCTCTGGTGTTGCACGGGGTCGTGGGCGGCGGTGATCACTTACCATCAGGTGACCCGAACGCTCGTTTGCCTTGTCCTCTTCCATAAAAAAAGTGTTATTAATAGGGAAACATTTCATATTACCCTTTTGCCGAAGAATAGAATTCTTAGTTAAGATATTTTTAAACTTGAAATTATGCATTACCAAAGTGTAACCTACATTTTTTTCCCATTCTAGGTCGCTGTTGATGGCGTTACTGGACATCCGAAGTGATTGGTATTTATATATTTGGCTCATATATCGTAAAATCTATTCAGCTGTTATATGGTTGGTCGGCAATCACTGTCGAAGTGATAAGACTCGGTCGGTGATAAGCACCGGAGTAAGCCAGTCGCCTGGAGGCCTCCACAGAGTGCGCACGCGTCGCAGGAAACCGTTGCAGCATCGCAAGCACGTCGTCGCATTAGTGAGGAGATCTTCATTGAGGAGAATAGTGATGGCACCCGGAGCTACTGCACACGCAATGATGGAGGACAAGGAGAAGATCCTCTCCAATGGTGAGTCTATTTATTTTATTATACAGCATGACCAACGAGGCCGCTCTGAAGTTAGTCTTTATGAACTTTTGCGCATTGTTCTCTCCGGAGAAAATAACCAAAAGTGTAAAGAAATATCCTAAAATTAAACCTGCGCAGCCATCTACGGTTAACTTCAGGGCGGCCGCCACTTGTCGACCGTATATGTACAATATGTATGTACCTATAACCTTTACGGCTTAATATAGCAAGTATGAAAAAGTTTCTTTACCAAGTGAAAGTTTCAGAAGAAATGTAAAACATTGTTGTCACAGTTAATATGCTAAAAACCGTCCTTAAGAAACTAAACAATGAAACTGCATTTAAGATTGGAAATGGTAAAGATTTTTATTGGCTTTATTTTTAGAGTCACCGTTAGAGCTTTTTGGAAGTCCAACATTGCTAGCTTCTAAGAAACCTATACTCAGCACTTGGACTCCAGTCTGACAAGCCTATATGTTGTAGTAAAGGGATTTCTTTTATATATTATATTCATATATATTTTCATTAAATAATAATTAACAATACCTGCGTATTGCATACTTGTATCGAAACTGAATAATATTTTTATTCGTAGTTTGGTTTTTGCTTCCGTATCGTTTCCTTGACGGTGTCGCCCTCAGTGAGGTTAACACCAATACGAATCAATCTCGAAGTTTATTTATAAAAGCGCACGTTCATTATGTTTATGCAGGAGGAAGAATGGCTTTGTATAATTTTTGAAAGAATAAAAACAAAGATTAACTTCTTATATTATATATATTTTTTAATACCATTTAAAACATTAAATAATATAGCATGGCGTTTAGTTTGACATCTCAACACGCAATGTCTCAAAAAATATCTAGAGTTCTCTGTCTCTCTCTCTCTTTGTCTCTGCCTCTATTCAGGATAAGTTACGCTGAAAAAAAGAAGAGAATGTAAACATGATTTGAGTCCATATCAAAGTTCACTTATAGAATTAAATTTACCTCGTAGAAATAATTGGCAAAGCGTCAATATTGTATTTATCATTTCAATTTTCCACTCACGTCGTGTCACAATTATTTAGTAATAGTCATCGTTAGCTATTGTTTTTGTTTATGTGTAATTAAAAACGTAGAAAATGACAACAGTGTTTCTTAGTACTATAAATTATAGGATTTCTTGCAGTCAATATGAGAGGAAATAAAAAATAGTAGGGGTAACAAAATTTTGTGTGTGTATACGTATATATTAGGAGAATATAAACATGATTTTACACCATGTCGAATAACGCTAGTTTATTAAATTTGATGGAATATAAAACAAAAGGTAACAAAACAAAGCCTTTGTTCTTTTAATTCATGATAATATCTGATACGTTACGTTTGGTATGGTAGATTAGGCGGGCGAAGCCGCCCAGGTCGGCTAGTCAATAATATAATAATTAATATTAGAGCATATAAAATACCTACTTTATTTCTATTCTCTCAGGGTTAATGAAATGCGGAAATAAATTAGAATAGACAAAATCTGACAGAGATATTTAAATTCACAATAATGTCATTTTTTTTTAATTGAAGTTTCTTTTTTAATTAAACTTCTTTTCATAATACATTATTGCAGTTGGTAGAAACCAATACAAACAAATTTATGGTCGTGGTCGTAATAATAAAAGGGTGAGATTAAACATTTTTACAACCGTATCAAAATTTGTTAATTATTTTGAGTGCTTAGATAATATTATCCAAGGTATCCGAGATAAGCATTACCGGCCGGTTACACATCCTAATACTCTATGTTATAATCGATTTTTATAACATAGAGTTATAACATAGATTAACATAGATTTTTATAACATAGATTCGATACTCATATTGAGATTTAATAATCGCAACAATTTGTTTTTCGATTGGTGATTTTAAAATTCCTCTTTTAAGTTAGAGGAAATATATATATATTAAAACAAATGTCTGTTCGTGTGTCTGTTCGCTATAGATTCCGAATCGGCCGAGTCGAGTGGCGTGGAATTTTGAGGAGTTGTTCCTTGGCGCATTTCTTTTATTTTACGTTTTTTGTCCGACGGTACGTGTTTTTTCCCGCTAAGCCAGGTGACGGTGAGTGTAACTTCGCGCGAGCGAAGCGAGCGGGCTCAGTTAGTAGCGTAATATATATATTTAAATGTATATTTTAATTTCGTCGCTCTTGTGTCGAGGCAAAGGTCCCCAAAGTTCGGCGGAAAATAGGGAACAAAATGTCTTAGGTTCCCTCTGCATATATACAGCGTAAAATTGATTTATTTCGTTATGTCTCTTAGAATATAAATGTAGGATAAATACTTACATTGATTATATATATATATATATATATATATATATATATATTCATTGCTCTTTCCTGAAATGAATATGCAAAACCTAACGTCTGTGTCCATTTAGAGGAAAACTTTATATTTCTGCTGTATCATGAAAAACAACAATCAAGTCACATAACTGGAATAACTTACTCACTTTTCATATAATTATATAAAATTAGTTCATGCTAACATTGACAAAAAAAATTCCGCTACCAAAAATATATTATATGAAAGAAATAAAACTGAAAGATTTATATGAAATATAATGAAACAGCACCAAACCTATTGTACTCTGAATCAAATAATATTTAATATAAATATAATATAAAAATAAAATATTACATTTTCACAGATATATTTAGGATGTGTAAATTGTCTCGAGGCCTTATAATACACGACCTTGACAGCTTTGTTCTCATAACAATATGGCGCCGTTGTAGCGCAGTTGGGAAGTATCTTTATGAACGTGATATACGTTCAAATTTCACGTGGAAAAATTATTTTAGTTAAGACTCGGAAGCAGTTTCAATAGAGAAAGAGATGCGTTCTCACTACGAGACTACATAATGAATGAATAAAAGAAGAGACAGATTTTTAACGTATTTAAAGTGTTATTCCACATTTATGAAAAAAAATATAAAACCCACGTAAAATGTAGTGTATTATTTATAAGCGACTAATAACTTAGGAATGTCACAACAACTAGTTGAGAACTTTTAGACGAATATTTAAACATATTATTATAGCTGGTACAATAATAACTTCAACTGGCATAGCAATTGATCTCGACAACGACGAATTGAGTTCATTTACAGGGCATAGAGTTCTAGAGTTCTTGTAACGTTCGGGCCACTGACGTCCGACAGCCACGCCCCCCGCCACGAGGCCACTTTATCGCGGCTATCTTCATTTTTACGTTGACATTTCATATATTTGAAACGGCCACGTTAATTGTTTTACGTTTTTATGACTGCTGTAATATCGACGGATATTTGCTTTATAATCATTACGTACAATATAACAGTATTTTTATTATACGAGCCCATTAATTTATTGTACGTAGATGTGTACGTACAATAAATTAATTTTATATATAATTAAGTATTATAATTAATAATTAATTAAGTTAAGGTTTATAATTAATAATTAAGTCCCGAGTAGCTAAGTCGGTAGTCAAAATTTAGTTTAGTTTCTTTAATAATTATATTTGTATCTCACATTCTGTGTATCAAAAACATACAATTTTTAAGCGACTATTATGCATTGGAACAAAATCCGTTGTCGTAGAAAATTGGAAAAAATAAGAAAGAATTTATTGAAAAAAAATACCTTTGTCATAAAGACCTCGCAAGACTAGTTTTAAGTATCAATCAGTGCTATCGTCATTTAAATTTACTGAAAATATCCTACTAATATTATTAATGTGAAAATTGTTAGAATGTGTATGTCAGAATAACACATAGGCATAATTATGTGGGTTCGATTCCTGCTGGCACTTGCTGTGTATTAAATTTATATTAAGTTTTTTGTGTCATTTGGCAATATTATATATAACAAGTTTAAGCGGACGAAGCCACGATAGTATCGCTAGTAATTAATATATAAGATATAAAATATTTATATTTACAAAAAGATATATATAAGATATATAATTTATAGTAAAATGTTTGTCTATCTATTATCGTGCCCCCTGTATACTTATCAGTGGGCGGGTGTTGCCACGTATTCTATCAGTTAACACGACAACCTTGTTTACGAATATTATTATCATTTTTAGGCAGTCATATTACATTTATAAAGTATTTTCTTTTAATAATTAAATATATAAACATTATAATAAGTATCGTTTCTTGGTTAGACTATTGTCGTAAAAACCGTTATATGAACGTAAAATGTATATTTTTCTCTCAAAAATTCTACTCAGAAAGCAATTATATAAAACACATGTCGAGCACACACTAATTCTTAGTATAAATTTACACGTTTTGAATGTTACGAAATATAGAAAAGACTTTCGAGTGGGCGCTGGCTGGCATCCAAAGTAGTATAACCCTTGTGACACTGTAAAAACGCATTTACGGATCGGATTTGAATTAGAAGTTAGATATTTTCCAATTACATAGCTAGTAGAGAGATTCGTAATCATAACGCCCGTGCATTATCATGTTTCCAGAAGTTCCAGCAGTAATCGAACCCACAAACGTCGTATTTACCGCCAGACGGTAAAAGTATCTTAGTAAAAAATAAAAATATTTTAAATTATTTCATGGTTAATGAAAATCATAGAGAATTAGAGTCTTTTTTTGTTACAAGTATATAGTTCTTTAGAAGAAATCTCAAGAATTAACATTTTCCTTATAATACATGTATGTTTCATTCTTATTTTTAAATTTGAAAATCCATTATAACTGCTATTCTAGACATTGCCTACTAAAATTTCGTTCCCATTTTACTAGTGTTATCGTTCGGCTTAAAGTATTAAAATTTTATGTATATAATACACATACATATATTTTGTACGGGAAACTGCTTCTCGCAGGTTTATGCTGCCTTAGATTTATATTACAGATAGTTAATTTTTTTTATGTATATCAACAATCTTCATCTTTATCGGCATCACAAACATTTGGAAGTTCTTACTGAGACGAAATTTCCTTAGAGAATTGATAAATTTATTTAATACTACGTAGTAAGCAATAGCCAGTTGTTTGTTGGTTCAAGTCTATTATAACAAACGCTAATTCCAAGAATGCGATAATCTATCGTGTTATAGAAAAACAATGATTTGCGTGTCTACGCGGATCTTCAGAACGCCTAGTTCTCTTATCAAAGCCTAGACAGTGGCAGGGTCAGTAACTGGCGTGCTGTGTGTGCACGTCAGATGACCTGGCGGTGCACGTGCACGTCTGGCACGTTGTGACTGCGTGAAATTTGACGTCATCAATTACCTTAACTGTTATTATTCGACGACATAAACTTGCTTTGCACTATGACACATAGTTAATATTATTTTTATCTAGTGTGATGCTTTTATAGTGTACATATATGAATGGACATAGGTGTACCAACGTTGAGAACAATTTTAATTTTATTTGAAATAGCACCATTATTATGAAAGCTCTAAAGTAGAGATTATGTTTTAATATTTTGCAAATAACAACATATACTTTTATTATCTATTGAGAAATAAATATTACATTTTGAAATAGAAATTAATATAAAAAAAATAATTCAAAAATATTTAAAAATACATTTCCGACGATGGTCGTCAGTGGCTCTATGGCTCCATAGAGAGGTACCCGTTCACAAAACGCTCAAGTATGACTGCCCCTCTGCATACGGTTCTTGATCCAATTGCTAAGCGATAACCTCTTCATATTATTATACTTGTATATAAATTACGTCACAACTAGTTATTAAAAGGATATAGGGATTTTAAAATATTTATAACTTAATTATTTTCAAATTATATTATTATTTACATAAAATATATTTGTCTTAAATCCATATACATAGATTTGTTATAAGGTATGTTACAATTCTTATTTGGAATTTAGATACACTCTATCTATTAATTATAATGTCTGTAGGTGCTAAAATGAATTCGAAGCTTTCTGCTGTTTATTCAACGTTTAGTATATCAAATAATTAACAATTTCCATAAAAGAGTTTCCCAAATAAGTATATTTTGTCGGTAGTTTGCTAAAAATGTTAATTGAATAAATAATTCTTACTTATCCTTAATATTTAGTAAACAGACAGTTGACAATTCACGATACAATATTTGTAGAAACATTTAACTTTTCCAAAAAAAAAAAACAGTATATTTTATACTTTAAGGTAATATGCTATTGGTAGTTATAATTATATTTAGATGTTAAACACTCTGCTTGTAATCTGATTTTGATTCAAAATTGACAATTTTTTTTATATAATAGTAATACATAAACCTCCTTATGGGTGGGTGGGTATATATGAATAGCGTCAGTTGAACTGTTCTAAAGTAGATGCACGTTTCCCTTGACGAGTGTTCAAAGTCCAACAGTCGTTGGCACGAGCGTTCACAGCTCCGGGGCCTGTTTTTAATTTATAATATTATATCTACTTATACGTCTAAATAAGACGCTTATTCTATATAGACGCTTATTATTATCTTTTTTAGCTTCACGCTGTATCTGTGTATGGTAGGCAGAGGGAACCTGGGAACCTAGTGTTTGAACACTCCGTCGAATTCGTTGCGTGTTGAGTAGCGGAACTCAACGCCACGCTTTACCATGATTTCGTTTAATAGACATAACAATTTTGTGTTACATATGCACAACACCAGCTTTCTGATTCTTTTCTGAATCTGATTATCCGGATTTTCGATTATCCGAATGACTAACGACGACAATTGGTCCGTGGAGTTTCTACTATACTTCATTATTTCGTCATTTGAAAACAATAGCAAGTTAAGACTTTTTGTTTTGATTTATTTATTTTATGTAGGTGAATATCTAGAATAATATCGCATTTATTTTTTATCGCTATTTCTATTTTAAACACGTGTTCCCATTGTATAAAACTTGAGAAAGGCTTGTTACATAAACAAATTGTCGTATTAAATCACGTGTATCCTTCATATTCTGACATTGACTTCGTTTATTTCAGCGGTTTCTAAAGGTAACGGTTTTGATCGATGTCGTTGTACAAACTGGGTGAAAGTTCGTAAAAGGATAATTAAACTAAATATAATTATAGTTGAGTTCACTCGTAGTTCTTAAAAAAATTTGCAAACGTCTCATTTGAATTTATACAAAATACGGTTAAAAAATTGTTCATAATGTTAATAATGCCATATGAAATGCAATTTAAAAAATATAAAAGTATATTCATTCGATATTAAGGTGTGTCAGATCGTGTGTTGAGTGACGTCACGAGCATGTGTTGTTTTTAAAAACGCCGTGTCGAAGGCGCGTCCGCGTACAGCATTTTTATTGGCCGTTTCTACACAACTTGTTTTGATGCCGGCGGCGGTACACTGTAAATAAGGTCGAGCGAGCTATTCCACATGTCGGACGGTAATAAAGTGAAACATATTAATATTGAGGCCTTCGTGGCGCAGTGGTACAAGCGTGTGACTATAACCGCGACGGTTGTGGGCTATCTATCACCAGTAGAAGGGAATTAATTCTTTTTTTATTAATGTGTTGGCGACAAGGCAAAGCGATACTGGGTTCCCTATGCCTATACTGCTATCTACTGTATACAGGTGATGCTGCAAATAAAATAATATTAATGATAATATTAGGAAATTATGTATTACATCTTTATAAGGTGTTCAATTTGAAATTTCTGTATTTCTATTAGTTTGTAATATTAAATATATGAAAAATGTTTCTTTAAAAGTCGCCAATGAGCCGTACAATGACTATATAGCACCCACATTATGTGTACACAGCTTTTTACAAACTATATTCAATATTGTCATAGAATATTGTTATTTAAATTCTTTCGTATTACTCATATAAATATATTTTGCAACTGTTTCTGCTAAATTAATTTCTAATAGTAATTAAATTATGAAGTTTATATATTACAGAACCATATCCATAGTTATTTATTACATATGTATAATACACATATCCCCTACGCATATATAGTAATGAGTGCTATACTTATTACTGTAACGTTTCAGAATAACACATGGGCTGCAATTTATGTAAATATTTTGTATTATTTGGATATTTTGTAACAATTAGTTTAAGCGGGCGAAGCCGCGAGTTGGTCGCTAGGTTTATTTAATTATAATTTAAATAGAATCGATATCCATAATAATTATAAATCGAATCGAGTAAATAATGTTTCTTCATAAAAAGATTAGTCAATAATTGTATTTATTCTATATATATACGGCAGAAAGTGGGGAATGGAGTGTCTTAACACTAGGTGCCCTCTGCAGTGTGCGGGATACAGCGTGAAACTGTTTTTTTTTTCATTACTCACGCGCGAAGAATAACCGCGGGTATTTTGGACAACATCTGCTATATATCTATACACAATGACGCTCTCTAAATGCTATTGGCGACACGTTTGCGTTTAGATCATCGAATGATGCTCATACGACGACCGTAGATCTAAAATTAAATTTGTTTAATCATATATATAATATGAATGCAGCTGAGACTTCACGCTCACCCAGCGTGACGATAACTAACTATTTTAAATCTTTTATGGAAAAATTTCATATTTACTACATAATAATTATTATTTTATATGACTATGTAGGTAGGTATGTAAAATCGTGGAAGTGTATCTTTTTGACCCGGTGATATGGAAAGGTCGAGATGTGAGGTAATATTATTGAGATTTGCTTATACTCTTTCTCTTATAAATAGCATCGTCTGCGAATTGAATCTTATTATTAGTGAACGTCTATTACAGTTCGCTGGTGTCTTTAATAATTAACTGTAAATTTATTTTAATTATATTAACCAACAAAATGAAGTTAGACGAATATATGCATAATGTGAAGATACGTGAGTTCGTTTCTTAATATAATGTGAAACTGAATTAAATGTAGAAGGATTATTTACATTACTTTATTGTTTTCTTTGATATCGTTATCTGAAATTCTTTCCTTTTTTTACAATATGTTCTGTTGTTTCAGTGTCCATGCGCAGACGCCGAATCAGCCAATTCGCGCCTTTGCTAATTGCGCTGGTGGGTCTACCGGCAAGAGGCAAGAGCCAGCTGGCGCACCGTCTCTCTAGACACCTCAACTGGAATGGAGAGAGCACTAAAGGTATGTTATGTTAAGAGGAACTTGAGTGAAACGAGAAGAAATCGGTTTGCCTATTTTTTTATACATATATATATATATATATATCCTTATCCGGATAATACACCGTAATATGCTACATCATTAATGTGTTATCTGTCAATATAATCTAAATTACCAATCTGTAATTTGATAATTATTTAGCATGTAAACCTGATTACACTGTTCAAGAATATTTAGATTATAAACATGTATTGAATGTCACGTAGGATAACTGCCATTTAATGTAATAATTAAATTATTCCATTGACTTTGAAAAGAGCAACTGAAGAGTTTCTTGCCGGCTCTTCTCAGCAGAAGTGCTTTCCGAACCGGTGGTAGCTTTTTGTTCATATGTTTATTCGACGATTCAAAAGTGCTTACACTAGTCTATTTGAATAAAGAATATTTTGAGTTTGAGTTTTAAAAAATCGTGATATTTCCGGTTTATGTCAATTGAATAAGAACGCTTACTGTAAATCTTACGATGTTTCATCATATACATAAATTAGATATTTTTTTATTTATCGTTATATGTTATAATAACCTTTTAAGCCTTTTTATAATTACTTTTATAAATAATACGACCTCTTCATTGAGCTTATATTATACACAATGAGATTTGAAATTGTAACTTTTTATAATTTTTCTCTATGCTTTTTAGAGTAAATAGACTTATACAAATATTCTCCAATGATTTGTCATTCTGTTTTGTTAACATACGACCAAAACTAGTACATTTAATATATATTATTCACAATTTTGTACTATACATTCATTATATCAAGTCACACAGTGTATAGTGTGTGACTTGATAAAGTTATTCCTTGACCTGGTTGAGGCTGTAGCCGAGACCAGTCTGATGACTTACCTTAACTATAAACCAATAGATAGATATTACTTAAATACACTAGACCTAGATTGGGTCTAGAGCCTAGATTAGGTAATATGAAAAATATATTTGCGTACTGTGAAGACTTGTAGGTTTTTTATTATCTGGCAAATAATTATTATCCAAAAGATGAATAACAAATTGACAACGTACTATTCACAACACAATATTATCGTCTTTATTTTTAAAGAAAAGAAAAAATATTTTATTTCAAAACTGAAAGATAGCAATAACGTTTGCTTGAACGGAATTAAAAAAACTCAAAGACGCTTCATTTTAATAGGATCAAGATTTGCTTTAGATAAGTCCATAAATATATATTAAATTGAAAAAATTGCTGCTTTAATCGCGGTAGTGGGGGAAATCCCCCACTTAACACGTGATGTGATAATTAAGTGGAACGTGGGCAACGGAGTGTCTTGCCACTATCTTATTAGGCTTCCTCTGCCTACACTATTAAGCAGACGTGAAGTTAAAAAACCATATAGTAATTGATATATTTCCCACAGTATTTGACTGCAGCGAGTATCGCCGCAAGCACATGGCGCTGTACGGCAGTCACGATATCTTTCGGGCGGACAACCAGCAGGGGTCAGCAATTCGACGCCAGAGCGCTCGCGAGGCCGTACAAGACGCTGTGCTATGGCTGAAAGAAGGCAATGGCGTTGCTGTAAGTGATGTTGTTGTCGTTTTTATGTATGATGTTATAATTAGCATTTATGTTACACGAGCTGAGCCGTTAAAATAAAAGAAAATGTGTTTTTGGATTACGGACCTATCTAGCCTATAACCATCCCGGGAATCCAGAGAACACCTCGAAATATCACGCCAATCGACTCGGCCGTTTTGGTGTCTATAGCGAACAGACACACGAACAGACATTTGTTTTTATAAATAGATAGATAGATTAAACTAGATTATAATCCTATTAAAATCAAGTCTAATCTATGTTTGTGAAAGATAAGGCAATATCATAGTGACAGATAAAAGCTGTATGTATTTTAATATTATATAGAACGCAAAAGAAAACTATATCGAGTTATCAATAATAATAATATTCATTAAATTAATAAAAAATCGATATGCATGAATAATTGTATATTTATCATGGGAATTTACGCGAGATACTCAAAACAGTCTATTATCTATAAGTAATTATCCTATTTATTGTTCAAATTATGAGAATAAATTATGGATCAAGACACTAATATAACATACTACGTGCTGCCTTCTTTAAATTTTTGGCTTCGCTCTCTGTCTTGCACATATGCCCTCCTGTGTGCCAGATACAGTGTGATAGGACGAAAGAACCTGAGAATCTAATGTTATGTAAATATTGAGCCAACATTACCTCGAATGGGAATCGAACATGAATCCTGTCGCATGCATGTAGCCTAGCCGCAACTAGCGTAGATAATGGAAACTTTTCAATAGAAACAATTAACAACTTAGATAGTCAATTGCTTTGTTATGAAATCTCATTTGAACTGTACATATTATTGCGAGAATTGCGCAATTGTTTCCTTGATACTTATGCTTAATTAGTCTAAAACGTTCTATACTCAGCGACGATATGGTGGAGTAAACAGCTAATATTTATTAGGCAAGGTCGAATGTGCAACATAATATGTAAGTAAGTCGTGGCGCAGGAGCACAAGTGTGTGATTGTAAACGTGACTGGTTGTGGGTTCGATACCCACTTGAGGAAATCAGATATTTAATGTTTCTGACGCAATTTTTACGGTGTTTTTTCCTTGTCACTATTACAGTACAATTATATTTTTTTACAAAAACGTTTACGTTTACGTTTTATCAAAAATCGACCAAAAAAATGGGAGCACCCGAAGAGCACTAACTTTCGAATAAATAAAAATCATCAAAATCGGTTCACCCAGTCAATAGTTTTAATTTTAACTTTCTCTCACACCCATAGGTTGACTGGAAGAAATCTCTGTTAGGGATAAGTTCACATTTGCCAACAATAGTCTGGACTGTGTTTCAATCTTTGTTATTAAATGCAAAAAAAAAGGTCCTGAGGTAACAAACATTAAAAAAATACAGTCGAATTGTTAACCACTTTTTCTTACAGAAGTACGTTAAAAATACCTTCGAATCCACGAACTCAATTTCTTGTTTTCAATTTCCAGAATTGATTCCGAGAAAAGTTGAATGTTGAATCGTGTGTTAAATAAATGGCCAGTTAAGGTTTCATAAATTTTATTTTTATCGCTATAAAATAAACAGACATCCATACACTAGATTCTACGTTCATTTTAGCTTTACAACGCTCACCCAACATAATTTATTTTTAACGCCAACTTATAAATAATATGACAATTAAAACAGCAAAGAGAAATAAAAGAGAAACATCACTGCGTTAAAAAAAAAAAATGGAACGACAATTTCACATAATTTCTCCATATTGTTACAGATCTTCGATGGCACCAACATAACAAGGGAACAACGTCGCGAGCTCCACGACTACTGCACCTCCGACATGGGCTTCAGGATCCTGTTCATTGAATGCGTTTGTGAGGACCAAGAGCTGTTGGAAAGGAATATTATAGAAATACTCCATTATTCCGCTGATTACAAGACCATGAGTGAGGTGGAAGCCATCGACGACCTGAGAAAGAAGTTAGAACATTATATGCGTCAATACGAACCTATTGATGCTAATTTGGAGAATATAAATTTTGTACGCGTTGAAAATATGGGGGAAACTGTGACTGCCCATAAAGTTGCCGGTCAGAAGGAGTCCGGTATTTTAGGATATTTGTCCGGCATGAGAGCTCTTCCACAAACTCTGTATTTTACTCGGGTAAGTTGAAACTTTATATATATTTTTTGTTTTTAGTTTCGACAGTTAGGACCTTATGTTATTGTGATTTTTATCTAGAGCTTTTATTATCTGTTAACATGTATGATTGTTTTATGTTTTCAAGATTTAAATCATATATTTATTGAATCAGACTTGTTTTGAATAAACTATCATGAGATAGAGATCGTATGATAAGATTAAATAAATGTTTTATATTATGAACTACGAATATAATTCGTTCCAACCATTCGTTGATCCAGCTAATCCTTGTCTTAAACTCATTGATAATTTTAATTAACTTAAAATTAATGATATGCTCTTCTGGTTATTGAAATGGCTGCCGATGGAAATCTGTAAACAACTTACATAAATAATCATAGTTCAAATAAACATGGTTTGGAAAACAAACATTAAATAGATAACACGTCATTTATAACAAACTCGAAACTCTTTGATTGGAATGATACGTGGAATTGTTGTCATAATACGATCGTTATATCATTTTTTTTTTTTTTTAACATTATTTATTATATTGGGATTACTGAACTTTAATCTGTGGCAGGATTCTTTATCTGTATTTAACTTTGACTAAGTCGCTTTATTATTGTTCTTTATCTGTTGTACAAATATAATGTTTCCTTGTACATAACGCGACTGTTGTCTCAATGTTATGCGTAATAAGTATTGTAAATAGAAACCACATTTAAACTGTGTCTGTATGTGTAACTTAAGTTTTGTAATATATCGTATACTCTATCTTTATTCAATATAAATATTCAATATTATTGTAAATGAATGATTATCATTAATATATGTAAAATTTATTTAGTAATTATCGGCTATTATGGACACTGTATTGAATATTGAAAGATATCTTCAATACTTTATAAAATATAATAGCAATTTAATCAAATTATATAGTATAACATTTATTAGATTTTTTTTATAATAAAAAAAAAACAATCTACTTTATATAATGGTGTTTCCATTAATCAAACAGCACGGCGAAAGCGAATACAACGTGCTGGGTCGTATAGGAGGTGACGCGGTCCTCTCGCCTCGCGGTCAGAGCTACGCGCACGCCCTCGCGGAACATATGAACGAGCTGGTCGTGCAGGAACCACTGAGTGTGTGGACTTCTGAACTGAGACGCACAAAGCAAACTGCAGCTGAAATAATAGCACCGAAGAGGGCTGTTCGAGCTCTTAATGAGTTGGATGCTGTGAGTATTTGTGCCGATCCTCATTCAGGCTGGTCGTGGCGCAGTGGTACAAATTGTGCTGCATAATCGACTGGTTGCGGGTTCGATTCCCACTCGAGGAAAGAAAATATTTATTTATGTTTTCATTTCTTCGCTCTGGTAAAGTCAGCCGTGTGGTCCCGGCTTAGAATAGGATCACCCTGGTACTGTCGGTGTCGTAAGAGGCGACTAAAGTACGTGTGGAAGAGTCACGTCGCCAGTAATGGCAACACGCATGGGCAGACTCGACCGGATTTAATACCACCCCCGGCATTTAAAACCGGCGTGAAGTAGTGGCCCTTGCCACTGCGTTTCGCATTAGGTAATGCCGGGCCCCGGTGCCCTTCATCTTCACCTTAAAGGCTGGCAACGCACCTGTGGCTCCTCTGGTGTTGCATGGGGTCGTGGGCGGCGGTGATCACTTACCATCAGGTGACCCGAACGCTCGTTTGCCTTGTCCTCTCCCATAAAAAAAAAAAAAAAAAAAATTCAAGGAAATGAAAAATTTATTATATTTATATTTTATGCTCTGGTGTCGAGACAAAGCGAGGCGATGAATTCCGTCACTCGACACGCAATACGTCCAGAGTTCGGCAAAAAATGGGGAACGGAGTGTCTTAACACTTGTTTTCCTCTACCCTGCTGTGTGCGGTATAATGCGTGAAGGTGAAAAAAATACAATATAAAAACCGTGCACTCGTTTTATACGTACTTTCATCTGAGATATTGAATTTCAGAACATGATCTTGTTACTTAACGAAAAAAAATGTATATACTTTTAGATGATACACTAAGAAGTCTCGGTAAATGAACCGTTTTTGTTAATACCGAAATCTTCAAAATATTTTTTTTCACGAATATAATAAACGATATGACTTACTTATTTTTTTACAACATGATAGCGATCTTTGATTCTTACGACAATCTAATTACTAAAATTATTCTCCAAATCTTAATTCGTCCGTAATTAAATTTATTTATAGCTTATTGATTCTAAATAAATTTGACTTTGTTCTATTGAAACGCATCGTCACTATTATCGTAAACAACGTGACGTCACCTTAATAAATTATGATTATCGATACACATGTAGGTGTATTATAGAGATAATTTATAGAGATAAATGTAAATAATTAGTAAACATCCTGTATAACTGAATGATAATCAACAGAAGATTAAGAAAATTTATTTTATTTCATTCATTCATTGATGAGTTTGAAATTATTATGAACAAAGAAAACACTTAATTATGTTATGCTATTTTTACAAATGCAAATAGTAAACAATTAAGCCCTATATATTACGTTATACTTAGACAGCCTTAAGAAAACGTGACCGATAAGTTAATAGCTATATTATATATTATATAAATATTGAAATGAAAATATCAAGGCACATTAAATTGATTATCTCGACACAGAAATACAGTGATTAAAATATCCTCACGCGTATTTGGATCTACGATAGACTTCTCGATACAAATTTGAAGTGGAAAACTATAAATAAAACCCAAATGATTCATTTCTACCAACTGCTATACGGAAAATTCTATGCAATTTATTATCAAAATGAAATCTTGGAAAGTCCACTAGTACTTCATGTGAAGTCGTAACTTTCATTATAAATTGTGTTTATTTTTTCATGAGATGAAAATAAAAGTGAATCACTTTCTTGAATATTTTTTAAGGAAAAGAATTGAGCTAAATATTTTTATTCTTTAAATAAATATTTCTTTGTCTACAGGGTATATGCGAAGGGTTGACCTACGAAGAGATGCAAGAGCGTTTCCCTCAGGAGTTCGCTTGGCGTGACCAGGACAAGCTGCGGTACCGCTATCCGTGGGGGGAGTCCTATATTGACATCATGACCAGACTGCGGCCAGTCCTGTCGGCTTTGGAAGACGAGCATAATGTCGTCGTCGTCGGCCATCAGGCAGTACTTCGGTGCATGCTGGGATACTTCTTGGATGCTAAACTTGGTAAGCGAATTACAAGAAAAATAAAGAGAAAATAATTGACCGTTTGTTAATTACAATGTCTAACAACAAAATACACAAAAAATGTATGAAAATTTTGCAGTGTCCCAACATTACTATATTAGGTAATAGAAAATAATATTATACAAAACATATTTTTTGTAAATCTAAAATTCTACATTTTAGTTTTCCACTACGCAATATTCAGCAACAGGAAAGCTGTGGATAACATTTTAATAGATAGATAGATAGATAGATAGATAGATAAACGGGTAGAATATAATATATTCTATCTAATGTCGCATTTTATGTGACGCGACTTAGAATGTGAACATCGCCAAGTAGCTAGTTCGTAGCGTCTTCCTGTTTTTCATTGCGTGTATAATTATCTATGAATAGTTATTTACTACGTATATGTTTGTACCGAGAATATAACGGAAATATAATTCAACGTAAAATACGTTGTTTTTGCTTCACCTTACACAATTTGTACCAGAATCGTCCTTCTAAAAATATATTTTTTTATCTTAAATGCTTAGGCACACTTTCGACATAGATGTTTATAACATTTTAATTGATTACCCCTAATTAGACTTCAGAGACCTATTTTATACTCATAAATTACAAAATAACCTAGAAAATGACCACGGCACGGAAGATACACACCTACTAGTTATTTCACGAACTATAATATATGTAAAAGATTGTTTACTACGACCACAGAACATAGATAAAAATCTTACTTAAGAATTATTACTGTAGATATTATGAGTCCTGATGTCGGAGCACTGTCTTCTTTATATAAATATATCAATAATTTTTTTCCCCGCTATTTTTAAATAATGGAATAATTGTGACTTTATATATTTTATTTACAGATGAACTGCCGTACATGAACGTGCCTCTTCACACCATCGTGAAACTTACTTCCTACGGCTACAAATACAAAGTAGAGATGATCAAGTTGCCCATTGACTGTGTGGACACACACCGCAAGCAGCCCAAGGTATTGTTGAATGTATTATTCATATATACATATTTTAGGCGTCACGCTAAATCCCCATACGTAGCAGGGTAAGCAGAGGAATGCTGGTAACCTCTGTCTCCGTCCCCATTCAGACTCTACGGTTCCCCACTTTCCTCCGAATTCTAGAGGCATAGCGTGTTGAGTGGCGCAACTAAAAGCCGCGCTCTGCCCGTTACCAGGGCGATGAAATTAAGATATAAAATTTTTCATTTCCTCGAGTGGGAATCGAACCCCCAACTCGTGGCGTTTACTGTCCCACGCTTGTGCCCCTGCAATACGTTTGGCTTTATATATATTAATTAAAATCTCTAGTATTTATATTAATTATATTCCTTTTTTTTTAAATATTCCAATAACATTGATTGGTCAATCTGCATAGTAATAACCATCAATTTAATTAGTTTTCTTAGGATGTAAAATTTAGAAAATATTTTAAATATAAAATATCAAGTAGGTATATACGAGGATGTACTCGTATATCGCTTCATTGATCGTTCGCAAACATTCAACACAATTACATCATGCAGATAACGTATCTAGTAATTATGCTCTGCCATTTTAAAAATACATGAAAAAAAAAGATAATATACCATGTCTGTGTTGATAATGAACACTTTTATAAAACCTTTTTAGATAAATGTAGATATATTTATATTTAAAGCCCTATGCATATTCGCTTTACGATAAAAATGCATAAAATTTAAATAATTACTCAACATGCTTCAAAAAATTTGGCGATAAATGGGGAATATCTTGACAACATGTTACTTCTACCTACCCTGCTATTTACGAGACCTAGCGTGAATATATTTTTGTATTAATAGTGAAAAATCAAAGATCTCAATAGTATAATATGTTCAAAAATAATAAACGTAATGTAATATCTAATAGAATAATTTCTATTTTTATTTTTGCAGAATTGTTCAATCAACCGCAGTACTGCTGACGCGCTGGTCACAGTACCGTCTCACTATGACACGCTGCCTTCTAACTTATGGCAAAACAGTGAAGCACAAGTTTAGGCCACACAACGACGGACAGATACAAATGTCCGCGGCACAACAACTTAGAACCTACTGCGAAGTGTGGAACCCTTCGCGGTCGATCCAGAATGTTCCTTCGAACATATCTAACGCTGGATTAACTCCGGCGTGAAAGTGCATTTATAGAGCACAAAGTGAGTTTTTCTATAAAGAAAAATTACGACAAAAGCTCTCTTTTTTTTTAATAAGATTGAATGAGCTGTGAGCAGTGACGTGCGGTTACAAGTGTTGCGTTCGTCAGTGTGACCCGGCATTAGCGACGTGACAGTGACAAATGTGACGTAACGAACGTTCTATATTTAAAACGCAAGACTGAAAGGTTTAACGTCAATAGTTAATCAATTTGTGTTCGTATTTTAATTATTTTGTTTTTTTTTATTATTTTAATGCTAGCTATACACGTAATTTTAAGACACATTTTTTTAAAAATTATATCCAATGAAATCGTATTTCATATCACGTACAACAATAAGTCATTCATATCTTCTTTTTAATTTTTTTATGCGTAAGATTTGTTTCTAATTTTGGTGTCTTATTTTACAAATTGTCAATCGTATTCTTGTAATTAATAATAAGGATTTTATTATTAAAGTAAGAATATAAGTATAAGTAATTTAGTTACACATTATTTTAATGTTAGATTACAATTTAATTTTAATATGTATTGCAAATAAATTTGTTGATGGAATTTTGCCTGTTTAAGGATTAATTAATAAAGTTTATATGAGTCCAGAATAAACAAAAAAAGTAGTAAGTATCATAAGTACATTGTATTTACTACTTCTGCATAAAAACCGATACAGTATAAAGTTTTTAATTCCTCTATTTCTTGATATACAATATATTTGTACTTCGTTCAAATTACTATGAATATTCGTAGCGCCAATATATGGCTTATGTGTATTATTATATAACTTTGCCTACCCTCTATGTCGAAAATATATGAAGTAAAAAAACTATCTTATGGTTGCATTTGTAGCCCTAGATTAATTAATTATTTCTATAAAACTTGCCAGTAAATTGACAATAGAATTTTATTACTTTTAGTATTCGACGTTGGAGTTTATGTAGATTAGATTACTCCTAGATAAAAATTTTGTCAATTTAATTCTAATAATCTGAATTCATCTTTATTATCATATTGAGAATGGATAGATAACTAAGCTTAATACAATTTTAACTTAGTTTAATAAATATTAAAGATTCTTTTATAAATAAAATATTGGATTAAACAGGTCTTTCATTTCAACAATTATCTCTGTATTTATAGATGCCAGTTGTAGCGCCTATGACTATACCTACTGCAATATACTCAAAACTACATCTGTCTATGGTTTTTTTAGAATATAGAATTAAATAATTACTTTACATTACAGTAACTAACATATGCCTTTGTATCAGTATATAACCACAAATAAAATCTATATACAAACTTGTATAGTGTAACATTTTAAAAAAATAACACATCCATTTTTGTGCCAGTCATAGATAAACTTAAGGATTTAATAAACTGGTCGACTTAGATTTATCTAAAACTAGCGACCCGCCTGCGGCTTCGCCCGCCTTGTAAATGTAAATTTTTTTATTAACCTACATTATATACATCAAGAAAAATTTAACTGTCTAACTATCTAGGTTCATGAGTCACAGACAGACGAACAGCGTAGATTTAGTAATAAGGTGCCGTTTCATATTTTGGGCTTGGAAATCTAAATCCTTAAGTTTTAATCAATTTAATAAATTCGAATAGAATACTTAATATTCATGTAACTTTTCTTTATTTTACTTACCGGTCGAAATAAAACTAACACTAAATAAGTTAAGGGTAGTTTGGCAAAATACAATAGTGAAACTGGTTTTTACGCTAGTGAGCAAACGCACAGACAAACAGACAAAAAAAAATTAAATCATTATTAAAAATATTTTTTAATATATACGAGTACCTATTAAGCTCAGACACCGATCAGTTACGGTTTTATTTTATGTAAGTATAGATAACGAAACAACTAAAGTATATTGAAGTTATATATCATCCTAATAAATCATCAAATATCAGGTGATATAACAATTTGTGATGTATCACACAATTGCCTAATATTTTCATAAGCTAAAAATAGAGTTGTTATAAATAAAGTAGACGTACTTGTTTCTTTTCATATATATAAAAATAAATCATAAAATAGTAATTTATGGGACATTTATAGTAATATATAATGTATTTTTTGCAATTTGAAGGTCATTTACAGTAATATAAAATTTATTTTTTGCATTTATTTCACTTGAAATTGAAAAGGAATTTATCCGAAGTTTAAAAGATAATCGCCTCGAATTTTCAAAGGATACATGCTCCTAGGGCCTACAAAGAGATGCTATATAGAAATATAGTAAAAGCTTGCCACTAATATATCGCTTTATATATCGTTTTACTGATACCGCATCCACATGAACACGTTCACACTCCCTCTCATCTCATAAGACACCTAACCAAATAAATTGTCTATGGTAGCACTAATTGATAAGACAACGGATTTTTTATTATATATTACATCATTAATACAGGACGGCCACGAGTCCAAAATATAATAAGCACCATTAATGGGCGTATCTCGAGAGATTATCATCTATAGATATGTTCGTGTAAACATATCTTAATTTTTCAAGGTGAATTTTTCGTAAGTAAAATGTCTAGGGTAAGCACTATACTATTATAAGGTAGACACGGCATGCTCGGCCGCCTCTATTTCTATACCTATGTTAAAAACCCTCTATGATTGTTCACGGCCGGCCCATCAATGATGGCAAAGGATAAGATACGAATTTTAGTTTCAAATTAATGATGAAATGAACCTGAATAAAACGTTAGTTTTTTTTTGTAAAAGTTTGAATAACGTTGCAATAAAAAGGTGCCGAAGAACCTCGCTCGGGGCGTGACTAGTGTAGACTGCAATAGCAAGCACTACACTTACAAACCTATATTATTTGTGGCTAATAACAGTCAAGAACATTATTATAATGATAAAACACTTCTTAACAACAGATAACCACTAGTTTAAGTATAATAAGTTACTTATGGACCCTTCAATTGATAATAACCGATACCTGATACTGCTCATACCATGCTATTATCTTCATATCCATTTGTGAAGTGAGAGGCTCGACCGTGACTCGTTTCATTGACGGATGCTGTGCTCCAACCCGCCGACCCCCGGCGAAAATACACGCATTGTCATACAAATCGCACTCATGCGCACACGCCGCACCTTAACGATGGTCTATTTCTAAGTGTCTTATTTTTTAATACCAGGTGACCACACCTGGTTAATTTGTTGCACACGTGTGAGTTTGTTTGTGAACTTCCAAAAGATCCTGAACTGTTATAAAGTAAGTGATAATTGTATCTAGTAATAAGTTTCATTAAATGTGATAATTATAATATGGTTTACCGTGTTAAGTATTAAATAGGCTTTTTTGTATGGTGTAAACGCCAGATAAACATATAATATAAAAAATATACGAAGGCACTTTGTACACAATATCAATCAAAATACTATCAAATTGAGACCCTCCTCCTTTTACAGTAGTCGGTTAAAAAGGTGTAATTTTCTTTATGACATTATTAATATATGGATATTTAAATAACGAAATGACGAAATATTTTATAATTTTCTGTATTATAGTATTCGATTCTTTCGAAGTATTTATAAGCATTACATATTATAATTTAAAACAATAGGTTGTAGTAAAGATTTTTATTTTTTTATTCAAAACTTTATAGATTATCTAACAAATAATTAGATTGTACTTATATATTGGTTAACATTTGTTATACACATGTTACACTCAATTCGTAGATAGAGCGATGGTTTAAACGAGTTCGCCTTGGACTGAGAACGAGATCGAAATGATTTTGGATTCATTTATCTTTGTTGACCTATAAAATTTTTTGCCAAACTACTTTTTAAAGTTTTAGCTACCGACTTAAATAAGGAAATTTGGTTTTTGCATAGAATGTAATTTTATTATTGACTCACATTTTACGATCATATTTTTTTTTTTTAGGTTTACGCTGCATCCCGCGCAATGTAAGCCCCACAAAATCACACATTGCCTCGACACATGAGCGAACAAATTAAAATATTATAAAGATTAATTATCATTGTTGATTAAAGATATTCATTTAATTATACCTTTCAAGCATTTCCTGCGATTACGATATTGCGAACTATCTTATATCGTACCTACTATATTAGCTGACACTAATATAACTTTAGAATTTGCAATGTTATATATACATGTTGTTTATTTCATATTTCTGTTTCATGACTTTTCATAATAAAAAACGATGTACGTGCGAATGTATCTTTTCTACGAAAATTATTTACCGAATTATTTGACATTTTTAAGTAATAATTAAATATGAAAATTATTACCATTAGTGAAGCTACAAAAACTTTTATATATGACTTTGAAGTTTCTTCAAAATTCTTTTTTGTGATAATACAAAACATGGTTTCCTGTATTATTATATAAAAATATTGCAAAAAAAACAGTTTTTATATTTTTTTTATAAGCATAAAGGCTGTTTTTTCAGTTTCCCGCTTTTTTCTAGATGTAGTAGAGCAAAGAGAGAGAGCCTGAGTGTCAAGGCACTTGTTTTCTCCGCTTTCCCCTAGTATTTGAGTGGCGGGACTCAATGCCGCGTTCTGTTTTGCCAGAACTGAATAAAGGCTTTATTCTACCTATGGAGGATCGAACCCAGAACCGACGCAACCAGTGATATTAATCTGACAAGTAATAAAGTAAGGGTGGCAATAAAAAGAATAAGAAAGTGTAGAAAAACATTTATTCGAGCGTCAAACATTTGAAAGGCACATTAAGTGGACTCAAAAAAGTGTCCTTTTAATATGACTGACGATTTGAATGGGATCTGAGATCATGATCGATTTTTGAAAATGTAAAAAGAAGTGACCTTGGAATACGGAATGGTCAAATTTTTACACAGACTGTTCAACTTGATCCCCTGTCATCCCCCTGCCCCTGTCATCTAACAATTCCATGGAGGAATAGTCTTAATTTGATTATTTGTTTTTTTTTGGCTTTAATAGAATAATGTATATAGGCACAAGGTCAGGTGTGGCGCAGAGCCACAAAGTGTGACTGTAAATCGACTGGAGTCGAGGACAGAGGGTTCCTTCTGCCTATCCTGCTATGTGCGGGATACAGCATAAAGCTGACTGACTGACTTAACACAAAGAGAGACGCTTTCGTCTTCGGGTGGCTTACGTTGTTTAGAAGTGCTTTCGTTTTTTTTTAGGTTCGTGTTTTTTAGAGGGTTTTTCTTTGTATTTCTATTAGCTATACTTTTTATTAACATTTGATACTGCTTTCGTTATATTAAGTATAATTCATACTTTAGGGACTCCAGGACAAACAAGCGAAATAAGAGACATTCTCGTTGAAAACGAAAAGTCTAGGCACATTACCATGCGACGCGAATAAACATGGGATTTATAAACTCAACAAAGGTTATATTACGACGGGGGCTATAACCATGCTAAGTGTCTGGCAATAGACAATGTTCTTCCTAATATTATTCCCAAGAAAGTATTAAAAATCGCTCTCTCTCTCTCTCCATCTCTCTCTCCCCCTCTCTCTATTTTTCTTCCTCTTTCTCTCACTCTCTCTTTCTCTACCTCTCTCTCTCTCTGACTACTCCTTTAGGTATATATTGCGAAGCTAAGTTACTCATGACGACACTTCTTTATTTCTACCATACCCATTTTGTTTTAATATAACATTATAATTCATCATGTCACATTTATTTATGTTCCACAGAATGTTGAACGAACAAGATTTAATGGTAGCTAGAGCACTCGCAGCTGAATCTCGTGAAAATTCGCCGGGTGGGTCTCCAGGGCCTTTGAGAAAAAGTCCATTAACAAAGATTGTCGACAAATTAAATACTTTCAGGTAAAAATTTTGAATTGTAACATAAAAATAAATAGATCTGTAGTTGTGAATATTAGGTTCCAAACTTATACAAAATATGGTCAAATACAAAAAGCATCTTCTGAAAGATAATGTTTTCCACTTTTATACAGATAACTAATTTTTTTTACGTGTGGAGTCAATGACTTTGACGTAAACATTTCTTACGTTTATTCAAAAATGTCAGTCGTTAATTGTCATTTGTCATTTCAATTTTAGCAAGTCCTCCGTATTATGACTCCTTAGTCAAAAAATTTTTACTATACTTTAATTCTGAAATTGTCCCTGAAAACCATAGTATAGTTTTTTATTCATATTGTACAATTATTAGTTCTGTAAATGTAATATATGATAATTATATTTAAATGGCGGTTATCAATAAATAAGTGTCATGAAGATGGATAGAAGTAGAAGTAAAGCGAGGCAACCGGCTACCAGCAAACTGACAGAGGAAGAAGAAGAACGGTAGGTTCACTTTTAACACTACTTTATTCAGTTTCTCAAGATCCTAGTGTTAAGACACTCCGTTCCCCACTCCGGCGAATTCTGCCAGATTCATCTTCTTATTTATAGAGAGTAATATCAGAGTTTATAACTTGAAATTTTGAAATAAAAATAAGCCATCAAGCTATGGAGAAAGCTATGTTTAATTTCTTGGAAAATATTCCTTTGAAATGAGGTATTTTGATAGAGGTATGAAGACAGACGCTGTGACCATGCTGTGGCAAAAACAGAGGTGCTAAAAATAATGACATCAATATAACATAATTTATGAATTTTAAAAGGTGTGTGGATAACTGTAATGACCAAGAAGAAAAGAATCAATACTTAAATACAAATAATTCTGTTTTTTATTCATTTAAAAATATATAAGTTTTTTTTGCCATTGATTTGATGGGATCAGGTTTTCTCTGCCTATCCTGAACAACATGAAGCTGTAAAAAAGTTATTTAATAACCATCTATTTCAAACACTATGTCAATTTATCAATTTGCTCTGGTGTGGAGGCAAAGTACGGCATTGACTTCTTCGTGATATGAAAAAAAAACATTAGAACAAAACAAAAATAAATATAAGAACTTACAATTTGTTACTGTTAAATATAGCTTAGTCTCACTTACAGTGTCACCTAATGCAAATATATCCTTTAAAAGTTACTAAAATTTGTTGTTCAATGTTCTAGATTTTTCTAGAAGAGTATAAAAAAAACACTTATTTTATATCTTGTCTTAAAAAAAAAAGAGGTGACATATTGATTATTTCCTTATCTAAAATATCACATACACAGAACAGCATAATGAAACACTTGTATTGCCATTTTATCTTTTACTACATTGTGCCTTGCCTGCCTACCACCACTGTACTTCACAATTAGTATTCCTGACCAAATTTTTTAAAAGGGTATTTCGGGTAGCCATCAGGGCTTACTTCCTCCTGAGAATCCCAGAACATGCCGAATTTAAGCTTTTGCATACAGTAGATTAGGCTACGTGTGGCCTTTCCGAGAGCGAGCAATGAAAGAGATTAATAATTGTTCTTAATAATAATACAATTTAATGCTGTTCAGCATGTAGCAGGTTAGGCAGAGGTAGTTCCACTCCCCACTTTCTGCTGAATTGTGGAAGCATCGCGTATTGAGCGGAACTCGACGAGCCGCTTTGTCTCGAAATCTAAGCTAAGAATTGAATTATTAAATATTTCATTTTCTCGAATGGGAACCAAACCCACAACCTATCACGTTTCACAGCCACACGCTTGTGCCCCTGCGCCATTACTGGTCTCTTAATAATTATAAGAATTTAGTTGCAATCAATGTTTTTTAATCTTTAATTTTGTTAGAAACTTTTTAAAAAAATTTTAAAACATTATAGCATCATAAAAATACTATAATAAAACAAAATAGAACTATCATAAAAACATGAAAAAGAAGGGTCAAGAAACGTAACAGTTATAAGACAATGACTCTTGACCCAAAGACAGGTGAACTATGTATTCTTTGAAATAACCGTAAAGCATACATTTTGTCGGAATATTTGTAATCATAAACTATACTATAAAACAAAACGTTTAATTTATATACTTTTTCTATCTAAAGAAAACTTGAATAATGTTGTAATTAAGCGAAGTAGAGAATATTGCGCCTGATACAATAGTCATACTATTTTATCTTTTCCACGTAAAACATGTTACAATCTGCAAGAAGTCTCCTTTTACCTTCACTGTATTCCTATGCGATAAGCAACCCTCCTCATATGAACTCGATCGAGCCCACGTTATGGCATGTACTGGACACGCGCGAGTTCGGAGCATAGCCACAGCTTAGCAATGAAAACAAATTATAGCAGACTACTTTATACTTATTTATCCACAGACAATTTGGATACCTTTGGTAATATTGGGAACTTTGTGTGCCCCCATAGTAAATCCGGAACCTTATCTTGTCCAAACCCACTTCATCTTCATTTAGAGATTTTGCTGTACAGAAACTTTCATCTTTGTCCATGTCTTTAAAAATATACCTAATTGCACGTATAAAACATTTTATTCTGATTTTCTAAATAAGTAAACGCTCACACTTTCGCTAATATTTAATCCAGGACAATAGTTTAATCGTTATTAGTTTTCAGTGAGTCGCTTCGCGTGTTCCAAACTCGATAATTTATAACTTTCTTTTCGACGTCATTTCGTGGGATGTTGCAATTTTTTTAACAGAATCTTTGCTTTTCTTAATATACGAAAATGTTTATAACTACATCACAAATATTGATAATAATTATCATACTTATCAGTATTATCATTTTAAAGTTTTTCATAATGTCATGATAATATTAAACACAATTTACAACTAACTTTGTACAAAAAAACGTAATATTAGGTAATAGTTAACAGATAATTATCTACATTAAACAGAACACTTAAGTTTTGATTAAAAATGAATTTGTCCCATATCGCCTTGCACGCATTGTTGGCATGCTGGCATGTCAGCACTCGGGTCAGTCCGCCACCGCCAGTCGGCTAGTCTCTTCAGGCGCGCGCCAACGTGTCCGAGGCGCGGTCTGCGTGCCGGTTTCCTTGCAATTTGCAATATTTAACATTCTAGTCAAGTGTACTTCACATATTTAAAATTTCGTAATAACTTCGGTCACAGGCGAGGCCGTCTCTGATTATTTATATTCTAAATATTTTATAGATTTATTACATTCTAAAAGATATATAAGGTTGGTAGAAAAATAAATTAGAACGTTTAAATAAAATCAAAATTATAAATCATCTATACGTTTGTTTGTGATGTGTTAAAATTATTGATATCAACAATGCTGGCGATAGATTCATTGTGGTGTGGGTCAGCGGAAGAGCTGTCCACTCTAAGGACCTGTAAATCTGTAGAAAGAACAGAATGCAGAGTTCGCCGTCGATCCTCGAAGAGTTTGATACCCCAGGCGTTGCTGCATGCTCCACCTGACACACAGGTCCGGGCCAACCGACAACAACGTTCTGGCACGTGGCCGTAAGTGTCAACAATAATTATTTAAACAATAGTAAGAACATTTATAAATTATGTCTAAAAAACGTTAATAACTGTCATTTGTCATATTCTTTTATTGCGACACACATAAACCAAACAAACGTGATATTTTTATCTGTATATATATAAAATAAACTTTTTATAATCTTCATAATTTAATAAAATGGCGACATTCCGTGATTTAAATATTGGTGATTTGCTTAGTGGGGCACACATAATCGGATCTCAGTGTCAGGTGTGCCGGTTGTTGACCTTAATAATAGCTGTGCAGGACAAACCGCACCGCGAGCAGTTTCCGAAATTAGACTGCAACTATAGGACCGATCCAAACAAATAAACAGAACTTGAAATTTATTGATGAAGCAGCAGTACAATAAATTTGCCTTTGAATGTTTCGAATTCAATTTACAAAGCAGACCGTTCGCATTTATTGTTTAATTGACGTGTGACCCACTGGGACTAGTTGTGATAATTTTAATTTGTAAGGTAACTTGCTTTTAGGAAAGTGAACCAAAATGGTCTGTTGAATAAACATCTCTTGCTATCCTGTATCTAAATTTAGTTTCTTTTGTATTCTTAATCTAATAATTTTCAAATTTTACAACGCAACATTTATTATCTGTTCTCTCGGAAGACTTGTATTCTTTAAAATTGACCCACAACTAATTAAAGAAGTCATTCAAATTCAATAAACGAAACATATTCTCTATAATATTAATTTCAATTACTTTGTATTTAGTATTTGGTTATCTGTAATTGTGTGTGGTTCAATAATCGCCTTTAACCTTTGTGGTTTTGTGTACATACAAATAAGGTTATTTCGTTATTCTAACTGATTACAGTGCATAAAAAATATATATTCTGAAAATTTTGTGTATTCTAGAGACACACAAATAACAAGTTGTGTCTTTTTGAGGCCAAATTTGAACTATTTTCCTTATTTCTAATAACAATGAACACTTAATCGTTCTCCTCTTTATGTTATATATAGAAACCCATCAGCGTACGCCTTTACCGAGTCTAAGGAAGTATTCAAACCTATACAATTATACAAAGTGAAGCGAAAACGTCAAGAATGGGCATATTCATCATCATCAAAATTGTATCCAAGTTGAATCAGCCAATTAGATAACACCATGCTTATCCACACTTGGGTCACCTTTCTCTATTCTTGTTTAACCACAGTCGTTACCAGTTTTTCCTTCTGACTTCGTAAATTAGCACCTCATTCGCTATCTCGTCGTGATATCGCTTGACATCTCGATTTTCACTCGGCAGTCTGCTCGGCCTATTTGAATGTAAGCCGACCCCGATATGCCGCCATGCGTTAACTCCTTGACCTCACCGACACGATTGTTTTGTGTGTACATATAATTGTATGAACATTTTTTTGTAGTCTAATTAATCTAATTAGTCGTTTTGTAGTCTAATTAATTACGCTATGTACATTGTGTTTTATATATATATATATATATATATATATATATATATATATATATATATATATATATAAACAGATAATACTTAGAATTTTAGACAAACAAAATATTCCAAAATACATTTTCTATCGTATATAAGTACGTTATCATTTTTCTTTGGACATTCATAGTAGTAGTTATATGTAAAAAAAACCTAACTCAAAAAAATTTTGCGAACATAATTTTTATTTACAAGTACATATATAAAAAACAAGGCTATTACGACCTTTTTCGACGTCAGTAATAACAATGGGTGACAAAGTTTCTAACGTAAACTTGCTAATCTATTCACGTAACATGTGACAACTGACAGGACTGATAGAAATTAGGTACATTAGAAAATGAAGTTTTGCAGTGTCTACAGCTGCATATATGCGTTTTATTGCATTAATGATAATATTAGTGGAAATAATACGCTCACCAATTTATATTTAACTGAAAAATATATTTTATTTATATCTCAAGTAACAAGGTATTAAACGACGCGCGACTTAACTAGTCCAGATTCAAACAGGTCAGTTTTTACAAGTGAATTATAATATGTTTCGTCCATTGAAAGCCAATTATGTTACAACTATAAAATTATATTTATTGTACTTCTTATATATTTATATTTTTTTACTCTTATATTATTATTATTGTAACTTTGTTCTATAAATTAGTAGGTACTTTTTTCCTAGATAAATGATATTGTTCTAAGAGTTCTTTAATTCCATAACCAAACTTTCATCAAACTACCCTTGATGTATATATGTATATCCTTTCCAATAAAAAAGAAGAATCATCGAAATCATTTGGGGTGATATTGAGTTGGAACCAGAGAACCAAATTAAAATAGGACCCCACGGGAAGCACTAGCTTTCAAATAAATTGAGGAAATTCGAATGGATCATCAAAATCGGTTTACCCAGCCAAAAGTTTTGAGGCAAAAAATATAAAAAAAAATACTATCGAATTGATAAACTCCTTTTACAGAATTCTGTTAAAAAAATAAATAAAAATAATTTATAATATTTTTTAGTAGGTTCTTATATATCTGCAGATATTATTTACAAATGTTAAATGTGCAACTGGAAATAAATATTTCTCTACACATATAATGCATATAAAAAATTATTGCATATTTAAAAATAATATAAATATATATGGTGCTATCGATTTTTATGTAGATTTCTATGCACGTTTGTGCAATTTGCCTTATCCTTGAGCCAGTTGGCCGTACACATTAGACTTTAGTGTTTGTCATGACGTTGTTATGGCAACCTACATACTTAATGTACATATAATTGGTACATGGCTTAAAACTTCGGACGTCGTGGCGCAGCGGCATAAGGGTGTGACTGTAACGCGACGGTTGTGGGTTCGATCCCCGCTCGAGGAAGTGAACTATTTATTTACGTTTGTGTTTTCATTTCTACGCTCTGGTGTGTCGAGGCAAAGGGAGGCGTTGAGTTCTGCCACTCAACACGTAATGCCTCCTAAAGTCGGCAGAAAGTGGGGAATAGAGTGTCTTAACATCACCTGATGGTAAGTGATCACCGCCGCCCACGACCCCGTGTAACACCAGAGGAGCTACAGGTGCGTTGCCGGTCTTTAAGGTGGAGGATGTTGGGCGCCGGGGCCCGGCATTACCCAATGCGAAACGCAGACGTGACAAGAGCCACTACTTCACGCCGGTTTTAAATGCCAGGGGTGGTATTAATCCGGTCGAGTCTGCCCACGCGTGTTGCCATTACTGGCGACGTGACTCTACCACACGTACTTTAGTCCCCTCTTACGACACCGACAGTACCAGGGTGATCCTATTCTGAGCCGGGATCACACAGCGATGTTCACAAGATGGTGAACTAGAAAAAAAAATATATGATATTAATATCTAAGTTTTTCTATATCTATCCATTATATTGATAGCCAACAATAGGTAAGGATATATATGTATGTATGTATGTAATTATCGTACTCAATTTTAATAACATTATATTTGCACGTGCACCCGCACACTATAAAACAATGCATTATTGATTAACAAAGATTATTAATTTCCACTGGTCACGACTCCAACACTAGGAGAGTTGTAGATTTATCGTTAAATTTATTGTAAATACAATATAAACTTTAGTTGTATAGATAATATATATATATATTGGGTTAACGTTTTATATCAATTTTTGAACCTTGTCTGTCTGTATATTCGCATACGTATGTGCATTTAAATTAAATACACAAGGCAAAATAAAAAAGATGATGAAGATCATTCACGCTGTCATATTGTAATGTTTCATATTTCTATATAATTTAATATTGTGTTTGTTACATAGAGATAAGTAGTAGTTGTTATTTTCAAGGTCCCTTCTGATCTCCGAACATTACATATTGTTGATAACAAGTGATACTTTTAGGTCACACTATATAGATAAGCAATAAACGAGTTGTCATTCCGTTTATTCACTTCTCGGTGAAAACACATTTTCTTCGTTTGCGTTTATGTTATGTTATTAAATTAAAATGACACCAGGGAGGGTGTAAGTATTTTATATGGCCGTTCATTGTGTACTGTCAACATCAAGAAATTTGTTAAATCATCACATTAGAGGATACTATTCACAAAAACTGATACCATGTGTCCAATTTGCATGTATAATGATAATTAGACATATGCGTTTATAATGACAAGTAGAGACTTAAACGTAGCTTCGCCCGCTTAAGTTTCTTATATTTTGTATAATACCTCTAAGAATATATGTACAAAGTTTCATGATAATCGGTTGAGTTGTTTTGACGTGAAAGCGTAACAAACAGACTTATATACTCATTTATAATATGATATTAGGCTATATTAAATCCTAGTGCTTTTGGAATCTTCCAAGAGTTTAATGTCTATTAAAATAAAACAATTGAAAAAAATTTAAATAAGCCAATTTTCATTGTCTTTTTTACACTCATCAAGAATATTACAGTCAAAAAAAAAATTTGCAATCTTACAACATCCGTGAGAAACACGTACCTAACGATGGTTGTATTGTGTTTAGTTTGATAAAAAAAAGCCACGAGATATTCGCATTAAAGGCATTGTCAGATTCGCAAATTAACTAATCATTGGGTACTAAGATATATATAGGTGTGTAATTTTTTTCTAAGAATGTCAACAGGGCCAAATATATAAAGGTTTTTAAAAGTACATATACATATTTGGAGGCCCTTTATTTACATTTATGTTTTCATTTCTTCGTTCCGGTGACAAGGTAAAGCGCGGCGTTGAGCTCCGCCACTCAACATAAATTGCCTCTAGAATTCGTTGGAGAGTGAGGAACGGAGTGTCTTAATATAAGATATATAATTAGAATATCAATTAAATATCCGTCGTAAAAAAAACTTACGAATCTATACCTACCTACTCATGTATTCATTTCAGCCACATAAGTCGGTCATGCTCTGGACACCTTACTCGATCGATACATAATTGCCTTGTTTATATTTTTATTTACCTTGGTTTAGGTGATTTCTTTTTTTTTTGTAGTGCTTTAAATATTTGTTTTTTTTTTTTAAATTTCTATTTTCTATTTATTCGATCGATTCAATCGTGCCAATTGAATACAAACAGTTTTTTTTTCTTCGAGATTATAGCGTGCTGATAAAAAAAAATTGCACAGAAGTTAATGTAGAACTTAATGTTGTTATAATTAATATATTTACATAGAGATTTAAATTGAAGACTAAGAACAAACCCTAATAAATGCTTTACATTTAGGGGATATTTGAATTTTATGAGCAAGGATATCATTTACTATCCCGTCCCGATTCGTTTGTTCGTTCTAGGCATTACAGCCAAGTTATAGAAAAATAATAATATATTTCTGTTTTTTTTTTCCTTCTTTTATTTAAGCATTAATTTATTTCATGATAAAAATGTCAGCCGTTTTTATTTCTATTGCATATTAGAGATATTTATTTAATTCTCAAGAAGTGTATGTTAAATATGGGAACAATTTTAAATGATAAAGTAACAGATAGCAGCTCGTAAGTTGGTTAGATCTACCATCTACTGGCTAGAGACACCTAAACGATAAAATGATAAGCCATACATCTTATCGATAAATAAATGCTAGTGTTGTACCGATTGATATAAGATTGTCCCGTTCTTTATATATTTAATATTGATAATTTTATTTTGATGTATTTATATGAGGAATGGCTTGGGCGTCGTAATTTTATCAAAAGTTGAATAAGTACTAAGGTTAGACGCTATATTATTAGACGAATAATCTGTATAATTAATTTCTTCACTGCGTAAATCGTACATGTCCTTAGAAACTTATAAAAATCACATATAAGTTCTGTTATGAAATAAAGCCCTGAATGAAATCATTTATTGTTTATCATCTTGTGCCTACTTCCTGACATGAATTTGGAAACATATTTACTTAAATTAAGGTACTATTTTACTATATATAACAGAGTATAGGGAGATTTAAAAACAACATAGATTGAAAAAATAATCATTTATCAATCTTGTTTCCAAAATTTTAGTTTTTTAATTAGAACTTTTAATTATTTATTTTCTTTGCTGTGCAAAAAAAATTAAATCAGGTCAGTTTAAGTATCATATAGATTCGAACGAATAATAAAATTATACCTAGGAAGATTTCGATTTATATACATATATATAACATGTATAATATTATATACACATAGATGTCCTTTTTGTAAGACTCGTAGCCGGAATTAGTTATTTAATATGTTTGTCAGGTATGTACAAACACATATTCATATTTGCCACTACAAACAACATGTTATTAGTATTGGAAGATTTTTAATCTGTACACGAACCTGTACCTTTACAAACTCAACCATCAAGGTCGCGAGTATCATTCGTATATATCGAGTGGAGTGTTGAAGTTGTCTGTGGAGGGCCTAGCGGAATTACGATGCGCACGCGCCGCTCGGCCCGCCAGTCGCGTCTGTCCTGTCCTCTCGTTTAACTATAATCTTACATCGATATTAGATTTACATTAACGTAAAAAAACGTTTTCTATTCCTTATCCTGTAATTACGATTAAATCTTTTTTTTTTTTGCCGGTTAATTAAACCTTCTTGGAAGTGATGTGAAGAAACCGATAAATTGTATAAAAACTACGCGATATGTACTGTTTTGCAATGTTTTGCAAAGTGTAGTTGTTGTTGATGTACATAGTCGATATCACAAGTTTTAAGGTTATTTTAAGTTATAATGTTGCGAAGGCAGTTCTCTCATGAGTCTGGAAAGGAAGAGCTCATCCGTGCCCAAGACGAGTATTTTGATAGGAGGTTTGTTGGAATATTTTAATTTAAGTATTATTGTATATGTAATTGCTTAGTCTATGTTAATTAAATGTTTACCTAACCATAAAAGCGCAAAAGTTATTCTCAAGTGTCTTGTATCTTCTACATTATATATTTTTTATTTATTTAAAATGTAAAGAGTAAAATACTTCGCCTTGATAACAACTACTTAATAACATTTTTTTTTTTCAATTTCTCAGACCTTTTTGTAAAGATTTGTTGGTATATTTACTATTTAATAAGAATATCAAATTATTGCAAATTACATTATAGTCCAATAGTATGAAATAGGTATATAATATATGTTAAAATATAGGCACGAAATGTATATAAATATATATAATGTGTATTCTTAGTATGTTACTACACCAATTCTGCCGCCTTTCTTAATCTGGTTACAACCTTTTTATGTACATCACA
>JBAIZZ010000064.1:799724-839068 GCA_037355905.1 Heliconius aoede | reverse complement strand
TATATATATAAACAGATAATACTTAGAATTTTAGACAAACAAAATATACATTTTCTATCGTATATAGGTACGTTATCATTTTTCTTTGGACATTCATAGTAGTAGTTATATATAAAAACATCTAACTCAAAAACTTTGCGAACAAGATTTTTATTTACAAATACATATATAAAAAACAAGGCTATTACGACCTTTTTCGACGTCAGTAATAACAATGGGTGACAAAGTTTCTAACGTAAACTCGCTAATCTATTCACGTAACATGTGACAACTGACAGGACTGATAGAAATTAGGTATATTAGAAAATGAATTTTTGCAGTTTCTACAGCTGCATATATGCCTATTGTTGCATTAATAATAATATTAGTGGAAATAATACGCTCACCAATTTATATTTAACTGAAAAATATATATTTTTTATATCTCAAGTAACAAGGTATTAAACGACGCGCGACTTAACTAGTCCAGATTCAAACAGGTCAGTTTTTAGAAGTGAATTATAATATGTTTCGTCCATTGAAAGTCAATTATGTTACAACTACAAAATTATATTTATTGTACTTCTTATATATTTATATTTTTTTACTCTTATATTATTATTATTGTAACTTTGCTCTATAAATTAGTAGGTACTTTTTTTCCTAGATAAATGATATTGTTCCAAGAGTTCTTTAATTCCATAATCAAACTTTCATCAAACTACCCTTGAAATATATATGTATATCCTTTTCAATAAAAAAGAAGAATCATCGAAATCATTTGGGGTGATAATGAGTTGGAACCAAAGAACCAAACTAAAATAGGACCCCACGGGAAGCACCAGCTTTCAAATAAATTGAGGAAATTCGAATGGATCATCAAAATCGGTTTACCCTGCCAAAAGTTTTGAGGCAAAAAATATAAAAAAAATACTATGGAATTGATAAACTCCTTTTACAGAATTCTGTTAAAAAAATAAAAAATAAATATAAATAATTTATAATAATTTTTAGTAGGTTCTTATATATCTGCAGATATTATTTACAAATGTTAAATGTGCAACTGGAAACAAATATTTCTCTACACATATAATGCATATAAAAAATTATTGCATATTTAAAAATAATATAAATATATATGGTGCTATCGATTTTTATGTAGATTTCTATGCACGTTTGTGCAATTTGCCTTATCCTTGAGCCAGTTGGCCGTACACATTAGACTTTAGTGTTTGTCATGACGTTGTTATGGCAACCTACATACTTAATGTACATATAATTGGTACATAGCTTAAAACTTCGGCCGTCGTGGGTGTGATTGTAACGCGACGGTTGTAGGTTCGATCCCCGCTCGAGGAAGTGAACTATTTATTTACGTTTGTTTTTTCATTTCTACGCTCTGGTGTGTCGAGGCAAAGGGAGGCGTTGAGTTCTGCCACTCAACACGTAATGCCTCCTAAAGTCGGCAGAAAGTGGGGAATAGAGTGTCTTAACATTAGGTATAAATTTATAATTTTATAAATAATAATTACTTCAAAAATTTATAAATAATAATTACTTCTTTATATCCTACTACATACATGAAATCCAAACAATACAAAATTATAAATAAAGCAACCAAATACATACGTTTTACGGATAATATATATATATATTTATGGGAGAGGACAAGGCAAACGAGCGTTCAGATCACCTGATGGTAAGTGATCACCGCCGCCCACGACCCCGTGTAACACCAGAGGAGCTATAGGTGCGTTGCCGGTCTTTAAGGTGGAGGATGTTGGGCGCCGGGGCCCGGCATTACCCAATGCGAAACGCAGTGACAAGAGCCACTACTTCACGCCGGTTTTAAATGCCAGGGGTGGTATTAATCCGGTCGAGTCTGCTCATGCGTGTTGCCATTACTGGCGACGTGACTCTACCACACGTACTTTAGTCGCCTCTTACGACACCGACAGTACCAGGGTGATCCTATTCTGCGCCGGGATCACACAGCGATGTTCACAAGATGGTGAACTAGAAAAAAAAAATATGATATTAATATCTAAGTTTTTCTATATCTATCCATTATATTGATAGCCAACAATAGGTAAGGATATATATGTATGTATGTATGTATGTAATTATCGTACTCAATTTTAATAACATTATATTTGCACGTGCACCCGCACACTATAAAACAATGCATTATTGATTAACAAAGATTATTAATTTCCACTGGTCACGACTCCAACACTAGGAGAGTTGTAGATTTATCGTTAAATTTATTGTAAATACAATATAAACTTTAGTTGTATAGATAATATATATATATTGGGTTGACGTTTTATATCAATTTTTGAACCTTGTCTGTCTGTATATTCGCATACGTATGTGCATTTAAATTAAATACACAAGGCAAAATAAAAAAGATGATGAAGATCATTCACGCTGTCATATTGTAATGTTTCATATTTCTATATAATTTAATATTGTGTTTGTTACATAGAGATAAGTAGCAGTTGTTATTTTCAAGGTCCCTTCTGATCTCCGAACATTACATATTGTCGATAACAAGTGATACTTTTAGGTCACAAACTATATAGATAAGCAATAAACGAGTTGTCATTCCGTTTATTTACTTCTCGGTGAAAACACATTTTCTTATTAAAATTTTCTTGTTATTTAATTAAAATGACACCAGGGAGGGTGTAAGTATTTTATATGGCCATTCATTGTGTACTGTCGACATCAAGAAATTTGTTAAAATAGTTTTCAAAATTCGACATTAAACATTATAGGTTACTATTCACAAGAACTGATACCATGTGTCAATTTGCATGTATAATGATAATTAGACATTTGCGTTTTTAATAAGTAGAGACTTAAACGTAGCTTCGCCCGCTTAAATTTCCTATGCTTTGTATAATATCTCTAAGAATATATATACAAAGTTTCATGATAATCGGTTGAGTTGTTTTGACGTGAAAGCGTAACAAACAAACTTATATACTCATTTATAATATGATATTAGGCTATATTAAATCTTAGTGCTTTTGGAATCTTCCAAGAGTTTAATGTCTATTAAAACAAAACAATTGGAAAAAATTTAAATAAGCCAATTTTCATTGTCTTTTTTACACTCATCAATAATATTACAGTCAAAAAAAATTTGCAATCTTACAACATCCGTGAGAAACACGACCTAATGATGGTTGTATTGTCTTTAGTTTGACAAAAAAAAGCCACAACATGTGGAGGCCATTTATTTACATTTATGTTTTCATTTCTTCGTTCCGGTGACGAGACAAAGCGCGGCGTTGAGCACCGCCGCTCAACACAAATTGCCTCTAGAATTCGGTGGAGAGTGAGGAACGGAGTGTCTTAATACAAGATGTATAATTAGAATATCAATTAAATATCCATCGTAGAAAATTTTTACGAATCAATACCTACTCATGTCGTATTCATTTCAGCCACATAAGTCGGTCACGCTCTGGACACCCTACTCGATCGATACATAATTGCCTTGTTTGTATTTTTATTTACCTTGGTTTAGGTGCTTTCTTTTTTTTTGTACTGCTTTAAATATTTGATTTTTTTTTCTTCGAGATTATAGCGTGCTGATAAAAAAAATTGCACAGAAGTTAATGTAGAACTTAACGTTGTTATAATTAATATATTTACATAGAGATTTAAATTTAAGACTAAGAACAAACCCTAATAAATGCTTTACATTTAGGGGATATTTGAATTTTATGAGCAAGGATATCATTTACTATCCCGTCCCGATTCGTTTGTTCGTTCTAGGCATAACAGCCAAGTTATAGAAAAATAATAATATATTTCTGTTTTTTTTTCCTTCTTTTATTTAAGCATTAAATTATTTCATGATAAAAATGTCAGCCGTTTTTATTTCTATTGGATATTAGAAATATTTATTTAATTCTCAACAAGTGTATGTTAAATATAGCAACAATTTTAAATGATAAAGTAACAGATAGCAGCTCGTAAGTTAGTTAGATCTACCATCTACTGGCTAGAGACACCTAAACGATAAAATGATAAGCCATACATCTCTTATCGATAAATAAACGCTAGTGTTGTATCGATTGATATAATATTGTTCCGTTCTTTATATATTTAATATTAATAAATTTATTTTGATGTATTTATATGAGAAATGGTTTAGGCTTCGTAATTTTATCAAAAGTTGAATAAGTACTAAGGTTAGACGCTATATTATTAGACGAATAATCTGTATAAATAATTTCTTCACTGCGTAAATCGTACATGTCCTTATAAACTTATAAAAATCACATATAAGTGCTGTTATGAAATATAGCCCTGAATGAAATCTTTGTTGTTTATCACCTTGTGCCTGCTTCCTGACATGAATTTGGAAACATATTTACTTAAATTTAGGTACTATTTTACTATATATAACAGAGTATAGGGAAATTTAAAAACAACATTGATTGAAAAAATAATCATTTTTCAATCTTGTTTCCAAAATTTTAGTTTTTCAATTAGAACTAGTTATTATTTATTTTCTTTGCTGTGCAAAAAAAATTAAATCAGGTCAGTTTAGTCTATGTCACCAGCGAATGAATACACTTTCTTCTTTATTTAATATTGAAAGAAGAAATACAACATTGACATTTTGTAACTTATCTAGAATACTATAAATATTAAGCTTCATGAAAGCTACTGGAAAAATAGTAATATACAATTAGGTTCTTAACAATATCTATTCAATGACATCGAATCTTTTCAATTTTACTTTTAAAATAATCTTTGACTGTCAAGTGTTCGTGAATTACTTATTTTTTTTTATTATAATAAATACATTTCGAACTTTGAAAACAATATAGAATATATTAAGATAGTAAAACGTAAGCTATTCTTTTATTATTATACAATAGAATTGCGAAGACGAAATATTATGATGATTAATCGATATCACTATCATATAGATTTAACGAATAATAAAATTATACCTAGGAAGATTTCGATTTATATACAATACATATATAACATGTATAATATTATATACACATAGATGTCCTTTTTGTAAGACTCGTAGCCGGAATTAGTTATTTAATATGTTTGTCAGGTATGTACAACACATATTCATATTTACCACTACAAACAACATGTTATTAGTATTGGAAGATTTTTAATCTGTACACGAACCTGTACCTTTACAAACTCAACCATCAAGGTCGCGAGTATCATTCGTATATATCGAGTGGAGTGTTGAAGTTGTCTGTGGAGGGCCTAGCGGAATTACGATGCGCACGCGCCGCTCGGCCCGCCAGTCGCGTCTGTCCTGTCCTCTCGTTTAACTATAATCTTACATCGATATTAGATTTAAATTAAAGTAAAAAAACGTTTTCTATTCCTTATCCTGTAATTACGATTAAATCTTTTTTTTTTTGCCGGTTAATTAAACCTTCTTGGAAGTGATGTGAAGAAACCGATAAATTGTATAAAAACTACGCGATATATACTGTTTTGCAATGTTTTGCAAAGTGTAGTTGTTGTTGATGTACATACTCGATATCAGAAGTTTTAAGGTTATTTTAAGTTATAATGTTGCGAAGGCAGTTCTCTCATGAGTCTGGAAAGGAAGAACTCATCCGTGCCCAAGACGAGTATTTTGATAGGAGGTTTGTTGGAATATTTTAATTTAAGTATTATTGTATATGTAATTGCTTAGTCTATGTTAATTAAATGTTTACCTAACCATAAAAGCGCATAAGTTATTCTCAAGTGTCTTGTATCTTCTATATTTTTATTTATATTCTTCTGTATTTTTTATTTATTTAAAATGTAAAGAGTAAAATGCTTCGCCTTGATAACAACTACTTGATAACATTTTTTTTTTCAATTTCTCAGACCTTTTTGTTAAGATTTGTTGGTATATTTACTATTTAATAAGAATATCAAATTATTGCAAATTACATTATAGTCCAATAGTATGAAATAGGTATATAATATATGTTAAAATATAGGCACGAAATGTATATAAATATATATAAAGTGTATTCTTAGTATGTTACTACACCAACTCTGCCGCCTTTCTTAATCTGGTTACAACCTTTTTATGTACATCACACTGTATCCCGCACATACATAGAAGGGCAGGCAGAGAAAACGTGGGAACTTAATGTTAAAACACTCCGTTCACGTTCCCGAATTTCCGCCAAATTCCGAAGGCGTTACTAGGTGTTGAGTGGCGGAACTCAGTTTCGTGGTAATTCCAAAGAAGAAATTAAAAATAATGTCATATACATATTTAATAAATATTCGTATAGTTCGAGCGGGCGGAGCCGCCCAGGTCGGCTAGTATTTAGTATATTTTTAATATTTAATGTTAAATATAGTTTTTTTATGTAATTCCCATTTACATTCAAAGCTAAAAACAATCGACACTTAAAGTAATAAATGATAATTATTTTGTTTTTCTCCGTTGATCTCATTGGAGATTATCAATTTTGATAAAAAAAAAGTTTCTACATATGAAGTATTTATAAGTAAATTTTTATGTAATAGATTAAAATTGGCTTTATCACACAAGGTTCTCTTTGTAACCAGCTAGATATAGATATTTTGCTCCTGTTCCTGTCGAGTTTCTCAACAATCTTTCTACTATTACAACTACAATGCAATTTTTTTTCATTTGTCCATTTGAATGACTAATACTGACTAATATGGTAATATCATTGTCTTAACGTCACAGATTTTTTTGCTATAAAAATATATTGCTATGGTTAAAAAGTTCTAAAATAATTTAGTTCCACATGGATTAGTTTTCCTTGAATTAGTGATAGTTTGAAGGTTGATTTAGTTCTATTTTATTTATCGACTATTTTTTTTTTCCAAATTTTAAATCGGTCAAGGTTTTGACATTCATCTTGAGTGTCCGTTGTATTTTAATCTAATCATTATCTGTTTAACTCTACTGTAATGTGCTACGTGATTTTATTAAATACCTGCCCAAAAGTTATAGGTGAGATAACTAACTTCTTTTTTATTCTAAAATTCTAAAATATTAATTATATATTAATAATAATGCGTATTTCCTTGTGTATTTAAAAAAGAATAATTGAAACGTTAAGAGTTGCGTAACGATATCGGTAATAATATCGTATTCACATGAACAAATTAATTGAACGGTTTTCATGTGACTGTATCATGTTGATTGTGTTAAAGGAATTTTAAATAACTATGAGGTGTTAAAAAATTACCTAGCTCTATGTGTCTTACTACTTTTGCCAAATGAAAGTTAATATTTTAAATTAAAATATATATTTTTTTAAAATATTTTATATGATTTGTATTTCTTTAGAATTAAACCACGTATTTAGCCACGTTTCTTAAATGAAATTATAAATTCACTATTTTTATATTTATACATTATGTATGCTATTATTCAAATATATTGCTGAATAAACTGTTCAATTCAAAAAATATATATATTAAATATTAATGAATTCAAATGAAAGGGAGCCAATGTTCATCAGTTGCTTGCTCGCTCGATCGTTGGACGTGTACAGTGCGTGCCTTCGACGTGTTCAATTTATATTATATAAGGTAATATTAAATTGTTCTGTGTTCAAATAAAATTAATTTTGATAAGATTTTTTTTTAAAGTAACTCATAATATTTCAACACTATGTAAACGTAAGGTCGAAGTGAAAATTGTCGTCAAACATGTACCTAAGTAGATGTGTAGTTACGCTGTTACAAAACATGACTTGACAAAATCTACTTAAGTGTTAAGGAAATACATACATACATGATGTTATATTTTTTAAACTTTACGTTATATTATATATATATTGTTTGTATATTTTAATATGTATTTTATATCATGTTTTTATAACTTTCAGTTTTATATAAGGCTGTAAATTTATGTATCCAGCCAATGTGACCAATAGAATGTTGTTATAAAACATAAAAATGTTACTTTGTCTCAGGAGAACGAGATCACTGAATGCACCGTCTCCAATCCAACAGTTCGGACCATGTGGCAGAATAATGAAGAACTCAGCGATGGTCATGTAAGTAATAGAGTTATTTAATTAATAACAATTCTATCAAAATTACTAAGAATCCAGTCATGGCGCAGTCAGTATGTGACATGAAATATTTTATAATATATTTTCATTTCTTCGCTCTGGTGTGGAGACAAAGTGCGGCCTGGAACGAGGAAAAAAAACATTTTCTTTTCAAAATTATTTTGTACTTATGCTTTTTTTACATATAATTCTGGTGTATTTTTTTTGTAAAATTGAATAGGGTTAAAAATGCGAGTGACTTAGAATATATAATGTATTGTCGTAACATGTATATATATATATATGTACTGCATATGAGGCTTTGATGGCCGCACTAGAATAGAATGAACGAAATGCACTTTTTAGGTCGACCTCATTTCAAAATTGCTGCTCCATTTCCAGCTGATAGTGCTATATGATAAATATTTGTTTAAAACAACATATTTTTTAAATGTCCAATGACATCCTTGAATTCTCAAAAATTTTGCAATAATAAACAAAATTTTATGCATATGATTATATTCCCTTGTAGCCCAATCTTGTTTGTTTAGATCTTTAAAAAGGAGTGTAGAGACCAATTTGATTGTTAAGAAAAACAAATATATTACAATAATGTCGTCAATATATATGAGTTTATCGGCCATATTTATTGAGGATTTATTAGCCATGTAAAATTGTCTTAATTGTTTCGATGGGGAGGGGGTGAAATATTTAATATTTGCATGGACTCGCAATGGTTCAAGAATTCGGTTCAAAGTAAGGAACGGAAGTGACTTGATGAGTGACAGAATGTCTTAACTTTAGGTTCCCAAATTCCCTCTGCTTAACCTATATGTTGATACAGCGGGAATTTAAAAAATATATATTATACTATTTTCAGGCAAATTCAGGACCCGGCGTCACAGAGGCTCACCTGGTACAAGCCTCCGTTAACGGTGCTCGTCATAAAGAAGGTGCACGATGCCACAATCCTCGCGCCCTTCGTACAACTTGTGCACTGGCTTGTCCATGTAAGCTATAAATAAATATATGTATAAACCTATTAGTAAACTACCCTTCTTCCTATAGGTTTGTTTACATTATAGATTTTTTTTTAGTTTTACAGTAATTCCAATATGCTTCTGTCGGAGTTGATTCCCTCTCGGGGGAACGAACTATTTTTTTTTAAATATTTTATTTCTTCGCTCTCTGAAGACAGCGCGGCGTTGGGTTCAATCATTCATTAAGAACCTCGAAAATGTGACGTAATCTGGGAAACAGAGTGCCTTAACAGTAGGTTCCCTTTGCTATTTTTGAAGCTGAAAATATAAATATGGCAACAATTTATTTTATTTTAGGTGATAAATTTTGACGTATGAAGCATTTTTGTGACACATATGATTAGGTGTGTAAATAAGAGTATAATCTCTTCAATAATAAGGAAGTTTACTTGTTAAATGCTATATAAATGCAGTACGATAACTAAAATAATATATAAACAAGAATATTTTTTCCTTTATTAACTTTATATAATACTAGCGACCTAAACGCAGCTTCACCCGCTTAAACTTATTATTATAATCAAAATATTTATATAAATTTTAATCTATGTGTTATTCTGATGTATGCGCTATATTGCTGTAATTATTTCATCTAAATCTGTTCAGTAGTTTTTACGTGATAGTGAAACAAACATCCATTCTCACAAATTTTCACATATCAGTAGGATTTACATTGTATCTTATAACCTATTAACGTGATAAAACAAACTTTGGAAAGCATTATATCGGAATGCGTCTTGCAAAATTCCGGTTTTCATTTAAACTGGCATAACGAAATTGAGGTGTGTCGGAGAACTATATAAATTAAAACCAATGTCCTCGTGCCCACAGTGGGAGTGCCTCACGTGCTTATACTTAAAATTTCCACTATTAATTTGTTTATCCATTTATTTATATGCAGTAGCTGTAGCTGCTGTATTCCGCACACAGTAGGGTAGGCAGAGGGAAGCTCGTGTTATGACACTCTGTTCCCCACTTTCCGTTGAATTCTGGAGGCATTGCGTGTTCAGTGGCAGAACTCAACGCCGCGCTTTGTCTCGACACCAGAGCGATGAAATGGAAATATTCCCACATCCCTCGCGTTACAGTCACACTCTTGGACCACTGCGCTACGACGGCCTCAATTATATTTTTGATCTATCAACAAATTAATTTGTTAATTTGTTGATAGTGTAGACAAAATTGTATTTTTTACATATAGTTTATAAAAGCAACCAAAATTTTGTTTTCTTAAGGACGTCACTTAATAATTTGGATTTTTTATCAATTTTTTTTTTATTTAAACAGTTTGTAAAATTTTTTTTCAATCTGTATTCAACACTTAAGTCAATGCAATCGATGTCGCGCCGCCGCTAGACTCGTGGAATAAATACCACAAAATTATCATTTTACGACTATTGTATTCAGTGACGATTGTATAAATAATAGCATGTTATATTAATACGACATTTCTGGAAAATTCTACCACAACATATAATAATTTTGTAAATTACCTACAATATATAATGGACCGAAAATAACACTATTAAAACTTAACTGTCTTCGGGAATCTTGAAGCACAAGTTCAAACCTTAGCAAGATATTCAAAATTCAAAAGTAAAGTAAAAATCCTTAATAGTAATAATAATATTTTAAAATAATTGTGATGACAACATTAAGTAAGTTCTAAATTCTAGAAAATTCGTGCATATTAGTTAATGAGCAATTAAAAGTTCTATATATATATATTTATTTACAATTAGTAATATTCATAATGCATAAAAAATTAGTTTAAAAATTAGAAGTTTCCTGTTTAAATGTTGTGTCATCTTTATTAATTCCTAACAATTTACCATACAAAAACAATGTGGTTTGAATTATTAATACACAATCGTGATTACTTGCAATTTTGGGAATTTGAATCGTCATTAATTATTTAATTAAGTAATTCACTTATCAAGCATTAAGCCCTAACATAGTACTTTGTATTGGTATTTTAATATTAATTATTATTTTTTTATTTTCTGCCAATAACGTTTAAAAAACATTATACATTTATATTGTTTTTAGAAACTGAATACACTATTAATTTAGCAACAGGTAGCGTGACGTTACAACGTACATAAGGGGAGGGGCCAAGGCTGAGGGAACTTGGGAACCTAGTATTAATTCACTTCATCATTAGAACACTTTTATTCCCCTCTTCCTGGCGAATTCATGGACCATTGCGTGCTGAGTGGCGCTCTTTGCCTCGTTGCTAGAGCGACGAAATGGAAATATTAGATATTTCATTGAGATGGTGTCAAATAAATTAATAATGTAATGTTTATACTGATTTTGTAGTTTGCATTTAAGGATTCAAGAGATTATTTTAAATATAATGCTTACTTATAACTAAATTAAAATATAATTCCCAATAGAAGGATCCTTGCAATCTGCAAATGCTTGTCCGACCTTGTATCTTATTATTAAATCGTAATTTAATAATAACATAAATATGTAATATTCAGACGCTCCGTTATCACTAATTGGCCTACTGTATTGCACATAATAAATAAACACATTTTATTTTTTCCAGGACAAAAGCATGGTAGTCTTCGTAGAGGCGGCCGTGTTAGATGACACGTTACTCAGAGAATACGGAGATTTTACATCAGTGAGAGAGAGACTGATGACGTTCCGCGCGGGTACAGATGATCTCACTGATAAAATAGATTTTATCATCTGTCTCGGCGGTGATGGCACTTTGTTACACGCCAGCTCGTTGTTTCAGGTGATTTTTTTATTATTAAATAGTAATAGTAATAATGTTATTTAGTATTTGAATTCAAGTTCAAGTTGAATATTTATTGAGGTGGTCTTCGCACAGGAGCACAAGCGTGTAAATGTAACGCGACGGTTGGGGATTCGATTTCCACTCGGCGTAATGAAGTATTGTTTATTAATATTTTCATTTTCTACGCCCTTGTATCAAGGCAAAAGCGCGGCATTAAGTTCCGCCACTTAACCCGCAATGCCTCCAATAACTCAGAGGAAACAAGGGAGTTGAGTAAACTTAAAAACAAAGAAATACTATTAGTACCAATAGTTCCTGAGGTTAACGCGTACAACCAAAACATACACATGAAACATGAGCTTAGGTTAGAAATTATAATTATAGTTTTATATGTTCTAGCAATCGGTGCCTCCAGTAATGGCATTCCATTTGGGTTCGCTGGGTTTCCTCACGCCCTTCGAGTTTAATAACTTTCAGGATCAAGTTATGAATGTTTTGGAAGGTAAGCTATGTAGATAATTCTGTTTAGTTTATTTAATTTAAAAAAAAAACATAAGCAGACTTAAACAAAAAAAACATTATAGTAAAGATAAAAACTTAACAATTTTTTGGAGATCAATATGACTATTTAGCTTTTAAACTCCGTTATGTTCCGGTTCAAAAACGTTGGTGCAAAATCAGATTTTTTTATAAATAAATTTTATGTAATTTTTGTCTGAGTAATCTAGACTAACAATATTTCACTTACAGTTTTGTTTCATTGACTACACACTCTTTAACTTTACTCAAATAAATAAATATATATATATATATATATTTTTAGCTTTATTGATGTATGAAAACAGTCTGTTCTCTAGGGACCGCCCAATTTTCCATATATTGCGTGTTGTATAGCGAAAATCAACACCGCGTTGTTGTAACCAGAGCGGGTAAATGAAATTAACTTACTCCCCAACCTACCTCTAAGTGGGAATTCAACTCACGACCGTCGCAGATTTGCTTTACAGATGCCACGACAGCCGAACTTTGATTGTTTTTTTCTCTAATTGCAGGGCATGCAGCTCTTACACTACGGTCACGTTTACAGTGTGTGGTGCTTAGAAAAACAAATGAAGATGGCAAAGACAAGAAAAAAACCACAACAATACTTGTGCTCAACGAAGTGGTCGTTGATAGAGGGCCTTCGCCATACTTGTCTAATATTGATCTCTTTTTAGACGGAAAACATATTACCTCTGTTCAGGGTGACGGTGAGTGCTTCTTTGTTTTAATTAAGTATGGTTTTCTTATTTGGAATATGTACTGAGTTTGGTATAAACTTTTCAATGATTGAGGAGTTAGTGAATCTAGAGCCTAGGCAAATTTTTTTTTTGAATGAAACTAGTATCATCTGTACACGATCTGTATACATAGTATTTATGTTATCGCCACTTTAAATGATACCAAAGCCAAGCCAAGCCTAATAAAATTTAAAAAAAAAGAGATTTTGCCAAAAATGTACAAGTTTTTTTTTTCAAATAAAATAATTAATATAATTATCGTTGTGAAATAAAACGCGATTTGTTTTGTTGCAAACGACGCACGCAGATATAAATCTATCTAAGGGACACCGCCGCCTCATTCACGAAATCGAGTCGTAGTTATTGGAGGCAAAGTTAAAGCTGGTGAACCATTAATAATATTTTTATATTATTTAGTAAGTGTGTACGGTATTGGTATCTATTCGTACCTATGTCACATGTATGGATAAATCGTAAAATTATAAAAAACCATATGTCTAAACTGTTGACGTTATCTTAATTTTTTTTTTTAGGTATGGGTTTGAAATATTTTTTCCTATATGCTGCTCCCGTAAAAGGAGCGCAGACGCTTCCAGTATAAAACTTTTACTCTAATACTAATCGACAACGCACTGACGAATTATTATTATTATATATATTAACTTACAAAATATAATTAGATTTGCTTTGTTCGTCTACCGCGATACACGCGGATTTAGATACAACTTTGCAGTAATATATCACACACAGGTTGCAATTGCTAATATTTATAAACACTACAAAGATAACATGTATCAATCCAGGTCTAATAGTATCCACGCCCACGGGCAGCACGGCGTACGCGGTGGCGGCGGGCGCCAGCATGATCCATCCGTCGGTGCCCGCCGTCATGGTGACCCCCATATGTCCCCATTCGCTGTCCTTCAGACCCATCGTGGTGCCGGCTGGTGTTGAACTGAAGGTGGGTTTGAATTTTTTTGATAATTTTTTTAAGAATATTATTTTTTGAAAAATGTTAATTGATGTTAAATGGAACAGAATTGAGCAGTCACTTGTACTTTTAAAGAATTTCAGTTTATCCAAAGCATTAACAAGAATGTTAACTGTAATGTAATATTGTAAAAAGTTCATAATGACACATAATTTGATTATATTGAGTCTCTTATTTTTTATTTCTACTTTTATTCGTTTTCAATAAACATTTTTAGTAATAACTTTAATTTGATATTTATTTAAAATTCCGTTTATTCGCTCTGAGGTCGAGACAAAGGGCGCCATTGAGTTCCACCACTCAACACGCAATACCTCCAGAATTCTGCGGAAAGTGAGCAATAGAGTGTCTTAACACTAGGTTCCCTCTGCCTTCCCTGTTGTGTGCAGCGTGAAGCTGATTTAATTTCTGTATTACAAAAAATATAAATTAAACAATATTTTATTTAGATCGCCCTATCCCCCGAAGCGCGTAACGCGATGTGGGTATCGTTCGACGGCCGTAACCGGCAAGCGTTGCAACATGGAGATAGGTACCACAGATTTAAAAAATATCAAACTAATACGCTTGGCTACTCGCATTACAGCATGTATTCTATTATATTTATATAGGCTGTGTCACTTTTATATAAATAATTGGTAAAGTTTGGTTTGTTGTGTACTTTAGTAAAAGTGTTGATGTAGCAAATGTATGTCGTAATTCTCATATTTTAGTGTATTTTACAAAATACTTGGATTTTATTAGCGCTAGGGGGTTATTCATAAAGTCCGTCATACCTTAAGATGTCTACGAAGTATGACATAATGTTACAAGTTTACACTAGGATGAGAGGGATCTCTTATAAAGATGCCAAGATCGGGGGAAGGGTCCAAAAATCTTAAAATTCGTATTACTTAGTTTATCGATGTCCTTAGGTCACAAGAAATCTCTAGGTCAATCCATGATTTTAAAAAACTTTTGATATTTATATGTCAAAGAAACATCAAGAATGACTATTGCCAGAATATTTTTTAAATGTAATAGCTTGTTTCAGATAAAGTTAAGCGTAGAAACTCGTAACTTGGCCAGCATATCATTCGACGGCCGATCCCAAATGATACTCAGGCCAGGCGATAGGTAACTCATATTTATATTTGGGTTTTAAAAAATTCACAGATTTTGGCCATTTTAGTTTTATAAAAGAAAAGCCTAGTGGCATATTTGCTGTGTATATATAATCGCGAGGGTTATTGTCTGATTATTTTATTGTTGTTATTATCATGGATACCTATGGAATTTAGTGTTGTACCTCATGTTCATGGTTGAAATAAAATCGTCAATGGTTTTTATTTATCTAATCTGCATGTAGCTTTGCTTTGTATGCTTTGCTTTTATTTATAATAGTTGTAATATAAATTTATATGTTAGAATGTATATTACTCGACTTAGAGATGAAATTAATAAAAAACAATGTTATTATTTCATGAGTCCATCGTGGCGCAGTGTAACAGCGTCCAGGCTTTTCTTTCCTTGATGCATACTTTGTGGTGTGGGTTCGATCCCCATTTTTAGATGTTTAATTTTTCACTCTGGTATGAATCCTCTCTCCCTGCTATATGCAGGATAAAGCACGAAGCTGAAAAAAATCTATATGTTAAACATATATTTTTTTAATAACAAAATTATATTTAAAGATATATACATTTGCAGTTTGTATAAAATATAATATTTTTTTTTTAGTCTATACGTCACAACATCAGTATACCCCGTGCCGTCAATCTGCGCGCAGGACCAGATCTCGGACTGGTTTGATTCCTTAGCGGAATGTCTACATTGGAATGTACGCAAAAAGCAAAAGCAAATAGACACTCTCAGTGACATGACTCATTCGTCCAGCGAGGCCTTGGAGGAGCTGGACGCGAACCACCACGATGATAGACCAACTGACACGTGACAGATACGGCTTAAATAATAGATAACTAATTTATATGTCAAACTCAAATCTCCTCGTTGACAGTATATAGATTAACTATTTAATTTTAATTGAATCCATTTTAATCCAGATTGTACTATAGATAATTATAATTAACAAAATCAAAGTAACAACTTGTTAATAGAATACAACTAAGTACTAACTAAATTGACTGGATCTTTCAAAATCTGTTTTCTTATTGTATAAAACTATCTTTCGTGTACCGTTCGCTTTTTTTTATGTGTTCTCCATACAACGTAACATGACGTGACGATGTAATTAGAATTAGATTAAATGAAAAAATAATTGCGCTTCGGTCTCGTGGTAATCTTGACAAAAAAATAATAAAAGGTACTTACACGTGTAAATTTATATCTAAGTGATGACATATATTACTTGTACGTATAAGAAAATGTCTTATATCGTACGCGTATTTTTAATTTATTCATTAGATACTACTAATTTCAATTTTATTGTGATAATTTATATGGATACCGCTTTTAGAGGGTGCTTTTATTTTCACGTAACAAACTTAATATTTTGCTTTAATAATTATTTTTTTACGATTTTCTTCACAGAAAGTGCTGTCTGCTGTTGAAATTGTTATATTAGTTGAAAATGATATAAAATTATGGTTTTCTAATTTTTTTTATTACTGATGCTTTATTATGTATAACATTATTTAATACTGATAGTCTACTACTATTTATAATATGTATAAGGATATATGAAATAAAAAATCCAATATTAAATTGTTTAATGGTTGATTATAAAATGTTGTATTAACATTACAAACATTGTTCTCAATATATGTGTAATATATAATTGTTCCTTTCTGTTTCCCTTAAATTATTTTCAACTTTAACATGCCTTTAACGTTTTTGCTTCGAATAGAATATATATTTTTTACTGTTTGCCATTAGTTTGTTTTGCAAATGTATTTTTTTTTAGACAACTAGGCTTTGGGTCCAACGATTTTATATACACTGCCTTTAATTCCCTAAAGATAAATAATTTATATACTTTATCAATACAACATTTTTTTTATTTTTTCCATTGAATTTTGTACATTGAAAAAGATATATATTAATTTACGCATTATTTGTGTTTATATAAAATATAAATAATAAAAAAAAAAACTACACATTCCTATGGACAATAAATTGAAATGTTATGTCTCTTTGGGTAAGTGTCTATAAAGAAAATGTTTATATATTAGTATTTTCAATATAATTTTACCAACATTACGTAAATTTTAGTTTTTTTTTTATTTACATATTTTTCACCATTTCGATAATTAATGTGTTTAACGTTCAAAAGAATAATGTAATAAAAATAAGCCTGACATCAAAGTCTGAATTCAACAAGTATCTTAAATAAAAGTGTAATACAACGATACATTTCTAGTTACGGGACGAAACGGCCACTTATCTAATAACATGTATGACGGAGGTGCTACGAGAAACAACATAGTGCCAATTTTAATATACATCTAGCACAAACTAGATTTAGTCATAACTTGCAATATGATTGCGATATTTTTATTTCAATTTATAGAAAGTGAAAGGTTTTTATTTAAATAATGTTGATTTGAAGCTATTGCAAACATTGTTGTAACCAAAATTTTAAATTGAATTTAAAATTTACATTACATATTATAATTATTTTATAAATTAAAGCCTATTATAATATGTAATATAATTTTTGTACCTTAAAATACGTAATTGGTTTTATCTATGAAGTATCTTAAGTATTTTGCTTGAAAAAAAAAATAATCTGAATGTGGTACTGTTCTTGTGTGGTTAAGTTTACTTGGAAAGTGTAAGACAAGTGATAACTAGGCGTTTTAATATTGTTTAATTATACAGATTTGACATTTTATCGACTTTTATTGAATTTTGCCTATATACTAAGGGTGGAACGTTTTTTTTTATTCAAAATTTAAGGGCTTTGTCGCTCATGCGAATATGTCGCCCTGGTAAGTTTTACAAATATAAATAAAAACAAAGAATTTTGGCTTCATCTGAAAGAGGTGAAGCCAAAACAGCATTACAGCAATACCCAATGTCCCGAACTCTACAGCCTATTGTTTTTCTAAATGTATCGTTTGGGACACATTCCATCAGTATGTGATAAACATCCTCCACTGAGTCAGAATTACAGAAGTCGCAGTTAGAAGTTGTTGATTTACCTATTAACCATAAAAATGTATTTCCTGGTATGTGCCCAGAACGAAGCCAAAGCGCTACAATGGATCTTTTCCTATTCAAGGCTTGGTTATTAATCCATGGTGACTCCAATGGATGTGGTTGGATAGTTTTGTACCAGATACAGGGTGGATGACTTTATTTCTTTTAGATACAAGTAACTATACTATACTGGTATACTGGATAACTATTAAATGATAAATAAGATTACATACACTTATTCATACTTTCTTAGATTTACCGAAATGATCTCTTTTACTAGAATATTTTTTTACTTAAAATGTGGGAGTTCTTTTCTTATTTAGCTTCTACTTTATTAATATTATAAGAGTTAATATTGAAAAGAATATGATTCGTTACCATTTTAAGTATTTAATTCAAACACCTATAACAAATCAGGATTTAAATATTTCAACATTCATAACCATGATACTAAATGTTAATATTTATATAAAGTATTTTAAGACAAGTATTTTATATTAAGCGGAGGTTTCCTGTGCCTACCCTGCTGTGTGCGGGATTTTATATATACATATATATATAAAATTTTTAATCTGACATCTGTCAATGTGAAAGACAATTTGACACCTAGTTTACTTAAAATAACCTCTTTAAATAAATAAAAACGTATTTTGTAATTATTACATTTAATTAAACATGTCTAAAATATCTAATTTAATCAATTTTATAAGTAAACGGAATATTTCTCTTTCAACACCTCGAGAATCGAAAAGAAATTTTCGAAAATTTGTTATCCCTAATAAGAGAGGATCACGGATTCACAAAATGCAACAAATGGGCCCAAAGCCAGAGTTAGAGGTAGATAAGCGAGGTGTTCGTGACGTTGGTTACAATTTAAATGGACGCTTCGTTAAAGTACCAGAAATGATACCTGAACTTATTGTGCCTGATCTAACAGATTGTAAATTAAAACCGTACGTTTCATACAAAGCAGAAGATGTTATTCAAAGTGAATTTACTTCGCAACAATTATTTGATGCTGTATACAGTAAAAAGATAGTGACCGATTATAAGACAGGCAAACTAGATGAAAATGGTGATCCTCTAGAACCTTCAGAAGAAGAAAAACTGTTACCTGAAGAAGCGGTTAAAAGAGCCAAACAAACAGGCTCTGATATTTTTTAAGTGGTTTAAGTTTTAAATTATAATAATGTATAGATATTTAGTATATAATAGTAATAAAAAAATATAGAATTTATTGGACTTTTATTACTAATTTTATTCTTTTATAGGTTGAATTTTATAAAGATTATAGAAAGCAAATAATTATAACATTACCTTAAGATACATAAAAGTAAATATTCCGTACTTCAATAATGATTATATTATATGCAACCACCATTTAGTAAACAAAAAAGTGGAATCTAAGACTAGTTCTTCAAATTGCAACATATAAGTAACAACAAACAGTTGTGATAAAATATTATTATTATTATCTGTTTAAATATGGAAATTGTAAGGGAATAAAGTGATATATCTGAGAAATACATTTAATAGAAATGGAATATAAAATGTATGAATGAGGATAGGCATATTGCTGCTAGTTAAAGTCATAATTAAAGTCTAAATGTAAAAGAAAATAGTCACAGAAGTACCACAAAACCTAGGAATACAGCCTTCATACCATCACATACATATTGGAAATTCCTAAAATACAAACAAACAATTTTAAGACTGGCTGGAAGTAACTGGATCTCATTCCTAGCAGCGGCCAGCAGAATACAGCGGTGTTTCCTGTTATATATATGTTATATAATATGGAGTCTGCTGAAGTAAAGTGAATATAACACATTAACATTCATTAGGCTTGCCTATATAAATATAGGCTTGCATTTGACCATATCCTTTATTCTATCTTTAATCTATTAAAAATTTTAAAATTCTTAATAGATTAAAGATTTTTTAAAATTAAAAGTTTTAATGATACTGGAGGAAGGTCAGGTAATTAGAATAAGGATATGAAGGTGTCACACATATGATTTATGTATGATGGAGACTATAACATTTGGAGGTCCTTTCCATATGCCAACTCCACCATAACTGAAATAGGAAGCTATATTTATATGGCAAAACTACCAGTGTTTTAAAGCAACCAATGTTTTACTTGGATGAATACACATATTCTTTTCTGATCTATTTGTATGTTTTTTTTTCTCTTGACCCTGCAAAATATGACAGATGCAAAGACAATGCTAATATGCCTTTTACTATATTATATATAATAATAATTTTAATATAAATTGTAGTAGAAATATACATAATTTTATAATTTAGTGTAATACATTTTTACTCTCATGTTTCTTCTCTATGCACATTTATGTATGTACAAATTACTATATAAATATCTTGTAAATATTACTTTATTTAATTATATTTAAATATGATTTTAAATGTCATTTTTAACACCAGGTATATAAATATTATATTATTAACAATTAACAATATCAAATCAAGGTATTAAAATAAACTAATTCTCTTTACAAGACAAGAAAAGATAATGGTACATTTACAAAACAAAATTTTATAGCATATAATATGTAGGGTCAACTAAAATATAACTTTTTGAAATTGACGGTCTTAATGAAGATCGAAATTTTTAATTGACGTTTAAGTAAGGTACAAGATAAAAACGGTAAATGCTCTCTGACACAAATGACCCCACATCTCACTATCAGTAATATCCATATCGATATGTAATATAAATTTACTATTCAAACTTCATTTGTCGTTTAGCGCGGTAGTAGTTCGCTGCGCGTGCGCATAGACTCGTTTTTATTTTTATATATCTACATAGATATAATATAATGGGCGGCAATTACTCTGCTATGGACCCGATGGATGTGCCTGTACCCGATCTAAAGAAACTATTCGAAAGAGATGGGTATTTGAAGCCTTACGAGAGGGAAATTCGTCGACGGTGAGTATAAGTTACTTTATAAAGATATAATAACAGTTTTTGCAAATTTCTAGAGTAAATAGATTATTCTTTTGTAGGAAATAGTTTGTTAGGTTATGTTTTGTGTTTACTACGTTATTTGATCAAGCGCTGCAGCGCTTTAGCAGTGTCGCATTTGCCGACAGCAATTTGAACATTATATTAATATTTGTTAGAATTTTATATACACTAAAAAGTTCTAAATATATTTCTTTTTTACAAAAGGTTTTACAAAATATTTAAATAAATAACAATTAAGTATTTTTATATGCTTAAAACGAAAACTTTATTAATATCATATCAAGCGCTTTTTAACCACGTGAATGTCACATCCAATGTCAAACCAAAGGTCGTATTATATACTGGGGCTTAAGTGATTTGAATCTAAACCAACGGTAGGAAAATAGTAAAGGAGTTAAAACACACACAACAATAAAAATAAATAAAATTATTTTAATGAGAGATGAATTTGAAAAAAGCATAATATTAAACATTATATAAAGATACATAATATTACTATAAAGATACATACTAAAGTAGAAACGTGCACCTAATACCTACGTACGTACAGTATTTACATTTAAATGATATAGGTAAATACATAGCATTTAACTGTCGCGTAATTGCATGTTATATTTGTAAGCTTCCTTGGATATTTGAATAATAGTAAACGGTTCTTCAATTCTCTCAATTTAACACTTGCTAGTTTTACATCACTGAGATTTAAAGGAGATGTGTACTTGTCAAGGAACAAGCAAAGAAGAAGCCACACTGCTAAATTCTTGCCTTTTATACTTTTTAAAATTAGTCAAATCAGTAACTATAATTCATTTGATTTCTAAACTATTACTTAAATCAAATCAAGAACTTTATTAGAATTATTATGCCATAATTCTAATAAAGCTTACCATAAAATAACTTAACACTATATTAATAAAATCACAAAGCTAACATATTATTTATCATGCAATTACTCGACAGTTAAATGCTAAGTGCATTGAGTTCCGCTACTCAACACTCAATGCCTCCAGAATTCGGCGCAAAGTGGGAAATGGAGCGTCTTAACACTAAACTTCCCCTGCCTACCCTGCATTACATTGCGGGGTACAGCGTGAAACTGACAAAATAAGATAATATTTAAAGAATAAAGATAAAATAATTGAAATATCATCTATTTCGATAGATGATATAATTTAATACCTACCCTAAATATTATTTACTTTAATACCTACCTATTGATTGAATTTAATACCTACCCTAAATATTATTTATTGTATAAATTTTTATAATAACGAAAAATTTTTCTTCATTGAATGGAGTTTCACACAACAAGTTTGACTTAATAAGTATGTAATCGATGTAAGATTAAAATTAATTTAATTTTGAGCACCAGTTTTATTGAGATTTTTTGAGAAAAAAGAAAATTTATTTAAAAAAAATATTTTTACGGCAATCGCGGCCCGTTGGCACAAGCATGTGATGTAAACGGAACGGAATATTTAAATTTCTTCGCTTTGGTAACCAGATAAAGGCGCGACATTGAGTTGAGCGTAGGAATTGCCCACATAACCATAGATACATGTAATATATTATGTATTATAATTAATTTCTTAATATTGATTGATTTGTCTAGTTATGGCTGCTTTAAAGATATATGGGACAAAATTCAGTCATGGGAGGGTGGTGTGGAGGCTTTTACGACTGGATACCGCTACTTTGGACCTCAATTTGGTGCTGATGGCTCAGTAGTGTGGCGAGAGTGGGCTCCTGGAGCACATTCAATCCATTTACAAGGAGATTTCAGTAAGATATTTTTAATATCATTTTAGTTCAGTAAAGTCCAATACAAAATCAAATATAATCCCAAAAGATTTAAATTTAGATTTATTGCACTTAATTTGAAGAACTCGACACTTTGAAATTTTGAAGAACTTGACACTTTATAATTTAACGTAAGCTTAACTAATAAAATAATTAATAATAAATTATTGACTGAAGCTAAAATATAATTGAGAATATTCCACTGGATTGCAGAACATTTCAACAATTTTTGTTAACAATTTCATAATGTAACTACAATTTAAACATAATATTTCCAGATGGCTGGAACCCCAAGAGCCATCCATTTAGGAAGTTAGAGTTCGGGAAATGGGAGTTACATATTCCCGAGAATCCAGATGGTTCTTCCCCCATTAAGCATGGCAGCCGCGTGCAGTTGATCGTGAACGACCATCTTTATAGAGTATCGCCGTGGGCTAGCTATGTGAAGCCTTTTGAAGGTTTTACATATCAACAATTCATTTATAATCCAGATCAGGTTAGTGAGTTATTAGTAAAAATATGTTTCAAAATAAACATATTTACTTTTAATGGTACAAGTACGTGTAAGGTAAACTTACTACACTAATTAAACTGAACTTAAATATTATATTATTAATTTTTATAGCATTTAATTTTTTTCTGACCATCAACGTTGCTTTATTCGCTTCTATATTAATATAGTTAGTTGGAAAAACGGACAAATAATAAATGGTATAAATGGATTTTGTCTTTTTTTTTACAAATAATAATATAATTATGTTTGCAATTTTATTTATTGTAATTAATAATTATTTATATTTCACAGCCTTACCAATTTAAGCACAAAAAAGTGAGCAGACCCGCGTCCTTGCGTATATATGAATGTCACGTGGGTATAGCCACCAACGAAGGCAGAGTCGGCACTTACTTGGAGTTCAAAGATAATGTGCTGCCTAGAATTAAAGACTTAGGTGCGTATTTAAATGATGAAATTAGCATTAAAACAAGAAATTCCCTTTATTTGATATCGCTATGAATATGAGACCAGTCTTGGCACAGGGGCACAGGCGTGCGATTGACGACAACGCGACAGATTGTGGATTCGATTCCCACATGTGAACCATGTAGTATATAATTGATTAAATATTTAAATTTTCAATGACATAAAACCATAGGTTTAATTATTGCAATTTTTGATTTACTATAATATTTTTAATTGCAGGCTATAATGCAATACAATTGATGGCTATAATGGAACACGCTTACTACGCTTCCTTTGGATATCAAGTTACTAGTTTCTTTGCGGCTAGCAGGTATTATTTCATGTGATTTCTTTACTATTAATACTATATATATATATATAAATGTTTTTTACCCTGCTTATATTCTTTTAGGATCTTTCTTATTTTAATCATTCGTTTAAACTAAAAAAATAACTACTAAAATTCGTGTAAACTCAGATCAACCACGACCTGTCAACCGTACAATAATTTAAAAATATGCAAAATTTTATTTCCCCCAGCCGCTACGGAACACCCTGTGAACTGAAACAGCTAATAGACAGAGCTCACGAGTTGGGCATATACGTGTTATTGGATGTGGTCCACTCCCACGCATCCAAGAACACTCTGGACGGGCTGAATGAATTCGATGGTACTAACTCTTGCTACTTCCACGACGGTGCTCGAGGTACCCACACACTGTGGGACAGCAGACTCTTTAATTATTCTGAGTAAGACATTATATCTATATATATTATGTGTAGTATGTATTGGCGATAGATTGCAATATGAAGAAAAGTTTAAAAATATGTGTTGATTTAAATTTTCATTACTAATATTATAAGGCTGTGAATGAATAGTTTGTTTGGTTTAATCCGTTAATCTCAGGAACTACTGGTTCGTTAAATTATTTTGATGTAGATTCAATGAAAACCAGTTTGAGTTGGATTTTTGAAAATAAATATTTTAAAGATTGTTCTCATTGTAATATAAAATTGTTCCTATTATGAAATAGCTTAAAATTATGAAGCTTTTTTTTTTTTATTTCAGAGTTGAGGTTCTAAGATTTTTACTATCAAATCTGCGGTGGTATCAAGAAGAATATCAATTCGACGGATTCAGGTAAAATATAATTAAAAACTATTATAATTTAAAAAAATGCATATAAATTTATCGTAGTCGTTACAGCGCTTGCCTGTGAGTACAACGGTTGAAGATTCAATTCCTACTTGGAACAATAAATGATCTCCATTTCCTCACTTTGATAACAATACAAAGGGCGGGCGGGCGTTGAGTCCCGCCTCTTAATATGCAAAGCTTCGAAAATTAGGCGGTGCATGGAGAATAGAGTGTTTTAACACTAGGTTCCTTCTGCCTACCCTGCTATATGTGTCTCGATATAGTGTTTTTTTTTTTTTATGGAAGAGGACAAGGCAAACGAGCGTTCGGGTCACCTGATGGTAAGTGATCACCGCCGCCCACGACCCCATGCAACACCAGAGGAGCCACAGGTGCGTTGCCAGCCTTTAAGGTGGAGATGAAGGGCACCGGGGCCCGGCATTACCTAATGCGAAACGTAGTGGCAAGGGCCACTACTTCACGCCGGTTTTAAATGCCGGGGGTGGTATTAAATCCGGTCGAGTCTGCCCATGTGTGTTGCCATTACTGGCAACGTGACTCTACCACACGTACTTTAGTCGCCTCTTACGACACCGACAGTACCAGGGTGATCCTATTCTAAGCCGGGATCACACGGCTGAAAAGCGTGAACCTAAACAAAAATTTTATTTTATCTCATTTTAAATCTTCTTTAATTCTTAATATATTTTATATAATTTTATTTAATTTTATAGATTCGACGGTGTGACTTCCATGTTGTACCACAGTCGTGGTATCGGAGAAGGGTTTTCTGGCCACTACGACGAATACTACGGCTTAAACGTCGACACTGAAGCACTCGTGTATTTGATGCTCGCAAATGAACTAATTCATTCCATTGATGGCAGAGCTATTACTATTGCAGAGGTATTTTAATTTAAAATTTAGAACAATTTTACCTATAAATTAATTTTCCTATGAAATTCAATTTTCTTATGAAAATCAGTCCCATAAAAGTCGAAAGTAACTAAAAATATAATATATTATCGTTTTTTGTAAGCCACTAATGGATTTTTGTAAATAAATTATATATTATTTAGTACTGTAAACACGATAGGTAATGGGTTTGATTCCCACTCCAGGAACAGAAATATTGAATATTTTCATTTCCTGGCGCTGATACGTGGTAACGAGGCATAAGTTCGTCAGTAGAAGGTAGGGAACAGAATTGTTTTAATGGGAACACAGTGTCTTAACACTAAGTTCCCAGGACCCCCTTTGCCTACAACAGACATTGCTCAACTTGTATTTGCTTTAATACGACATCTGCAGGTTGGAATCCCACTCTAAATATTATATAGATTTTTAATATTGTTCTGTTCTAGATAAAAAAAAATAAAAAATGCTTAAAAAAATCAATAAAACAAAACAAATAATGAAATTGATTTTAATATTTCATTTCAGGATGTCTCAGGTATGCCAGCGTCATGTCGGCCAGTAGCTGAAGGTGGTACCGGGTTCGATTACCGTCTCGGTATGGCCATACCTGATATGTGGATTAAGCTGCTCAAAGAGGAACGCGATGAAGATTGGAAAATGGGTCATATTATACATACATTAACGAATAGACGGTGGATGGAAGGAACTGTTGCTTATGCTGAGAGTCATGATCAGGTATTTTTTTTTATCCATTTTGAATGTTATAAAAAATCAGTGAACTAAACTTAGCGCCATTTTTTAACTAGCAGATATGAGTAATTGAAAATATATATTTTTTTAAACGCAGCGCTTTGTCCTCTTAACGGAGGAAGGAAATTTTGAAAATAATTCTTCTAATCAATTACTACGGACTGAAAACTAATACTACACATTTTAATTTCTATTTTATAGTAACATATTATTATTTCCAAACAGGCACTAGTGGGTGATAAAACAATAGCATTCTGGTTAATGGACGCCGCGATGTACACGCACATGAGCACGCTGAGCGACGCGAGCCCGGTCATAGAGAGGGGGCTCGCTCTGCATTGTATGATACGGCTTATCACACACGCTTTGGGTGGAGAGGCCTATTTGAATTTTATAGGTATTGTTTTTTTTTTGTTTTTGATACTTATTATGTCGTATGAAAGTGTGTTTGTAAATATTCTGATATAAGACAGCTGGCTGTAAATAACCGCTTTATAAAGCAAGATAGCAACTATACTCTTTTTACAATATGGAGCTGAGAAAGTAAATACTAAATTTATATTATATTTATACAATATTATTTTTATAATATAATATTTATATATATTTTAATAATAAAGCGCAGTATTGAATTCCACCACTCAACACGCATTGTGTCTATAACTGAGTAGTTTGTCGGGAACGGAGTGTCTTAACACTTACTCGAATATAACAAATACAGCAAAATACAGAGCTTAAAAGAAATTGTTATATACTATTTCTGTTAACTTTCAACATCTGTTTGATAAAATGAACTATGTGTATACCACAGGTAACGAGTTTGGTCACCCCGAGTGGCTTGATTTCCCTCGAGCTGGCAACAACTCCTCTTACCACTACGCGCGACGCCAATGGCACCTCGTTGATGATGACCTCTTGAAATACAAGTATCTTAATCAATTCGATAAAGATATGAACGCGCTCGAAGACAAGTATGGATGGTTGAGGTCCAATCCTGTAAGTGTTTATTTAAAGAATAAATTATTTTGTAAAAATTTTTTTGTTCTTTACATTTTATGGACGAGATAATGAGAATTTATTGTTAGTCTCTGTTTTCTACCTATTCTTACTTAATTTGATTCTGCACTTAACCAAGGCATCAGATCCGGTTAATTTATGTATTATATAGATGTTATTAATTTAGAGTTTAAAAAACCCTGCAGTGGCCCCTACAGTCTATCCATTACCGATTTCGTGATGTGTGTCGTGTGTGTCAGTGACGGAACTTTACTTTGCTGACAAGCAAATGAAAATAATTTATTCCTCCGAATTGGAATCGAATCCACAACCGTCACGCTTACAGTATAAGTTCCACGACCGCTTCCTAATTAGAAACAATAAATTTTACAAAACAAACATTTGCAGGCATATGTATCCTGTAAACACGAAGGCGATAAAGTAGTAGCTTTTGAACGTGCTGGTCTTCTCTTCGTGTTCAACTTCCATCCGTATCAAAGCTTCACTGACTACAGAGTGGGTGTAGATGTGGCTGGAAAGTATCAGGTACAGTAAGATTGACGAGTCGTGGCTGTTGTAAAGTTAGTTGTAAGTGGCTGTGCGGATTTGATTTTAATATTTTTCATTATTTGCTTTCCTATTGATCAATGTCTAATAGTTCAGAATCCTAAATTCAAGGCTGCCACCATTCATCGACTGTACTGTAATTGTTATTTCACTATTTTATTTCAGCTTCACACGGATTCATTCTATAAGGATACTTAATTGCGTAGTATTCTATAGTGGTGAATAGTCTATAGTGGTGAAAGCAGAGGGAATATAGTATTCAGAAACTCCACTCACCACGCGTTGCTATTTTTTCGACACATTGCGCGTTGAGCAACGGAACTCAACACCGCGCTTTGTTTCTTACCAGTTATTATTGTTTTTGAAAATTCTCAATTCGTTCCCTATTATCGTAATAAGCTATCTTTATATAAAGTTTATTCAAAATTTCAACATTGTTTCAGGCTGTGCTATGTTCCGATAGTAAGAGGTATGGTGGCTTTGGAAGAGTTGAGCCAGATGGTGAATTCCATCACACTCAAAGCATGCCATGGGGAAACAGGAATGATTCTGTGCAGGTAATATACAGATATTTTTTAATCTTTTAAAATTATGCGTGCAACTGTAAACGCGACGGTTGTGAATTCGAAGAAGACTGAAATATTCAACATCTTCATTTGTTTGTTTTTCATTTTCTTGCTCCTGGTAAAGAGGGATTATTTGAGTTGGAATATGAAGTCTCTAAAAGGAAGATTTATTATCTTGTTAAATTAATCTTATATATTTCTTTTACAGGTTTATATTCCTTGCCGGTCTGCAATAGTGTATGCCCGCTGTGAATAATTTTGTCTAATTATTGTATAATTTTATCTGAAGAATATACATGAGTTATCATCACATTTAAATTTAGTGTCAAAAACTAAACTTACAAACTGAAGACCTTAATTTCTATTAAATTTAGATAAGCTTTATTTTATTATTTTTAATAAAAGTAATATTCATCTAATGTATATTTTTCTTAATGCTAATTTGCCATATTGTAGTGCTTAATTTATATTGTTATTTTTATATAATTTTTTTGGTTGTTAAATGAGCCAAAGTGTTTTATATAGTCAGAACTTTTATTATTATTATTGTTAAAATAAAATACCTTCAAGTTCAAAATTATATAATTATATTTTTCAATAAAAAGTTTAATAAAAATATTTCTTTCATTTTATGCTGGTACACCAATAAGTAAATTATTTTTGTCAGTACAGGATAATGGTTTTAACCTGGATAGTGTTACTTTATAGCCAAATTCTTCGACTAATCTTGCTCTGTCAGAATCAATTATGGCCATACATCTTTCACCTCTAACAGTTAAGGGGTGTTCTTTATGAGTTTGGTCGGCAGCGTGACCAATACACAAGTATTGATCTAAAGACATACATCTAAAAGTAGAACTTCTTGGATAAACAAGTCTGTCCGTTGCATGAAGAGAACCATAACAGCAAGGGCATAAGACAAATTTAGCATTAGCTATTAAGCATTTATCTAATACCAAGTCACTTGCAATGCCACATGCGTGTAACGCAACTCCAATGTCAAATTTTCCTATAAAGAAATCTAAATTGCATTGAAAAAAATAAACATTATTTAATCCCATTTTATGCACTCTCTCTCTAGCTCTTAATAAGGATTGTTCTTTGTTTTCCAATAATATAACTGTGCACTGTGGTAATAAATAGGCAATAAGTATACCTAAATGGCCACTTCCACTGCAAAAATCTACTATGTGATTTCCTTCCTTTGCTATTGTTAGAACAGCCTTACATAAATTTTCTAATTGTTTAGATTTCCTGAGAACTCTATCATCAGGCAAGTGGCCAGCGGCAGGATTTGCTCCATCAGGGATTAAATCCCAATCAACATTTATATCAAATTCTAAACTACTTATATTAAGTTCCATGCCTTCCATTAAAACATCTAATGCTTTCTCTATGTCTTCAGGTTTTGTAAACAATCTTTTCTGTTATGTTTGTCTTTTGGGATCTGATTTATATAAACTAACATCTTCTACTTTTGGCAAATCTAAATGTTCTAGTAACACTGTCTCTGACTGAATAGTTTCTAATATTTTATTTATAGCACCAATTTCTGGAATATTATTTACATTCACAAACCACTTGTATGTTAATGGGAATAGTGACTTAAATATGTTCTCCCCAATTATATGTATAACTATATAATATGAAGGTAATAGAACTAGATCTGCAAGTGTTAAGAAGGGCCCTTCTGCAAATTGATGAGTTAAGTCAAGATCTTCAATTTTTTTAGAAGAATGTTTTTCATGCTCTTTTATTCTTGATTTCCATTTTCTTTGTTTACATATTCTTTCATCTTTCGTCTTATCATCTTTAGTTTCTTTATAAATTTGTGCATTTTTTTTAAGTTCCTTTAAATTAGTTTCTTTTTTCACTTCCCTTGCTATCTTAAAGACGTTATGTATTTTGACTGGCTTTTTTAAATGATTTTCAAATCTGATCAAACTCTCTGGTATCTTTTCAATATTTTCTGCGTCCAGTAATTGCTTCACAGTCTTTATTAAATCAACCTCACAAAATTTCGTCCAAATAGACACTTCATTTGGAGCCTGTAGACAACCTTTTCTAAAACCAAGTAAACCATTGTCATATTCTTGTGCGGTCTTTTGAGATTTTTGTATTTTACATATCTGACGTGATACTGCGCATAAGCCGGTTATTATTGTATCACCAAACAGCACTACTGGTTACAGACATGATGTCACTTGCCAAGGAATATCATTCTTCTCTATAAAACTAACCGATTCAACTTTCAGATCTAATAATGTATTATTCGAATTATCCTCTGAATAAACGAAATAAAGTTTTAAGTTATCAGGATTACAATGCTTATATACATAATAGGTTATAAGTGATTCTAATGATATCTTTAATATCAACGTGTCTTCATAATCTGACACTGAAGTAAATGTTTCTAGATACAATTCTTTCTTCATTACAATTATTATATGATAAGTTTTTAAGGAAAAAATGTTTTTGTATATTAGTCTTAACTTTTAAGCATTAGAATTTAGAGGTTATGTACAGTTAAATAATCGATGTGAGATGTCAAGCTAAACAGCTAATCGAGTAATCAATACAAAATAAAATCATACTTTAATAATATAATATTTTTATATTTATTCATATTTTTTTGAAATATAATAATAATATAAAACATGTATTTTACTGCTTCATTACAAATAAATAAATTTTCATTCATCCCTTAATTTATGCCTTTATAATACGTTAATCAGCTTGCCGAGGTTTGGCAACCGTACATCAACCGTTCAGCTCGTCGATACGGACCAGTGCTGGTTTTTAAACACTGATTAAAGGGAGTTTGACAATTTGGCGCATATTCAGAATCACTATTTAGTCTCACGATTAGCTTGTAATGAACATATTTTTTTTGCTGTGCAATACTATTATTATTTACAAGTAAATAAACAGAATAGAATTGCAATACCTGTAGGTTAATTTTATTATAAGCATAGTAATATAAAACAAATATTGTTAAAATAAAATCAACTTCACGCTGTATCCCGCACACAGCAGGGTAGGCAGAGGAAACCAAATTATAAGACACTCCGATTCCCACTTTCTGCCGAATTCTAGAGGCATTGTATGATGAGTGGCAGAACTCAACGCCGCGCTTTGCCTCGACACCAGACCGAAGAAATGGAAATATTAATGTAAATAAATATTTCACTTTCTCGAGTGGGAATCGAACCCACAACCGTTGCATTACAGTCACACCCTTATGCCGCTGCTCCATGACGACCTCTACAAACATTATTACGGGTGGTAAATGAGCTTAAATATTTAAAACATTATGTTTAGTGTATTTCCTTATTCATTTAGAATTAATGAAGCCTTAAAGCCATATTTAAATATGCAAATTAAATTAATTACATTTATTTGATACGACGATTACTGTTTACAATTTTTCTATGATTTGTCTATGATATGTGTTTTCTATGATATGTGTGTGTGTGTGTGAAAAATATGGCATTGTTGTTCTTTGTATATGCCGTCTCAAACGTGCAAGTTGCGTGCAAACGTCCAAGTCTCGTTGCCAATTAAAAATAAAAACAGAATGATTTCTTTATTTCATACAAATTCTTAATTATATATTTTTTTATAAAATACATACTCAGTAAAATGTATCATGTATTGCATGTATCGTTTATCGACATATAAAAATTAAATATCATAGAGAATTGAATGAATAACGATTTTCGTTCTATTGTGTATCTATTAGTTCTTTGATAGCGTTAAATCGATTCAGTATTACCTTAATCGATTTTATACAAGTCCAACGAATCTTATAAGCATATTGTTTATTTTCTTATAAGACACCCTAAATAATTTAGATTTTGACGTTGACCACAGGTAAGATAAAAGATGATTTTATAATTTTAATAATAAACTAATTAGAAAAATGAAACAGCAAGTTAACAAGTCTTACTACACTAAAAATATATTTTTAAATTTGGTAACAAAATTTAAGATAATTTTACCTTAAAATATTTTTACATAATATGTTTAATTAATATAAAAATACTTCTGAAAAATTATTGAAAAAAAAATTACATTTATTCAAAGCGTAATGTACAATTTTCTATATATATATACATAATTTCTTTAACAACTTAATTATATTTTTTAGTACTTGTTTACGCGATACCTGCTCATTTGTTTATAGACCTTTTGCTTAATATGTATAGACACTAAAATCGGATAAAGTCATGCCGCGGTCAGACGAACGATGTGAACGTGTGATAGTGCACGTGAACTCATTTTACTAGTGTTGTTTATAGACTGTATGCGCGGTTTGTCGTCGACTACCGCGTACCGAAGTGAAGTCGCAGCCCATCTGAGTTTTAAGTGTTGAATTATTTGAAAAAAAAATAATATTTTACACCAATAACTTGAATCTAATTAAATCAAAACACTTGATAATTGAGAAATTTCAGTTTAAAAAGACTATTTGTTAACATTCATACACCGTGCATATACTTGCTTGATAAATAAATTCTGTGTAGACGTTGCTATATGTGGTGGTAGTGCATTTGTTTATTTATAGACAGCAATTTGCAGTCATGTAATTATTGCAGTGGCGCTAAAATGTCTCACAGGGATACGGCTATACATCTCGTGGCTGGAGGGTGAGCATAAGATAGTGTTTACAATTAATTAAAATACTCGTATATTATTCTACGCAACTGCGGTATTTGCATAATTTCGTTTGGTCGCATTAACACATGTGTGGTCAACAAGCTGGTTGTATTTACGACGCACTCGATTTTTTTTATGTTTATTAAATCTATTTTTGTATACCGGTTGAAAGTTTAAATCTTTTAATCAAAAAAAAGTAAATAGTCTTGAAATTTATGAAAGCTAAAATAAATAAAAGTCAATATGCAAAGTTTACTGCTATATTTCAAACAAGTAATAGAGTATACTCAGAAACCTAAAATATTACAAATATTAATTATTTAAATTAAAAACTTTTCAATATATAAATTAAGTATTTCTCCACTTAACTTTATTTACAAAATGTTGCAAGAATATCAGTATTATCACAGGTCATAAATGTATGATTATCATGTCATGCATTTTTAAACAAAGTTTTTAAATGATCTTTAAAATATTTGTTTAGATGACATAATTGTATTTATAAATCATCAATTCCCATTATATTAAAATATTTGTACATTATTTATTGAACAGAATATGAATATCATAGATTTAAAATTTTAGGGTTGCGGGTACCGCAGGGGCAGTGGTGACATGTCCTTTAGAAGTTGTAAAAACTAGGCTTCAATCGTCAAAGGGTGTTGGTATCCCCCCACCACCACCGCCGTCAGGCGCAGCTAATTCAAGACGAGTTTGTTCCAAGATTCCCAAACATCAGGTGATTGTTTTTTTATATACTTATAGCAGGAAAGGCAGAGGAAATCTAGTATTAAGACTCCGCCTAAAAAAAATTTTTGAGCTTTTTGCTATTTGAGCATGATAAGTGGTGGAAGTTTAAGCTGAGCTTGTTTTGTGTCCAAATAAAGGAGAAAAAATTATTTAATTTTCTTGAATAGTGTTATTCTGCTATGCCATGACCATATTACATGTACATGTATTGGACTGAAAATAGTTATCAAAATAATTATCTTTGACAAGTATAAAATAAATCAAAAATCTTGTCTCTTAACAAACCAAATAAGCAACAAATTAATTTTATTTTATACCAGCAACCTGCTTGTGTTTTTGTCCACTTCAGTTATTATTTATTTACGAATCAGAATTCTTTTCACGTTCTAATAACATTTTTAAAGACAATATACATTGCAAACTAAAGTTTTAGCAAATTTACAAAATGCTATTGATTATAGTTGATATAACTATTTTATTTATTAGTGTTTATAAAATATACACTAAATAAATGCTTGCCAAAATACAATAGTGAAAACTGCATTTAAATAGGTTAAGCTGTTTCTGAGATTAGCATGTACAAACCCACGGACAAATAGGCAAAAATTTTATACAATAATAGAAGTTAAAGTCAAATAATTTTATTCAAAATAAGAAGTTACATGCTTGATTTATTGAACATCAAACAATTTACCACCCCTTCACTAAAGAACGGCTGAAACTCATCAGGACTATTTGATTTTACATTCATTTTCTCATATCTAGCACGTACAGACTGAGACCACTTACAATTTTATTATATTACCTTTTTTTTACACCCATAAAATATGTAAAGTATATATAAAATGTTGTCTATTATTCATTATTGAAAAATCTATATTTCATATTTTTTTACATTACATTCACCAAAATATGAATTTGTAGACATTGCTTAGACATCCAACAAGCATTTCTTATCAGTTTGTTAAAATAAATTCACAATGTTTATATAGATACTAAAATATTTAAAGTTGAAAAACATAACAAAATTATCATAATTTAAATAAGTACCATCAATTACCTAATACCAAAAAATCTAATCAAATCAGCATCACACTGAATTCAGCACACAGCAGGGTAGGCAGAAGGAACCTGTTAAGACACTCTGTTCCCCACTTTCCGCCGAATTCTGGGTGCATTGCGTGTTGAGTGGCGCAACTCAAAGCCGCACTTTGCATCGACATCACAGCGAAGAAATGAAAATATAAATTTAAATAATTTTTTTATTTCCTTGAGTGGAGATCGAACCCAGAACAGTTACATTACAGTCACACCCACTGCGCCACAACGGCCTCAAGTACCTAATACCAATAATTATTTAATGACAAGATTGCTGCTATCAACAATGTGCATTGAACAACTATGTCTATTCAACTAAGTTTCCTGTAAACATTCAGGTGCCATTTATCTCATCAATGTACAGTACAGATACATAATTGTCCCGTTTAAATTGTAAGTAGCTTCAATAGGTGATCGCTTATTATTGTCTATTCAACAGTATGATTTGCAAATGGAAAACTTTTATTGTACTGCCAATAATTTCACAAGTAAATTAAAAAAATGTAAGGGTCGCTTAATATGAGATGCAGTTTTGTGTTTCTATATTCCATATTTATTTTTATTGTCACCTGTACCAATCTATAACTATCTTTATTAACATTTTAAAGCTGGAAGAGTTTCTTTGGTTGAATAGTATAATCTCAGGAACTATGAAGATTCTAATTGGAATCATATTCATTTAATGTTTGATAGTAAATTTTTAAATAATTAAATTGAATTATGTACAACAAAGCATCCTGTACAAAGCAGAGTAGGCAGGGTAACCTAGTGTCAAGACACTCCGTTCCCCACTTTCTGCAGAATTTTGGGGGCATTGCGTGTTGCGTGGCAGAACTCAACGCCGCGCTTTTGTCTAAACACCACAGCGAAGAAATGGAAATATAAATTTGAATAAATATTTTATCTTCTTGAGTGGGAATGGAACCCACAACCAGTCAGTCTTGCAGTCACACTTTGTGCTCCTGCGCCACGACTGGCCTCATGCCAGGATGTCAGCTCTAATAATAATCCAATACACCGCTAATAATATTAGTGCATTTATTTACTGAGCATTTTTTATTAGATGATTGATGTTAATTTTGTAAAATGTGAATATCACACTCACACTAATCGAATAAATAAATAAATTCTGAATTTCTTGTATTTTCTTAAATCATTTATATTATTATAGATAAACTTTTTTATGTATTTTTATTTCAAACGCTAAATAAATACAAACAGAGCTATTTCTGTAAACAAAATTAGATGCGGTCATAAAATGTGGGTACATTTCACTACTGACATGCGCTACAATCACATTAGGAGCTACATATACATAAATCATTTACTATCGACGTTATTTGTTGGATTCGTCGATCATGCCAAAACTATTTGGCGTGTGTTTAAAGGCATTTTAGAAAAAAAAACTAGTTTACTTACATCAATAATAAGACTATAAATATGTAAGGTATTAAATTTATTTTTTTATCAATGCTTGAAGATGTTCAATCTTTTTTATGAATCTTAAAATAAAGTATATCTTTTTTTAACATTTAAATGAAAATAAACACTTTAGAGTGGGAGTTCCAATCCTACGCTACTTTAAAAATTTTTATGTTTCTTAAAAAGTAATAAATTATATATTTTATTCTTCAATGTAGAGATTTGACAATCAATTTCCGTTTAATTATTTTTTAATATTTACCTATTTACTGTAATGACGGACTAGTGTGATGCTATAAACTGAGACTTAGCTAAATATAAAGCATGCAAATGAGTAATAAGTCTCTTTGGATTTTGAATTAAATTAACATTCACATATACTATGCGATGTAGTAAGTACAAATTTTATTTCTCTAATTCTAATTTTAATAATATTTTTATATTGTTTGCTCCAACGCGTTCATCTCAAGAACTATCGGTTCGAAATGAACAAATCTTTTTGTGGTGGAAAGTCCATTTGTCAAGAGAGTTTTTAGGCTATTTATTTTTATTTAACCACGCTGTATAAACCGTAAGTAAAAATCAGTATTGATATAAATACATGGGATATACAGAGATCGGAAAACTTGTTTTATTTTCGTTAAGCACATACGAAAATGTGTCAAGGATATCTTAGCCGTGCACTCGTATCGCAAAATAAAAATTACACTTCTTGAATGCGTATTTATTACGCACAATATGGAAACATACAAGTAGATTTTCTATCTATTATATATTATATAGTTATGTAGCGTTGCGTTTCTATTTTTAATCTATACCGGTTAGACGCCGGTACGAGATGGGCTCGTTCAGATCAGTTCATTATTATTCAGACCTAGACTAGGCTCCTAAGGACGCATTTTAATGAGATCGTTGACCCGTTATCTCGATGTAGCGTAATATAGTACGGTCGACATATCGTGGCCGTTGTGAAGTTAACTGTCGTCGGCTCCTCAGATTTAGTTTAAGGACTTTTCTTAATTAATATTGAATTTGTTTAATATCTGCTGAAATTGTCGTATATTTTCTTTCTGTGTGAATTACACGCATAAGTTCAATCAACCAAAAAAAACAACGGCCACAACTTGTTGACCGTACCGTACGCGAGGCTACAATTACAACATTAACATAATGTTTGTTGTCTTACAATTACTTGTATATTTTAATATTAAATGTATTTAGATCTTATTCTATCAAATAATATTAATAAAGAACTAACAATAAAACCGCTAATACTTAGGTACTTGTAAACAAACAAAATAAATAAATATTTCATATTGTAAAGATAATTAAAAAAACTACTTTAAAAAATATAACACCGATTGCAATGCAGTAATCATTACTACACACCCACTTAAAAAAAACGTAAATATGACTTAAATATATTGTATTTTTTTATAATCTTATCTATTTATTAGATAACGCAAATAATTGGAATATAGAATACACTTTTACAATTAGATAAACTGTTTAATTTGTAAGGAAAAAATCTGATATTATATATATAATCGTCGTCAGCGTAAATTTCAATTTCTTTTGCACATTGAAGCTTAATAGTGGGTTATTTAAAGTATTTCAGTAAAAGTCAAATACAAAACGCCAATTTAATGATAACTTTTTAATATTTAGATAAATGTATGTTTGTTAACTAAACAGAAAAGATGACACAGGTGACTGGCTGTCAAATTTTCTGATCTATTAAAGGAATTAAGTGAGGCGAGGCCGTCGTCTCGCAGTGGCACAAGCGTGTGATTGACGGGTTGGATTTTCAGTTTCAAGTGGGGAATGGAATCACCCTGCTATATGCGGGATACAGCGTGAAGCTGTAAAAAAAAAGGAGTTTGTGTATTGCCTGCTCTTTGCTACTAGTTAGCCTGTAAGTACATACTTGAATTCAAGTGTACACTTAATTTGCTCTGATCGTAGAGATGTAAGTGATGACCTTGGCCAATGTCATAGTGTATGAAGCTATTTCAAGGCCTGGCTGTAAATAGCTTGTTTTCTCTGATTGGCGTTTGTTACGCACGCCGACTTGGCGTATAGAGCTGCACTGAACTGGCTTTGATATTTGAAATGTATATTAATTCGATTTTTATTTATTCGCTGCCGACTGTAAACGCGACGGTTGTAGGTTCGATTCCCCGAGTAGCAATCGAACCTACTCGGTAACTCAATTCATTAGTATTTTCATCTTCCTCGCTCTGCTAACAAGGCAAGGTTAGGAAAATTCCACTTTAGTGAAGAACGGAGTGCCTCAACACTCATTCGCTCTGACTATTATGCTTATTGTTGCAAAAATATTAACCATTTTCTGTAACATTTTAAATTGTTTTAGGAAAACGGAGCATTTTATTTATTCGCCATTTGTGTTTATATTGAATTGAATTCATAATGAAATATTGACATACATAACATCCACAACATATTGGATAGAAATATATATGAGATCGTGATG
>JBAIZZ010000064.1:769107-799624 GCA_037355905.1 Heliconius aoede | reverse complement strand
ACAATACGTGCCGTCTCAAGTAAAACTGCCTTCTGTATCCGGCTCTTTCATATTATTAAAAATATTAATATATATTGAGATCAAATCAAATTGCGGTATTTACATGATTGGTTCTATGTTAACATTTAGCATAATTTATAGACTTGTGAAAAAAAAAACATCTAAATTTATTGTTTATGGATACATACAGCCTCTAATTTTTTAAATTTTGTTTTAGCACATCCAAATATTTATTTTGTACGGTTAGTGTCAGGTAAAAAAGATGTAAAATATAGAAAATTAGCGTTCTACACAGCCTGCGACAAGTATATTTACATAAACATAATAAAATATGTATTGTAATATTTAGATATGTCATCGGCCATCTAAATTAAATCATGCACAACGCAGAAGGCCGAAACAAAAGTTGATATAGGCATACGAGTACATCAAACCACAAGTGTATTTGGCGAACCTCCAGAGAAAGATCTCTACACTTTCTATATCTTGTCAGGGCATCTTAAGCCTGGAGAAGGTCAGTTAATAGTTTGCCACAAATAGAACATTTTCTTTGAACATAGTTTATTTTTTTTAGAAAAATGTAAATAAAGATAAAATAATAAAGTTTTAGAGTATCCGATCTGAAACTCTTTTGGGAAATGTAAATTATATATAAATTTTACATGTTTAAATATAAATTATTATATAAATATTATTACACTCTTTCGAGGGCGGGACATGGGTCCAAGCCATCGCTGGCTAGGGCTCCAAAGAGAGGAACCTCCTCACAATACGCACCGTCTCAAGTAAAACTGCATTCTGCATCCGGTTCTTGATCCAACAGCTAAGCGATAACCTCTTGTTTATTTATTACTTAAGTACTAACTTGTAACTACTATTTAGACGTATACAAATTTCCTTAAGATTATTGTTTAATATATATTTATTATAAATACTTAGTTTCGCAACAGCTCACTGTGGACTTTATTCGTTCAACTTAGAATAATAATTATGCTTAGAAATGTAAGTTTTCCCTGGTGTGATGATACACGAATTAAGTTCGAAAAAGCCGGAATCCGAGAAAAAAAGTTAGCTATGTTACGTCACTAGATTTCGTTTCTGCAAAATATATGCAGGTAAAAAAATAACTTACAAGGTATTTCTATACTCTCTATATACAATTTTTTATGCTATAAGCCCCTGCATAGTACATATAATCATATACGATATTAGGTAACCTTAAACTTAAATAGCGATATCGGGTTACTTATTGTCAATATAGTCCGCATATTGCATGATGCCGGCGCGGCTCACCCTGTGATGAGGATTTATTTAATGTGTTGAAAGTAATCTCGTATTATATATAAGTTTTGTTAAATTATCCTTAAGTGGCAGTATTGAGTATAGTTATTATAATTCCGTATCTCAAACGGACAAAACAGAACCCTTATAGGATAATTTTATACGTTGTGTGTACTTCTGCCAAGACCATTTATCTCAAGATTGCGTGATATAACTGAAGATATGACTTAGGTTGATGCTGTATCCCTAGAGGGGAAAAGTCAAAGACAACAGAGCGTCTAACGTTGCGGTGTCTGCATATCGTTTTCGCCTAGTTCACTGTCATCAACCTCTTCATACATGCCTCCAAACCCTCCATAGGCTCCTCGTGCTCTTCGTGACCTTCCTCTAGTACCTTGGTCTCTTTGTCTCTTTTATGCTTTTCCGGCTTTTTTTATCACTAATTAATTTGGGATCATTCTCATCATTTTCATCAGAGTTGCATCATTTTCAAATTACTATCTACTTTATACTGTAAAGGTTTGTAATCTTATGCAATACTTATATATATATATATATATATTCGCACTCGAGGAAATGAAATATTTATTTCAATTTATATCTCCATTTCTTCGCTCTGGTGTCGAGACAAAAGCACGGCGTTGACTTCTGCCACTCAACATGCAATGCCCCCAGAATTCGGCAGAATGTGTTTAAGTGTGTGTGTGTGAGTTTATGTGAACGGAGTGTTTTCACACTAGGTTCTCTGTGCCTACCCTGCTGTGCGTAGGATACAGCGTGAAGCTAATTTTATTTTTTTACAACTACTAGCGGTGTTTCTTGCGCCGGTTCTTCTCAGGTCTGTGGTGAACTTTAGTGAACTGGTGGTAGATTAATTGACGTACAAAAAAATTAAGTATGTAATTTTTTATTTTGAATAAAATTATTTGGCTTTGACTTAATGTATTGTAATTGTAATGTATGTATTTCATAGATATGATTGATACTTCGAAAATAATATATTTATCATACCATATTTCTTTCACAATTGAGATATTTCGTTGCATGGTACTAGTATTAATTACAGTTTGAACCTAGTTGTCACATGTAACCCAAGAGTTACGTTGCGTAAGAAAATTATATGTTTTTTTTATTATAGCTGTACGCTGCACTCGGCAGGGTAGACAGAGGTAACCTGGGGCCCAGTGTTAAGACACTATCGTTCTTTACTTTTTTCTTCACAATTACAGAAATATTACGTCGTGAATATGCCGCGCTCTGCTCCGCGCTCTGGTAATAAGGCAATGCCGCGCTTCGCCTTATTACCAGAGCGAGGTACTAAAGATCGCACGCTTGTGCCCTTGCGCCACGACTGGTCTCAACATAATATTTACAATAAATATTACATACAACTTGTACTATGAAGTAACACTGTAAGAATATAAGTTGTTATACTTGTTTAACATCACCTAACTCAACAAACCTGACCTAAATAGGTTTAGTACTACGCTTAGACATGAAATTTAATTGCCTATTGTAGATTGTCCTTACATTGTCTTATCTTCGTCTGCTTCAATACGTTACACAGTACACTTTACGCCTTTAACTAATATATACATATAATAAAAAACTAAAAATGGCGCGTCTGTACATTGAATATATTTACAAAATAATAATTGAGGAGGAGTTTATTTGTCGGTTTGTACGCCCCGATCTCCGGAACTTTTTTGTTGTATAGATATTAATTGTAGGTAACATCTAGGCTGTAGGTTATTTTGAAAATCTGGATACCTGGTGTCGAACCTTAACAGCTTATCTAAACTATAAGAGATATAAATATACTGCCTTGGGGAAAACTGAACAACATGACATACATTTTCCATCCACGTTACAAAAATGAAGGACTCGAGTACCTGACGTGGAACGCTAGCAGCTCATCTGATATCTGAGAGATATAAATATAGCGTCTTAGTAAAAGTTGATCAACATAACATGTATTTTCTGTCCACATAATCAAAATGAAGATCTGGAGCAGCTGATATGGATCCCTAACAGCCAAGCTAAACCTTAAGAGTTACAAGAGTCCGCAATTTGTCTTATATATCGCTGTATATATTATATTAATTAATAACTAGTAATTGCCATAGACGATAAAATCAAAAAATGTAAGAATATGGGTAATTTCTAGTTCATATATATATAGGTTCAATAATCCATAGGTATCGGTCCTTATTTGTATATTTCGTATTTACACACGTGTTCACCGTTAGTCCTTTGACATTAAGAGACTCTTTTGAACAAAGGCTGCCTGCATAACCGTTTGTTTGACCTTCTCTATCGTGCAAGAAATTATAATTATAAAAGAAATGGCAAACGCGAGTTTTAAATTGGGTTGTTCGTGGCGGCGTAGTAGCATTACTAGAACAGGTACACCTTAGTAAAAAGTCATGCCGTATCAGTTTTTATGACTGTCAGCTGTTTCTTCTATCTAATAATATAATATAGTAATATAATACTAGCCGTATTTATAAAGCCGCTCCAAAGTCTGAGATCAATCTTGAGATTGATCTCAGATAATACGAATGGAGATTGAATTAAATACGTTATTATTAATTATGTCACTATATTCTTTTTTACCTATTTTATAAAATGCATGTAACTTGTGAAGCTAAAAAAGTCGACGAACAATAGACATTGTTATAAAAATACCTTAAATATAATAATAATATATATGGTAATGAGTTGATGATAGTTAAGTTTTTATTGGATCGAGGCCGGTCATGGCGCACAGGCACAGTGTCTTAACACTACCGATCTCCTCTGCCTACACTGATGCATGCGGGATACAGCATGAATCTAATTCTAATAAATTTTTAACTATCATGTTTAGTACATGTACTAATGTTACTACACATTAATAAAAAAAATACTCATAGTATAATTTTAACGTGACTTTTGTATTATAACCATTTGTACATTATACGAAGGGCTATTATGTTATTTTCTAATGCTCGTCAAATATGCCCGCCTCTGCCCCCAAATTGATCGGCAAAGCGGCAATTTGATTAAACGTATAATGCAGGAGGCCAAATGGGGCTACAGACGTACGATGGGCGCTATGTTCGCCTACAGCAGGCAGGCAGATCGAATGCTGATGTCCTACAATTACCAGGTGCAGCAGTGCGCGAGGGCCGGCCACGCGCGGGCCGCGTCCAGGATGACTCTGATACAGTGTTTGAGGTGAGGAATATTGTGTTTTTATTGATAAGGTTTAGACTAGAGCGTATAAGTTTAACTGTAAACGCAACGGTTGTGGCTTCGATTCCCATTCGGGGGAATCCTTCTTCGCTCTGGTAACAAGGCAAAGTGCGGCTTGAAGTTTTACCACTTAACATCCAATGCCTGGTGAAAATGGGGAACGGAGTATCTTAATGCTATTTATTGCTGTTCCTTATATATGTACCCCGCATGGAATAAAAATTTTTTGCTTCTCACTATATGACTTTAACCACATGTAGGCAGAGAAAACCTGGCAACTAGCGTTAAGACACTCTTGGCCCATTAAAACATTCCCTTTCTCTACTTTCCGTCGAATTCTCAAGGGATTGCTTGTTGTAAGACCCAACTCATCGCGGTAATAAAATAGTCATAGAAAAAAAGTAAAATAATAATAAATACATAGTTTTTATCAGCATAAAGTAAAACTCGACCGTTATTAATTAAAAATTGAACGTAGTGCGGCACAGTAGAGTTTTGTTAATCTTTAGAGTTGTAATTAATCTGTATTGTAGTGCCGCAATATGTCTCTACGAGCTTCGGTTTAATATGTCATCAGAAACTTCTTTATACCATAATTGTAAATAAATATAGGTATTTTTATGAGATAAATGGGTAAGAGTAATATTATAAATATATATCTACCCAACATTAGTATTTCTTTATTATAAAAAATACATATCTTTTGGGAAATAGAACATCGTATAGAGATAGACATTTTTCAATAATATTTTGTCACAGAATTATAAACACATGTTTGGTTACGGATTATGTTGAATAATTATATAATTTTGTTATTAATAATTAACGATGTTTTTAATAATAATTAAACCTATAATTGATAGTCATCGTTACAGTTTAATTCCAAAAGCAATGGATAAATAAGTTATAAGATACCGAATGTCTACTTGCTACTAAGATTGTTTCGAGGTCAGTCGTGGCGCGGGTGTAGTACTGTTTTTTTTTTTTTTTTTTATGGGAGAGGACAAGGCAAACGAGCGTTCGGGTCACCTGATGGTAAGTGATCACCGCCGCCCACGACACCATGCAACACCAGAGGAGCCACAGGTGCGTTGCCAGCCTTTAAGGTGGAGATGAAGGGCACCGGGGCCCGGCATTACCTAATGCGAAACGCAGTGGCAAGGGCCACTACTTCACGCCGGTTTAAGATGCCGGGGGTGGTATTAAATCCGGTCGAGTCTGCCCATGCGTGTTGCCATTACTGGCGACATGACTCTTCCACACGTACTTTAGTCGCCTCTTACGACACCGACAGTACCAGGGTGATCCTATTCTAAGCCGGGACCACACGGCTGACTTCACCAGAGCGAAGAAATGAAAACATAAATAAATATTTTCTTTCCTCGAGTGGGAATCGAACCCGCAACCAGTCGATTGTGCAGCACAATTTGTACCACTGCGCCACGACCAGCCTCACAACACTGTAAACACAAACACTGGTTGTGGGTTCGACATCGCTCGAGGAAATGAAATATAATATATTAAAATTTTATATTTTCATTTCTTCGTTCTGTTACAATTTAATTCAAGAAATATATAAATAAATAAGTTATCAAATTTCAATGTCCACTTGTCATTAAGATTATTTGGAGTTATTTGTACAGTTAAACTGGTTACGTCACACTTATCGTTATGTCTACAGATTGTATGTAGTCTGTGCGTTAAGAGAGTAATGTTTGTGGTTGACATGAAGCTAAAAATAACCAACCTGTTTTAATCTCGAAGCGTTGGATCTTTAGCAGAACTTTGCGTTGCGAGAAAGAGAAGAGAAGAGAAGAGAATGATGTTCTTTCTTTTATTTTTCTTCAAATATTTGTTTTAGAATAATCAATCTATAGCCGTAACTTGTACAGTGTTTCATTCGGTCTTCTTTCCAATTTCTACAATGCAAAATGTTGATTGACATTGGCAGGTAGCCATCGCGTCTCTTTGAAAAATTATTACAAATACAATCGGTAGTGGCTTGTCTGTGACTGTTAACGCGATGGTCGTGGGTTCGATTCCCATTCGTGGGAATGAATTATCATTTATTAATATTTTCATTTGTTTACTCTAGTAATAAGGTTAAAGGCGGCGTTGATGTACCCCGCAGCTATACGTCCACTTTAGGTACCCTTTTTGGGAGGCCGAGCTAGACGAGCTCCGACCTTTGCTTGGCTATCGTGGAAGGTGCAACAACACTTGAACAAATGAGAACATAGTATCGCAAAGGCGTCTCCTTTGAGACTCGGACCGCGGCTTGCGAGCACCGTTTGTAGTGTTATACTGTATCTTTTATTTTTACGCCGAATTTTGGAAGCATTACCGCATGGCCGTATGACGGAATACGACGCCGCACTTTTGCCTCGACGACCGCGCGGCGTTGTGTCCCGTGATTTACTCCAATACCCACTGGATCGAACCCACAACCTATCGCGCTTATAGTCGCAAGCTTGTGCCCCTACGCCACCAACTGCTTCAACTGAATATTATAAAAAAATAAAAAAAAAAGTAATCAGAGTAATAAAATCTTCAGAACATTAAACATGACGAAGTAACTAATAAAAATAATTAAATATTCATTCAATTTCATAATTTCTGAAAATATATAGGTCAAAAAACGTTTCCGTGTTTCATAGAGGATTATCTCAAACAAAATCCGTATAGTAACAATATGAAGCGTAACAGAAACGAATTAACAAAAAGCAGTAGAAGCTGGCTGGCTGTTATCAGTTATAACAACAACGCTAATAGATAAGGAATACGCGAGTGTCACGAGAGACGTGCGTGGGGGATTTGCACACCGAATTTCTTCCAAACATTTTGTTATTAGTAGTGCTCAGCCAGTAGGGTTATCAACTATTTGGTTTTTTTTTTATCGTCTACACTGTTAAAACATTATATGTCTGTGGTACTTTTTTTTTTTGACAAAATTGTAGTTTCTTTTTTAAAGTCCTATTTTCGAATATATTTTTTTTTTTAAAAATCAATTTCTAAAGCGTATATGTATATATTTATCGTGTGATAAGTATTGCGAATTTATAAAATTATATACGTGGGGTATAAACAAACAGACAGATGTAAAAAGTTTTTATATATGGGCAGTTTTATGTACAGCCTTATTAAGAGATTTTTCGATGTTAATTTGTACCAATGTCGACTAATTTTAGGAAGTTTACAGTTATTTATCTATCTCGGGAGATATTGTGTCCATTTACGTCATTCGCCGTTTGTTTACGAATCGCTATCAATTACGATATATACTTGCAACGACGATGATTGTGATTGTTTAATGCTCTTAATTATCATATGTATATTTTTCTCGACTAATTATGTCAATTTGCAGAGACTTTGGTCGTTGGTTAAGAAGAATATCGTTATTTATATTAACATTATAATAGAGACCGGTTGTGGCTGTCAATGCGACAAGGTGTGGGTTCGATAGGTTAATATTTTAATTTTTTTTAAGTTCCACCACCCGATATTCAATGCAACAAAAACAAAAATGGCGGAAAGCGGGGAACGGAGTGTCTTAATGTCAGGTTCCCTCTGCCTACTCTGTATGCGGGTTATAGTAAATAAAGTGTACAGTTTGTAGGTAACATTATAATAAATAAAGTAGATTTTTTTACGTGTTTATTTGAGTAGATTTGTATATTAAGAAATAATAATTAGGTAATTATTCTAAAGCAACATGAATGTACAACATATGTACGTAGCTATTACCAATTAGACTGTGAATGCTAATACTATTTCCATTCGTAGGTATAATTTAAAAAGCAAAGAATATAGCACATTAAAGTCACACATCTGATTTTGGCGACACGCAACTTGAAATATACTTAGCCAATTTGAATATAATATATAATTATATTATACTTACAGTAAATCACTTAAAGGTTCACGCAGTATCCCACACAAAGCAGAGGGAACCTAATGTTAAGACACTCCGTTCCCCATCATGAGATGGGGGGTCCACACACAGAATGCTGGAGATATTGCTTGTTGAGCGGCGGAACTCAACGCCGCGCTTAGTTTCGACTCTACTTGTGCCCGTATACCACGTCTGGCTTCAATATTTACTTTTGTTTGTTTATATTATTTAATTAAACAATATTATAATTTTTTAGGCACATCGTTCAAAATGAAGGTGCCCGTGCATTGTTCAAAGGGCTTGGACCGAACATAGTGGGGGTGGCGCCCTCCAGAGCTATATACTTCTGCACGTATTCCCAGGCCAAGGCGATATTTAACCAACACTTACCACCGGACACGCCCATCGTTCATTTGTCAGCAGCCAGCGCAGCAGGTATGGAAATATAAATTAATATTATTTTAAATAATTTGAAAATATAATAATTGAAGGAATAATTTGTTTCCATATGTTAAGTGCAGTTTTTCTACGTTTTTGCTATTAAAAAAACAGTAAAATTAGCATCCTTGCTATCAGCCAGCCTGCTTACTTGCTTCACAAAATGGAGAATGATAATAAAACTCAAAGAAAAGTGCATTTGATGAATATGCTAATATATTATAGTTTTAGCGTGTGTCTGTCAGATTCGTTATAATATAAATAGGTAGCTTTATTAAATTTTCTTAGTTATAATAATTATTAATAGAATTAAAACTGGATTAAGTATAAAAGTAATTAAATCTCGAATAAGTGCTATCGATATAATTATGTATGTATGTATGTATATTTTTGCACCTTAAACGTTTTGAAGTAACACTATTTATTAACTTTGTTTTAGAAAAACTCCTGGTTTTTATATCAGCCGATTAAAAGCAAAGTGTATTTACTTCGTTTGCAGAGTAGTTTGTTTGCCAATTTTAATATTAGGTCAATCTCAAGGAACATAAATAGAAGAGCTGTTTTTGTACTATTGAAAATTGATTCCGACAGTTGTACTTTGGTTTTAGAAACATCAAGATAAATATATCGAATTTATAGGCGTCACATAAAGCGATGTTTTCTGTTTCCAGACATATTTTTTACTGTTAGTAAAAAGACTAAGGCTAAGTTTTATGCTTACTTAAGGCTAAGTTTTATGCTCAATCCCGTGTTAATGGTTGGAAGAGATAGTCTGGTGTCATGATACTCCGTTTTTCTCTTTTCACTAAAATTCGGGACATTGATACTCTTAATTAATCTCCACTTTTGCAAGACTGCAATCTGCACAATATCCGAGGTACAATGTCGCGAGTAGAGATAGAGCCCACCACTGTCGCGTTTACGGTCGTATGCTGTACTAGTGCGCCGCAATGGTGTCAGTAAATATAGATAAAATTAACATATACAAAAATTATTCAATAATATACCGTCTACAAAGACAGCCAAAAGACAAAAGTGATATGCAAAAGTTTCTCTATATAAACTTGTTATCTTGCTGATGATTACATCACACAAAAATTACTCTAATCTATATTATATATTATTTTTATATTGAATACCTAACAGAAGACAAATATATCTCAATTGCTTAGCTAACTGACACTAAACGTTGAAATGACCATACATACACGACTGAGTAACTAACTAGCTTTTTGAATGAACATTTAACATAGGATCGTTTTTGCAATATAAACTAAGATTATTTTATACTCTACAGCTTCCTATTGCGACAAATTCAAATTTCATTTAATTATTAATGGCATTAAAAGTATTAAGGTCATCATTCAAATTAGTCTTAATTTATTTACTTTTTAACCAAATTCCAAAACCATTATAAATGAATGACTTAAGGAATGAATGAATGAACACCCTAACTTTAAAGCGAATGCAATAAAGTTTGAGGTCACATCACAATATTTGTTTCCATTTTTTTTTATTTCACGTTAAATATAAGTATTTGCTGTGTATCCAGTTCAGATCGCATTATACCAGATAATTGAAAACAACAACTGGTGTACATAAAGGAAAATTATCTTGTGAACGTTTATATGTTTTATATAAAGCGCATAGAAATAGCACGATGTAGTAATAAATTCTTGAGATATTGTAAACCAATCTGTGTCATCCTTTTGGACGTGCGTGCCATATCTCCCGACAACACGACGTTGTCGTTATTTTTTTATTGAATAAATAACGTCGGCTTGAAGATATTTTTATTTTTCTAGTCTACAGTATTTTTAACAATTATGTTAAATTAAGCCAAAACTTTGCTAAAATTCGCTGAAATTTACATCGTGTAATATTCTAAAAACAGATATTTATTTGTATCTGTATCAAGACAACTCGCTGCTTTATATAGCAACTGCCCACTCGTATATAAATTCCGATTTAATGTATCCTCACCTCTTTTTATTTTGTGACAAGAGTCTGACTCTAAACGCAGTGGTCGTGGGTTCGACTCCTATTCGACTTCAGTCTGGTAAAGTAAAAAAACGCGGCGCCATTATTTAACAAACAGTATTTCGAAATCAAACGAAAACTAAAGGCATATCTGTTCATTTTCTTTTCCATAACTTAGTGAACTGTAAATACATTCTCGATTTCATGTGGTTAATTTCGCACTTCGCCATAAATTTCATATTAAAAAATAAAAATAAAAATCAATGAATTAATCTTTTTCAGGATTCGTATCATGCACGATGACTAATCCCATTTGGTTTGTCAAAACGCGGCTCCAGCTCGACGGGCAAAATATAACGGCGTGGCAATGCATCAAGCGGATATATGCTAAAACGGTGAATATATATTTTTTTGTTTACATTTACATTGGCTGAAACCAAAGGAGTCGTAAATCAGATTTTTTTCAAAAATTAATTTAAAAAAAAGAAATTAATATGTAATATTAGAATCTTGATATTATAAATATACTAAATTTTTAGGGTACATTTTTAATTTTTATCTATGTTTTTTACCATACTGTCAGTCAGTCATATAAACTAAGATTAAATAAACAACGATAAACATAATACAAATCCTTGAAATCAATTGATGCTGTAGTTAAGCGTGAGCGTGACATGGTCGTCTTGAGTGCCTTGAGTGTTGTTGATAGCGTATGATAAGCGTCTGCATTTTCATGCTTAAAATTATACTCATACTAAATATTATCACTGATTGATATCATATCTTGTTTGTGTAATTACTGTTTGTTATTTAATATTGCAAAATGCATAACAAAACTTGAAATGGTAGAAAGTAGAAAGAAAACGAAAAAAAAAAATTTAGAGAAAAAAAATTTAAAAAACAATCATCCTTGTAATAATACTTGAGTTAAATTTAACCTAAATGAGCTTCTAATTTTTAGAAAATCTTGTATTCGACAAAACTTGGCCTTTTTAATTCAGTAAATCAGAATATTATTCATTTATTCAGCTTTGATAAATATGAAAAGTATTCTATATTTTTATAGCCAGCTACAAAAACAATGAAATAATACAACAAATCAGATAAATTCACACGTTTCCCATTATAGTATAATTTTCCACAAGTATTTAGATTACATTTATTATAGATTGTGTTTAAAAGTAATTATTTTTTTTATACTAGCGTATTGTTAAAGCAATGTAATTGTCGTGCTCTGTACTTACTTACACCTCTTACATTTGAACGCTAAGGAATTTCCTCACTTCTTAATTACAGGGTATCAGAGGATTTTACAAGGGCATAACAGCATCCTACATGGGAATAAGTGAGACAGTCGTCCACTTCGTCCTCTACGAGGGAGTCAAGGCGAGGTTAATAGCGGCGAGGTCGCTCGACGGGGTTCCCAGTGACCAGAGATCACCGAGGGACTTCTTGGAGTTTATGGCAGCTGGTGCTTTCTCGAAGACGGTCGCGTCTTGTATTGCTTATCCACATGGTGAGTTTATTCTTTTTATTTTTTTTTTGGATTGAAGAATCTATTCGTGACCTATTATTGTATTGTGTAGTGTTTTCTGACTTTATTTTTTATGTTTAATGTTTTTTTTTCTATTGTAGTGTAGGCAGTGTGCCAGTTTTTATTATAATAACTTTATAGATACTGCATTTTGGTTAAAGGAAGTAGATGATTTTGATGTCATGTTTCTGACTTGAGAAGTGGAAATATTTTTAAACATTTCAGCTTGGGTAATGAATGAGATCCCATAACTGTCGTTTGTACGGACATTTCCCACGATGGCATCAAGTTACAATCAATTATTATTACTCGAGACCGCCGTGCGACTGTAAACGCGACGATTGTGGGTTCGATTCTAACTCGAGAAAATGGAATATTTAATATTTTCATTTTCTCGCTCTGGTAACTGCCTTTCAATACACAATGCCTCGAGTATTCGGCGATTACTAACTAAACTAAAATATAATTAATTACATCTAATTACATTCTTAAATGCGAATGAAAATTAACAATATTTGGTAATTTCACCGTTAAAAAATTTAATATATATGTCTGCTAGTAATATATAAACAAATAATGGTGGTTTTATCAGTTGTGACGTAAAAACTACAAAAAAGTACGTCATTTTGTGAACATTGCATGACAAGTTCCAATATTTTTTAAGTACCTACTAGAGATTAGATTGTAGGTTATGTCTTTATGGTAGGTTTTTGTGTATATATACTTACATATTTTTATATGCTTAATTCCTAAAGAAATTTTTTCTCACATAATTAAAAAGCTTCAACATTTTTGATGGGTTAATATGTCATCCACACTTATGAAAGAAAAATACTTTACATTCTCACTCTTGCTATCTGATAATTCTAAATTATCTTTGGTTCCCCAAATTTGTAAGAATCAGAGATAATAACATAAATAATCAGTACAGTACAGTAATCTGAATGGAAATGAATTTAGGCGCAGCTAGTGGTCAGAGCCTTTGGACGGTTATCAAGGTTCAAACTTTTATACGTATTTTATTCAATACTTATATTAGAAAATAATTATAAATAGATAATGAACGATAAGAACTTGCATATTGCAAATGTATTTCTATTTCAACTTGTTTATCTTGTATGTGTAATGTGGGTCGACGACTGGTTATTTTAATTTAGAAAAATCTTACAAGTGCTTCCAAGTGCCAGTACATATCAATAGGTATATGCAATACATCAAGATAGCATCATGTTAATAGGTCAACTTATCAGTGCGATTTATTACGATGGCCTTAACAGAAACTGTGTTTTTTCTATTAAATTAAATTTGTTTTTATTTAGTCAAATTATTTATATTTCATTTTTGTATATTAAAATAAAAAAAAATTATATAATTTGAACTTTTTTTTTAAAATTTTTACAATAGCTGTTGATATCGATATTTTTTTTTATTTACATAGTTAATCATTAAAAATTATCACACCGAAATGCTCTTTCGAGTTTTTATACAAATTACATTATGAAGTTCATAACAATGCGAGAATGTATATTTTTCTTTACAATTTAAGGGGTATTTTTAATTTATTGTATTCTTTTATTGCAGAGGTAGCGAGAACGCGACTGAGAGAAGAGGGCGACAAGTACAGGAAGTTCTGGCAAACACTTCACACTGTATGGATGGAAGAAGGATATCGCGGAGTATATAGGTAATATATCATTCTCATACAAAAACAATTTGCAAACCTATCCCAAAAACTATGTCGTGTGTACGTAAATGTAGCTGTCAGAAACATGTACCTACTACTGTATTAACAATTACTAGGGGTTCGATTCCCACTCGGGAAATGAATTCTTCTCAATCGCTCTGGTAAAGAGACAAAGCGCGGCGTCGAATTCTACCACATGACATGGAGTGTCTTAATACTAGATTAGTCCCCGTCCCTTCCATCTGGGGTAGATGCTTTGCGGGAAAATTTGGTTTTAAGAGGGCGTTCAGCCAAAAAAAACTTTTCTACATTCTATATCTTAATTTGACAAGATGGATTATACTTACATTTTGGGTCAATACAGACTGCAAAATGATCGATATAATATTCAGATAGATAATAATATTCAGAAGGCATTATTCAGATTAACATATTGATATCATCTCTTATCACACTGATAAGGAATTTGCGACGTTAATTGACTCGTGATCTTGAGGTTATAATAACATATGCGACCCGCTTTCGCGATTAACGAAACGTGGGGAGTTATAATTCAATTTTTACTTTAAACTCTATTTTATTCATTTTTTTAACGTTATTTTTCTCATTTATACTCATGTAACCTAAATATCTCATTAAAAGTAGTAACTTTCTACTTTCACGTTATAAACAAACAATAAGAGGTGAAGAGATGTATAAAAGCAGTCATGTTCTTGCGGTGATCGCGGCCCATGACTGAAATCTTATTCTAAACCTTAAATAATATTCATATTATTGCGATGTCAACATTGTAATTACATCGACAATACATACTTAATGAATAATGAAGTAATTATATTTTATAGAACAATTATAATTAATTAGATAAATAGTTAAAACGCAAATATTTACTAAATTGATTTCCTTAATCAACTTAATACTTTGAATAGAAATGTAAAAAGTGTAAACAAAAAAATATTTTAACAAAACATATACAGATTAAAAATAATGTCAATATATTTTTTTAGATAAAATTTGTACTGAGACATTGTTCACCTTTTCCTCATTACAACTAATCCGTAATATTTCAAAGGTTGTCTGGAAGATATCATACGTCTTTTTCTTTATTTTTTTTGTTTATCATTTCATATATTTCTCAGTTTTGTGTGTGAAATAAAGTATATTCTAATCTATGTTTTTTTTTTCTCAGGGGTCTCGGCACACAACTAGTCCGCCAAATACCGAATACAGCCATCATGATGTCCACATACGAGGCTGTGGTTTACCTCCTTACAACACATTTCAATAACTCCTTCTATGAAAACACTTAGTGCTACTAAGATGAAATTGACTTGATTCGAGTTATACGTAGAAGCTTAACGTAGAGCCGGTTTACATTGCAGTACACCGATTTACTTATTTACAGTGAGTAATATCGTACATAGAACGTGTAAACGGTACAAAACGGGATTTGGATTTAGAAATTTTAAGATCTAAAAAATTAAAAAAAAATCAGGAATTCATCGATTTACTTAGTAGTTACTATACCGTTCACATGATGTGTAAATGATATAAGAAACACTTGAATTTCGAAATATCAAAATGTAAAAATTGAGATTTTATATGTTGTATGTAAATGATAAACAATCTAGGAAACCTATAACCTGTTTGTGTTTTGTATTTGTGGTGCATTCCTTTGCTAAGCTTCACTTCTGCCTTTTAGCTTTATTGAGAGTTAAATCTACATTTTGTCTATACTTAAACTCAAATTTTAAAATTGTATATCAGATCATTGACATGCTATATATTGTTTATGCAAGTATTTATGAAGTAAAATTCCGTTAAATACTTATTCCTTATAGTAGGTTAGAAGTGTGATTGTAGACATCATAAAATATTGTAAATAATTAAACCATTATCATAAGTCTTCGATGGTGTCTTATCTGCAGTCTATATGTTCAATAGTGTTGGCACAACGTGTACAGTCCCGTATGTATGCAGATGAAAATTATATTTAACGATTTCTTATATAAAAAAATATAATAAAATCGTATCGTATATTAGTATTTATGCATAATTAAACCAAACTAATTTTCTTCAAAAAAATCTTCACACTAGCTAACTTCAGCGAGCCTCGACCATACCGAAACAAAACATGTTAGGCTGAATATAAAAGAAAAAAAGTTGGTATAATCCAGAGCAATACATATATAAATGATGTTCCAAACATATTTTTATATCATTTTTAATACATTTTATTATCTTATTCTAACTCTATTCTTGATCAAGAATTATTTGTAATAAGAATGAGACTCAGTCTAAGTCTCTCTTTTTCAATTTTTCAAGAATTCAAATATTAAATAGTATGTTTGGAAAGATTATTTTATATTATTTATATACACATATGTTATAAATATATTTACAAATTTATTTCCTAAAATTTATCTGTATGTTCATTAGAAATCATTTTATTATATTCATAAATTTATTATATGATAGAATTTGTTTTAAATATATAATTGATTCTTTTACTTGTGTTAACTGTATTGTTGTTATATTAAAATCATGTCATAAATAACTAAATATGGTAAGAAAGATCCACCAGGATTAATGCTTTGTTCCTTGTAGTTAGTTAGAGGCTGCTATTACCTAAATTGCTGATGACAGACAAATACTTAAAAATACCTGGACATTCAGTTGTTTTTGTGGACACTCCAACAATTGATTTTACAGAAAATACCCTTTCAGAGCTAGTTATAGGAATAATTACGAACATTTTAATTTGGTTCTGTCAATAATAAATAATATTAATTGCATTTTATTACCATCCAGAATTTCCTCCGATACAAAAAATGTCCAGGTTTTATTCTGTCCGTTTAAAGACTTAATTGATCAGTTTTGTTTGATTGACAACCCTGCTGCATAGTATAATAATTACTTTTTAAACAGGTTAAAAATTTAAATCCTGAATATAATAAATATAAATAATTTTGAATATTTGTTGCTTTTATATATTTTTATGGTAAACTAACATGTAAGTGAAGATTATTTGCCATATATAATGTTCTCAAATAATCAGCCTACTTACATCTGCATAATGTAGTCATGGTTTCTAGTCTAGTTTTAATTTTGTGCAAATGTACCAACAAAAAGACTAGTTTTGTTATTTTATAGATCTATAATTTTTTGTTCAATAGAATATTAGACTGTGAAGTAAAAGAAAATACATAAATTTGAATATAATTATTTTTTAGCTTTTTACTTTATTATGCATACCTGATGAAAAATCTAAAAGTATATTTAAGGTTAAGTAATTGAAAGTTTCATTTACTTATGAATGTATTTTATTGTATGCAACCCATTATGTTAATCCTTTTGTAAAGCTTTTAAAACATGTTCATAGCTCCAGAGTTGAAAAAGTTTCGATACAAAAAAAATATCAACACATTATATTTGATTGGTTTTGTTGTTTTATGTACACTTTTTATTTGATAACAACAATTATTAGTGCTAAGTTCATATTATTTTTTATGTAAATGAGCCCATATTGAAGAGCCCATAATAGTTAGTCTTGCTTCAATAATTATGTTAAACATTCAGCCTAGCACAGAATTAGTAATTTGCCAGCTGTGATATAGCACATTGTAAATATTAATTGCTTTGCTATTTTAATTTTTTCATAGGGCTCTTTCTCAAAAACTTTCCTTTTGATAAAGCTTTTCTTTCATAATTACAAATATGACAGGTTTTTATTTTCTTATTAGTGCATAAATATTTTAGATTTAATGTTGATTCTTGTTAAGAGGGACTGGTAAGCAGAATACTGGATGTATATTTGTTGAAGGAAAGATTTGGACGTATGTCAGACTGAGTATAAGATACTATAAATTTGTTTATTAAATCAATAAATAATTAAAACTTAAAAGAGTATTCATTATTCTCAATATTCCTTTACATGTGGCATAAATAACATTAATAGCCCTTAAAAAAGTACTAAGATATAATAGGTTTTAACAAACATCTAATGGAAACATTTGAAATTAATACCCACATATGAGTCGATATTGCATTTGGCATGTCACTGGGATACCTCAACATGGAAGTGAGAGGAAAGAGATTACCTTTCAAAGTTACAATTGGTTCACGTCGAAACCAAATAACAGATAAAACAATTACTAACGCTAAGACTATTTGCAGAACAATATTGACCGTGCCCTTAACAACCAAGCTATTATTTAACCTTGTCTGTGAGCTCTTTTTTAGTTCACTCTCCAGCTTATTGATTCTTCTTTGTAATTTGGAATATACTGCAAACTCATCTTTTATGGATATATTTTGCTGTTCTGCCTTCAATTTAACTAATTCAGATAATGTCTTTCGATCTTCATTTGAGGGCCTGGCAAAGCATGCTGCAAACTGAAATAAATATAAAAATGTTAAAAATACATATATTCCGTGAAAAATATATTTAATAATATATTTTATTACTGGTTTCACTAATATTGGCACTATAGCACTGAGAGTACAGAGCACTAGGAAGTAAGCTAGTAAAAATCCATTTATTATTTCTAGCATTGTATTAGTTAATAGACGATATTTAACAATTTGTACTGGAAATTTTAAAAAATATATTTATATATGCAATTGCCTCGATACTCGATGTATGGAAACTGACAGATTCCATACATCGAGACATCATTTCTGACAGGAAACAGACAATTCACATTTCTAACGACAGTAAATTTATATATCTGCTGTAGCATACCTAATATTTTACGTAAATAATATTATGATAAAAATAAATAATATAAACGACCATAAGTGAATAATTACATAATTTATTGTTTTATATCCAGTTATGAAGTTTCATTAAAATAATATACTATAATTTTCATATCAAAGGATTTAAATGTTACGATTTTTATATTACTTTTGCGGATTAATAGAAAATCAGTACATAAGTCAAAAATTTAAAGTTTATAAAAAGTTAAAAAGTTTAAATATATATTTTTTAATATAGTTATTATTCGACAAAATTTTTTTTTGTGTCTAATAGAATTTCGCATGTGAAAAATGTCACGATGATATGACTTGACATTTGGAGTTTGACATACTTGTTTAAGCCGATGCGATATTGGTGTCGACTGTTCATTGCGTAATAATTCTAATTATATTACATGAAAGTTGAACATTTGCATTGAGATTTTCGCCGGCTTTTGGTATATCCTATAACAATCGTAACGGCATCCACGGAAACTACACATCAAAATGTTCGCCACGCGCAGAATTGGCACTTTAATGTAAATATATATTATTTGAAATTGTATATTTTTTTATTAATTGCCGGTTCATACTTTTATCTAAATCTTCTGATACAATTTTTGTTTATAATTGAAATAAAATAACAAAACAGAAATGTACATAACATGAACTTTGGTCTAGTATTATGTACAATATTTCAAAATAGATCTATCAATGAAGCTAATCAATGTATATTATTATATTACAGTGTAGGGGCATCTCGTCAAAAACATTCCCTTCCTGAACTGCCTTATGAATATAGTGCTTTGGAACCTGTTGTCAGCAGAGAGATTATGAGCTTGCATCACAGCAAACATCATGCTACCTATGTAAACAACTTGAATGCTGCTGAAGAGAAGCTAGCACAAGCTCAAGCTAAAGGTTGTATAGATATATATCTTGAAATAATAAATTTCATAGAATGCCAAATATTTTGATAGTCTTGTCTGTGAATGTAATGATTGTATGTTTTACTTTGACTTGAGGGCATGAGTATTTTTTTAAATTATTTTAATCTCTCCTCTCTGCCAAGACTTCAATACTGGCTGTTATGTCTAAGCTAAAACGTCTTAAATTCAGCATGATACGTAAAATAGACTCTTGTTTATTTAGTTTTCTCTGCATACATATAAAAAATGTCAAGTTGAAAAATATTTTAATGATATATATTTATTACAATTCCAGTTTAATATTTATTTATAATAATTATAATTTCAAACAGCAGCCAATGTGAACACAATACTCTCTTTATTAAGCGCTTTAAAGTTTAATGGAGGAGGTCATGTAAACCACTCCATACTATGGTGCAACTTGAGTCCATGTAAAACAGAGCCATCTTGTGCCTTGTTACAAGCAATAAAACAGTAATTTATGTTTTATTTTGTTATCACTACTGTAATTTAAATGTAAAAACATATTGTAGTAGTAGAAATAGTACTGTACTTTCAATTTCGGTAACTGTGTGTAATTTTTTAGTCTAGTGAATTTATTTAATGACATCATTTATTAAATAATACAGTAAATAAAAGTATATTGTATTTATTATAATTGGAAATATTTCATTATCCTTAGGTGACATACAGACAATTATCAACTTGGCCCCAGCTCTTAAGTTCAATGGAGGAGGTCACATTAACCATACAATCTTTTGGCAAAACTTATCGCCTAAAGGTGGGAAACCATCTGATGCCTTCTCCAAAGCTATTGAGAAGTAAATATTGTTTATATTTTTTTCTTGTGATTCACATCATGTGAACATGTGATTCACATTACGTCATGTGATTTTAAACAATACTTTATGTGCTTTCAATTTATTATCATCTGCATACCCTTGTTAAAGTTCTTCTTTTATTCTCTTATTTTTTTTGAATTTTCCACTGACAATTGTGTCTTAATTTTTTCTATTTATATTAACTTTCCCTTTATTATTTATTGTAATATACTATAATGTTTATAAAATATTTTATTTACTTATTTTGATAATTTATGTATTTAGATAATTAAGTTATATTATTTTGGTTTTCTAAGATCATTTTAGAAATTACATTGATTGAGGTTATTTTAGTATAATATTTTTGATGTAGTCTAAAAAAATTAGGTTTCATGATAATTGTCTGTTTGGTTACAATTCTAATATTGCAATTTACAGAGACTTTGGCTCATTAGAAAACATGAAAAATCAACTGGCTGCTGCGTCGGTTGGTGTACAAGGATCAGGCTGGGGCTGGCTTGGTTATAATAAATCAATGAAGAAATTACAGATTGCTACATGTCAAAATCAAGACCCTCTAGAGGCGACTACTGGTAAATATTGACATTTTTGAATAGATGGAGAGTATGGTTAGGTGGGGGAAACCTAGGACCACAGTGTTGAGACACTTTGAATGGGGATTGAACATACAACCAGTCGTGTTTACAGTACATTTACATATGTTTTCTAAAATATTTGCTTTCTATAGAATAATTATGAAGAATAACTCGTTTAAATACTTTGTGAAAATAGCTTAATTGTAATACTTGGCATAAATGTTTTTGTTATGATTAGATAAAAAATGCAAATTGTAAACAAAATAAGGTACAACCGATAGTAACTTTACTTAACAAATAAACTGCTGTTTTCAACTACTGTTCGTTATCACTTGGCTTAAAGGTTGTTTTATTCAACAATAAAAAAATGTTTATAAAGCATTACTTACAGATTTTTCATAGTGGACAGTGTGTTATCGTAAACGCAATGGTTGTGGGTCTGATTCCTACTTATGGGAATGAGATATTTTAATTTTTATTTCTGGTAACAACAAAACTGTCGAAATTGAGTTTTGCTACTCAACACACATTGAAAATTTGTTAGAAAGAGGAGAATAGAATATGCTATATGCTGAAAGCTACAAAAAAATTATCTATAAAGAACTTGTATTGGTTTTCCAGGAATTGTTCCTCTCTTCGGAATAGATGTATGGGAGCATGCCTACTATTTGCAATACAAAAATGTTCGAGCTGACTATGTGAAAGCAATATTTGATGTTGCCAACTGGCAAGATATCTCCGCAAGATATGACAAGGCTTTGAATTAAAACTTCTAAACCATTTGAAAATCTCCTTGTAGCGTTGGCTTGGAAAGCAATGATCAACAATTATGTTTTAGGTCTTAGACTGTACTTTGTGATGCACCCATAAGTTTTAAATCTTAATATAATATAATTATATTTATGTTGTGTTTTTTTTTTATATTATAAATCACATGTTTTATCTTGACTATACAACCAGCTTTCGAATTTGCAAGACTGTTCATAATTCTGACCACTATTACAATAATAAGCAACACATAGAACCAATTGTAGACTATTTTGTAGTTTCACATGCTTCCTCATACGTACTACGTCTGAATTAGTCTCCCTCTAGTTCTGGCTCACTCTTGGAGGAAGAAAAATTAAAATGAAATGAAAAAATTGTTAAAAAAATATTTAAGCACATTAACCAAATATAATAAATCAAATGAATACACATTATGAAAATATAGCAATTTTATATTCAATTATTTATGTGTAATAAGGCTGAATTTCCTTTTATTATATTTAAAAGAACTATCACGACACTATCGTCATAAATCGTATTAGTAATTTAATAATAGAAATGCGTATAACGAACCGTGCAAATGTCAAAATACGAAACTGTCAAATCATATGTGATTAATTGTCAGATAGTTGTGCGAGACTTGCAGTTGTTGAGAAATAAATAAATCAAGTTTTCTTATTGTTTTCCTTTGAAGAATAACTGTGAACGGTTAATAAAAGTACGCTTGCAATTCGAAATCTGGTATGTACATTTTTCTTCTTCTCTTTTAATGAAAGAACAAACTGCGTCAATGTTACTGTTATTGATTTTTTTCAGAGTTGATAGTCGCTGTACTATAATAACTATGAATTGAAATATTATTTATTTGTAATAAATTCCTTTTATTTTAGTGCACATTGAGTGACCAATTAATATATATGTCATGGATATTAAAGTTTTTATTATTTGTTTCGTGCCTAGAAGTCGTGATCACTATTTCGTAACTATATTCAGCTTAAACATTTAAATAGAACGAAGCGGTTAATTAAAGAACAAAGCAAATAAATTGGTTATTTTTCTTTGTTATCTTTTTAAATAAAATATTGTATTTAAGTCTATTAGACAGCATTTTTTTTCTAAAACATGTTTCAGAAAATTAATTTTAATTCTATTTCATTTATAAATCACATAACTATTATTTTCCAAGTGAAAAATAAATGTAGCAAATTGAAAAAAAAAAAATTCATGTTACTTAAAATATTTATATTATGGTTAAAAAAGGAAACTTTATATAAATTATCCTATATTATAAATAATTTATTTATTCTCATTAGATTCTCGCCTGAAAACCTTTCTGACCTACCCTAATGTAAATTGTAGGTGCCAATGCAAGCATTGCAAGTAAAGGGAGGGGCAGTTGGGGCATTGTTAACATGTTTGTGAAAGGTTGTTAGTGATTGCTATCAATTATAATTGCTTGTTTTTTTATGTTTTCTTCAAATTACTGTCCAATTTTCAAGTTGGAATTGTGAGTTGAATGGTAATACTCTACTTACTGCACTGTGTCATAATACTAGAGCAAGGAAATGAAAATAATTAGTTCAGGGGTGTTTTATTACAATAGGCTTATAAAGTTATATTATTTAAAAGAATGTTCGAGAAAATTGCTACAAATGACTGTTTTGTTGATGTGGCTGAAATATTACTTACAGATATAGGTACAGGCGTCCCTCGTATAACACGGTACTTGTAAAACACGGTTTCGATATTACACGGTACAAGAATTGAGATTAATATAACACGGTTTCGATATTACACGGTAAAACGCTAAAAAATTGGAAACATTTTTCGTTGAAAAAGATCCTTCAGTTGTACGTAGCGGAAAATTTAAAAGAGAATTGAATAGCTCTTTAGCTCCTTATAGAGAAATTCTGACAGAATTGCAAGATCGAAATAGGCAGGTAGTTGCTACTACGTCAGATAACCTTTGTCATGATGGAGAAATAACTAGTGAAGAGGAGTTTCAACCAACCTGGAAAAAAAAAAGAAGATTAGCTGTAATTTCTGATGAGAGTGATGATGAAAATTAATTTTGTAATCGTAATAAGCTGTTTCTACTTGTTTTATAATATGTAATTATAATTATTAGTCATTGAATATATTTTTTGTTGTATTTTTTAATTTTTGTATTTCATCATAAAATTGAATTTCATTTATTTTTCTTAATAAAAACTTGAAGGTAACTTCCTTTTTCATTTATGTAGTATTTGGAACGAAATTTCAGCTATCATAAAATTTTACACCTTAAGATTTGGTTTCGATATAACACGGTACACATTGCCTTTATTTATATTATTTCAAGGTTTTGTATAACACGGTTTCGATATAACACAAGACAAGGTCTCGATACTACACGGTATACCTTGTTTCGAATAACACGGTTTCGATATAGCACGGTACGAATTAACCGTGTTATACGAGGGACGCCTGTATATATTTTCAATATGTGCGAAGCTACCAGTGGATTACTAGTGTACCTATATGTTTGGACTAACAATTATTTGTATCCTTCAAACATATGCATGTGATATCTTACTATTAAGGTACTACATACTCCACTGTCCACCTAAATGTGAGACATTGCATGTTGGTGATACCCAACACCATACTTATTCTACACAAGTGGAGATTGAACCTTTACGAAAAACAACTATAAAAACAACAATTATAAAAATATTATATTATATGTGTTATTCTTTCAAAGACAAAAGATTTACCTTAAAGTGGACAGATTTTCCTGACCTGTCCTGACCTGTCCATTGATAGGTCTATGATGTTTGTCTACAGATCTTCACAAATTTTTCTAAATTTATCAAACACAAAACCTTATAACATTGTAATTCTGTGCATCTACTTGAAACTGATTACAAAAACAGTATGACCTGTTTTACTTAATGTTTGTTCATAACATAAGTGAAATTAAAACTTTGCATGCAGTTAAATAGACAAATGAGTACAACCTCATTGTTCATGCTAAATTTGTGAACGAGTCCTACCCCAAAATTCAGCGACATTAAATAAATTCTGCAATTCCATTTGAGTGGGGTAGGTCGGGTTTTCACTTAGGGTACCAAATGAACAGGAATTCCACAATATACTTTAACATATATGACTCAGACCTGGGAAAAATTGCAATTAAATATTGCAGAAATTATATATATTGTTTATTTTTTTATAAGATAATTGAGCATTTTGTTTCGAAAAATACTCTTCATAACAATTAAAATACCTAATAAATGTGTTCAAAGCAGAATTTAACTATGATATTTTATATTAATCATATGATCGTATAATTCAAGAGTGTGCATAAGGCCAAGGTTAATTAAATAAGGTTAATTAATTGTTAATATTACTTTATTTAATAACATTCATTATTTGCCTTCTTAGTAGCTACCTATCAATACAGAATATTAGTTGATAATCCAATCATGTGTCTGCTAATTTAATATTCAAAATAAATTCCTCCAGCTCTGGCTGCTATAATTAAAGGCTATAATTTTAATAATAATTATATATCCATTATCCCTGGAATAGTAGAAGTATAGTGGTACTACGATGATGTGTTATCGAGCATGGCGCCGCACGCGATTCCGTTGTCGGTGAATGCACTCTGTGGGGCCTCATCTATTATATATTCAGCTTCTTAGACTACTTTGGCAAAGATAAATTTTACAAAATTACATACAATAGTTAACTTTTACCTAAATGTACAACATGTTCGTTATGTAAAAGTTTCTATATCGATATTTTGTTGAAGTTTTTGTTCGAGAATTATATAATTAAAAAAGAGATACATAAATTTGGCAAATAGTTAATTTTAATTTAACGTTGTACTATTGTCAACAAGCTGTAAGCAAAAGTTATTAAGTGATATTTAAAGTGCTAAGTTTAAAAGAGTGATCGTTTATAATTGATCTACCCAGTGAGGAGCGATTTCTTTACTTACTTCTCTTATTTGTTTTATTTTGTAACTATGAAATATTTTCACATTTAACTTTATATTGACTCACGCTCAGCTGATGGAATATGACTTGCTGAAAAGTAATAAAGCTGAAGCGTACATTGACACGGCAGCTGGGAATCTAATGCAAATTTAATTGCCATAAAATACTAATTGCAAAGCCACACTCGACAGCCTTTCAGGTAATGATCGTTACGTGCTTCCTTTTATATATATTTCAACGTTTTCACACTATTTATTACTTTTTTTAGACTATCAACGTTGAATTATGGTAGATTATGGTGATTAAAATTACTGTGTATTTATGTTTTTGTCTATTCATCCAGTTTATTCGTTAACTGTGCTGAAACTGATCTAAATTTGTAGAGTTTTTTAAGTTACGTAAAATAATATATTAAGTGTAAATTTATGGTAAATTTAGATATTGTTTTTAGAATGAGAAAGCATTCTGGATTAAAAATAAATAAATTACGTAAATATTAATAGAAATATTTACGTTATTAATTCAAATTTAATTTTTAGACTTCCATGTATGTAATAGATTTGTTTGTACGAGAGTATTATTAGCTATGAACTTCTTTTAAGTTATTACTTAATAATTATTATGATAAATATCAATCATCCGAACACAAGTATATATTATATAAGGTAAGGCTTATTATATACATTCAGCGAGATATCTGAATAAGGTTTTCGTTGCCTCGCGTTCAAGTTCTATCAAATTTCAGTCAGTTACAGAAGCAGAAGCCAGTTTAAATTTAATTTGCGTAGAAAGTTAACAAATTGAAATGCTTCACTAAGAAAATCCAATATTATTCTATATCTCAATACTCAATACTGTCCAGGGACGTAATAGATGGTTAGTAAATGCGACCTGGTAAAAATTTTTATAGCGTTTATAGGGTTAAACCCTAACCTTTTAAATGTATTTATGTAAATTTAAGAGAGTATCTATAAATACCTGTGGGACTTTGGGACTTCGGAATACGTATAATATGTACATAGTTCGACTCTATGAATCTAATATTCTTGGTTGATCAGTCGTAGCGCAGTGGCACAAGGGTGCCGTCCGTAAACGCGACGGTTGTGGGTTCGATTCCCTTTCGAGGAAGTGAACGTTTATATTTCCATTTTTCTTCGCTCTGCCACTCAACAGTGTCTTAACACCGAGGTTCCCTCTGCTTATCCTGCTGTGTGCGGGATACAGCGTGAAACTGAAAAAAAAAGATTACTTTATATAACTGTGTTTCATGATAATATTTCATACATGAAAATGAATAAAAAGGACCAAACATTATCAATTAACCAAAATTTATTGTGTTGTTGATCTAAATTTGTTGAATAATAATAATTATTATTTAGGCTATAGGCTTTGATTCACTGATATGATTATATTCGTGAAGAGAATAGTAAGATTCTGACAGACGTCACTTATTTCACCGGTTATTGCGATAAATATTTTTTTTTTTAAACAACCACTTAGATATATGGCCATCGTCGTCGTCTTTGTCACGTTTACGATTAAAAAAAAATAACTGCTGTAATGTTATTCAAGGATTTTTCTAATTTTCTAGATGTCCACCACTGGGTAGTTCCTGAACTACTAATATAGGTAAGTATATTTTAATTATAATGTGTGTTTTTTTAGTGCTTATTTGTTTTTGGAAATAATTAAATAAATAATGAGTAATCTTTTTTTTTATTCTTTTTATTCTTTCTGAATATATATATATACACACACACATATATATATATTTAATCTAATATTGCTAAAATAATTTCATATTTTTAAGGGTAAACCCTTTAACTTAAAGGGTAGTTGAAATTTAATAAATTTAATTTACTGTATATTATTATATAACAATAAATTTAACCCAAGTTCTCAAATGTAAATTATCAAAATATATAATAATGGTTACAAACATATATGTACCACCTATAAATATATTTTAACTATTGAGAGGTGCCTAACAACTAAAATTGTGAATTTATATACCATATAATATATTATTTGAGACCCTTTCGACGTAGAACCGTTTATTCTCCGGGACAAGGTTACGATCCAAGCGACCTCTAGTAACAAGTTACTATATAATTGAGTGTTTCTGAAATATTAACGTATAATTAATCGACTTCTGTAAGAAAAGGGGGTTATATGTTTGTTTAGTTAGAAATGAGAATATTTTTATATGACAACTTATTAATTAATAAATGATTATGTATTATAGTATACTACGATTACGTTCCGTTCGCTATCTGTACATCTAAAGACATACCTACGAGGATTACCAGGACAACCCTGCCCACTAGCTGCCTACGCGTTAAGAAGTATTGATTATAGATAAACTCATCATTATTTTATTGTCAGGCAACATTGTAGTTAAATAACTTAATCTTGTATTACATTTTGTATATATATTTTTATATATACCTAGAGGACCTGAGAGTCTACGTACTGAGCGGTACGGCTGGCTAGGTCTAAATGAACTGAATTGAGTCGCCAGTTCGAGCTCATTCATTATGTATTATGAAGTTGCAAATGTACATTTAAATATTGCAACTGATGTTTATACTTTAATGTTCATTTTGTATACAATACGCTCTCATTGGAGAAAAAGAATAACCGCTCTGATTTTATAGATAATTTTATTTGGTATAAAGTTTATGTGATGGAAGATGAATTAAAGGAATATAGCAATTTTCTATCTTTATGTGATCTGGTTAATTTGTCCTCAACAACAAAAAAACTATTCACAAATATAATATTTTAATCGTACCTTAGATTATATTAATTGATTATCAATTACTAATTTTCATTATGGAGACCAGTCGTGGCGCTGCAGTACAACTGCGAAACGCAATGCCTCTAAAATGTGGGGGAAAATGGAAAACTAGGTTGCCAGGTCCCCTCTGCCTATCCTCCTTTGTGCGGGATACAGCATTAACCTAAAAAAAAATCTTAATCATTGGTTTCAGTAATTCGTTAACGATTTAACCAATTGTTACACTAAATAAAAACAATTATGTACTAGATATAAACTTAGTACGATTTGTAAGACTAGTCTAGTCTAGACCCAACATCGGCTCCGTAGGTTGCAATTACGCTTAACCCGATTATAAGATGTTCGAGTTTCGTCACGGCGAGGACAGACGGCGCCAACTTTCTATGTAGCCACTTCATTAATTGTGAATCCGACTCAAAATAAACGTGAATCAAGCTATTTTACTTTTTATTTCTGATATCTTTTTATTGTTTTCTTTAAACATTTTTATGAATTATAATGTTTTTTGTTTTTACGCGGCTGCAGTTGGTACGATTCCCAATGAGTTATTTTCATTTTCTCATTCTGGTGGATAGACAAAGTGCGATGTTGAGTTCCGCCATTGTATACGCAATGTCTCGAAAATTTGGTGTGGAGAAGTGTCTTACAACTAAGTTCCCTTTGCTATACAGTTGCTATATCTAAGTATAATGTGAATCTATAACACTTATCTATGGTATACTATACTTAAATGAAATGAATATTATGAATAATAAAACCTGTGCATTTACTATTTTTATACAGCAGGGTGATGTTTGTTCGCCTGGAAAAGGTAGGTCAGGTAAAGGATTTACAATTGTAATGCGTATAAGCCTTAACGGCCGCTTGTATCGAAGTAAAATATACTATTTATTGGAAAACGATCCGTAGGGCATTTTGAGGTCTTTTTCAGGTTCCAGGTTTTGTGTTAAAAAAACAATTCAGCGTTTTGATTGTCTAATATTAAAAATTTAATATATTTAATATATTGCTTTACAAGTGTGCATGATTAAATTAAAAAAAAAATCTTCTTTATGCCGTATCTCGCATACAGCAAGGTAGGCAGAGGGAACTTAATGTGAAGACACTCCGTTCTCCACTTTCCGCCGAATTTTTGTGGTGTGGCAGAACGTCGGGCTTTTGATTTCTTGCTAGAGCGAAAAAATGGAAATATTAATAAATAATAACTCATTCCTTCTAATAGGGAGCGAACCCACGACCTGTCGCGCTTACCGTCACACACTTGTGCCTATGTATAATTTAAATTTTTTTTTATAACCAACGAAATGTTAAATTAAATTAAATTATTGATTATGTTGGCAATGTAAAAAGCAAAAAAAAAACATACTATAAACACTCGGGAAAAATATGCCTAACTCTATAAAATGTTTTCATTTGTATCATAAAATAAATTTAATCCAATATAATAATCTGCCCATGTCTGTATCACATAGCTGATGCCAGCGTGGGCGTGTGGAGTCTGCCAATACGTCCTATCACATTGACCTTGTTGACGTCATTTATTATTTTGCGTAGGATTTTTTCATTCAAGTTAACAATCGGAAAGGATATAAACTTGATATTTCATGTATAAAACATATATATTTTCAATATGAATTTATAGTATGAAGTATAAGTAAATATATTGCCTTCATATATACACACACACTACACTATGAGAGGTAGACAGAGAGAAAAAAAATATATGTTATTTTTTCACTCTAGATGAGAAAGTAATTTTTTTTTGTTTTTTTATGGGAGAGGACAAGGCAAACGAGCGTTCGGGTCACCTGATGGTAAGTGATCACCGCCGCCC
>JBAIZZ010000064.1:721745-769097 GCA_037355905.1 Heliconius aoede | reverse complement strand
GCATTACCTAATGCGAAACGCAGTGGCAAGGGCCACTACTTCACGCCGGTTTAAAATGCCGGGGGTGGTATTAAATCCGGTCGAGTCTGCCCATGCGTGTTGCCATTACTGGCGACGTGACTCTACCACACGTACTTTAGTCGCCTCTTACGACACCGACAGTACCAAGGTGATCCTATTCTAAGCCGGGACCACACGGCTAAAAAATAAATTGATATATTTAATTCTTTTGGTATCATAAAATTACCAACAAAAACTTGAATGGATTAGATAATTTGAAATATACCCTCATATTTCAAGCTTAATTCCCCTAACCTTTAAACTACGCACACAGCGGTGCCCGTGGGTTTGTCTGAAACTAAGCCTGCCTCAATGCCCTGCCATTTTGATAATCCCGGGTCTAGCTCAAAGGGCTCTACATCGGTTAGAGACAGTCGTTTTTGTTTCAAAACTAAGGATAATAGCTCTGTTGATAATATTAATTATCTATATTGTTTATGAATTTATATGGTTATTTTCGTGTACTATTATATCATTGTAACTCGATCTGTTAACGGTCAGTCGTGGGCGGGTCTGCCACTTCACACGTAATGCCTCCAGAATTCGGCAGAGAGTGGGGAACGTAGTGTCTTAACACTACGTTCCCTCTGCCTACCCCGCTGTGTGCGGGATACAGAGTGAAGCTGATTCTATCTATTAATAATAGTTACTTTTATTTATAAATATTTGTTGAAATTATTTTTATACCTAAAGGTGTGTTTAGTCAAGTACATGCCTAAATCTCCACAAGTTCAGTGTTTTATATTATTGGAATCTTTTAAAATTTGTAAATATTACATGTCAATGAATTGAAAGCTTAAATTATAATATACAAAGTTTGAATAGATTTATACTGCGTCCTACTTTAAGTTCCTGGTAGGGGAGCTAATAGCTTTCGACTCAAAATGACTACGTAGTTTTTCATATAATGCCTTCGCGTTATACATTTTTTTACGTGTCATTGTGTGCCACCGCTTTGCATTCATCTAGGGCGGGCGGCCCATTTGTTGCAACGGTGAAAGTATTTAATGTCAAATTGACACTTTTGTCTATATTTATTACGTATTTTGCACTAGATTTTAGATCTAGATTATATATGTAATCTAGATCTATAATCTGTTGGGTGCTGTAAGATTTTTACTTCGGCCTCAAGCTTTTATATAACTTATTAGGCAGAAAGAACCCAGAGTTAAACCCAATAACATGTGGTAAAAGAAATTTCGGAAAATTGATAGGTATTTTTAAAAAGTTTGTGTTTTTCGAGCATTTTAAAAACACTACTGGGACTGGGAAACACTAAATATTATCTAAGCCTTCGTCAAATAATACTAAGTGTAAAATCACCTTCGTGATTCGACAGAATCTAGAGTTAAACATTTAACGCCGAATTTTGGATATTTTTGGCCTCGATTTCATTTGCCTCGCCATTAAATATTTAATTTCCTCGAATGGTAATCGAACCCACGACCAAACGCGTTGACGGCCACACACTTGCGCCCCTGCGCCACGACTGACCTTGCCAAGTGAATATAAAAATATATTTAATTTTAAAACTTCAATCGCGTCAAGGCGAAATGCATAGATGTAATTTCCCATAGAGTTGCGTGCTTCCGACATCACGTACCTACTGTTCTAGGCAGGGCAATAGTCAACATTGATTGGCTGTCGAGTGCGACCCGCCGGCGCCGGGACCTGGGGGTAGGGTTTATACTATCGTTAGAAATGTATAGTTATTAGTATACTAATGTTGTATGATTTGCTGGAATTGCATTGTCTTTAGTGTCATTTTGTGCAGGAAAACAGAAAAATAAGTTTTTATTTGGGACCTAAATACTTCCTTGTTTCCATTTCGTTTGAATAACTTTCAATATTTCCATTCTTCAATAAAACCGTTCTCAGTCAAACTTTTGACAAGGACAGATATTGCATTTGTTTCCATCACAGTTTGCGCAGCAAGTTTCTTTAAAGTTAATACCACAGTACCACGAGGGGTATCGAAACGCGCAGGGACTGTAAATTAGCCTCATCCGAACCTTTGTCTTTGCGACAGGGGTCAAATTCCTTAAAAAATAATAATATATTTACAATATCTTCTGATGAATATTTTTCGTCTTTCCTTTACATTGACTTTTGATTTTTTTATGCAGGGAAATGAAATTACTGATTTATGCTTTTTTTTCGTTTTCTTTATTTATGTATTAAAAAAGAAAATGTAAATATTAATAGCAGAAAAAAATACAAAGGACAACATATCTCTTATAGAGATCTCTCGTAGCTACATTTGAATTTGAGAAATGTTAAAATAAACATTAATTATTAAGCAAAATGTATTATTAAAAATAAAACCAACTATATTTAAATTAAAACTGTGATGAAAATTACTTATAAATAATCTATGTACCAAATTTATTTCGGTCACGTTTGTTAACCACAATTGCGTGACTTAGTAACATCCAGATAATCTTACAAATACCAACATGTTTATTTGTACAATTATCTGACAAAATAATGACTTGAATTACGAAAACGTCTCAACCACTCGACACTCTGTGTCCATTTAATATAAAATGGAATCTTTATAATAGTACTTTATTGTTCGTCTGTCTGTACAGAAAGTCACACAGACAGCTGTGTCTTTCTATCAAAAGTCTTTGTCTCAGGAACGCTTGAAGATATCGCGTTGAAATTCAAACCATATACCTAGATCTACGGTCCCATGATTTCCTGAAAAAAAAAACGTATTTCAAAACGCGTATTTCGATACTATAAAGAGAATTAAAATTAATAGGATATTTCTGGTTAACCAAGAATTATGAAAATCATCATCATATGAAATATGAAAAAAATCTCAACACCATAAATTTGTGGTACAATCTTAAAACATAATAGCCTTAAAAGGGGGGAAAATTTGGTATTAATGTCGCTAGTTCAAGTGGGATATCAGATGAAAGGTTTTTGGCTAAGCCAAGCCCGAGTTTCAGAAACCTCGATTTTTTGTACCAACCCTCGTTGGGCGAGACCGATTCGTGCTTGTCCGGTTTTTTTTTGTACAGAAGAACTGAAAATCTATTCGCATAGATACATAAAGTGTATGTTAAATAAATGCAAATTTATGCCTTTTATTTGTTAGAATAGCCATTTATTTTCTCTTTGTACTTAGTTCTAGACTTCCAACTTCATTAGGCTTCAGTTCTTTGTAATTGAATATATCACGTTTAGGTATTCGAGTGAATTCAGTCAAGCTTAGTGGGGATTGAATTGTCATATCTTTCTTTGTCGTTAATTTCTATTTATTATATAATTTAGAAATTCAAATAAAGCAAATTTTTGGCATAGTTTTAAAAAATATACAAGCCTGTGAGTGGCACTAGAACATCTTTTATATTTATTTACTTAATTATGCGAATTGTATTTAAATTAAGAAAATTGCTGAGTCAGTATTCTTTATTTTATTTTAATAGTTATGACTGTAAACTAAGAAGCTTATTAAACGCCAAGTAAAAGTTTTTCTACCGCAATATATGCATGTTTTATTTGCTTACGTTTTTTTTATGAATCCTTGACCTTTCTTCAATCTGTGGCAACGTGCATGTATGGCGGTGCATTTATTTGCATTTTAAATTTCGTTAACTATGTATCACTACATACTTTTTAACGAATCAACTTCACGCTGTATCCCGCACACAGCAGGGTAGCCAGAGGGAACTTCGTGTTAGGAACTCCTGCCCAATTCTGGTGGTTATTTCATTTCCTCGAGTGGGGATCGAAGCTACAACCAGTCGGTTTTACAGTCACACATTGTGTCCTTTCGCCACGACTGGCCTCAAACAGTGAAGCAAGTTTTACTTTCAATGAGTAAATGAGGCGGTTGTGGCGTAGGGGCACACGCTCGTGTCTGTAATGGGACGGGTTTGTTGTGGATATGCTTCCCGCTCGAGGAAATTAATATTTAATATTTTAATTTTTTCGCTCTGTTAGCGATGGAAAGCACGGCATGGGAAACAGAAATGTGTTAATAGGAACGGAGTGTCTTCTCACTTCTCTAATAACCTAACAAAATATATACAATTATCAAAACAAATAACGAAGAGAAATGATAAACGAAACGAGCCCCACGTGTAATCTTGTTGTAAATATTTTCTCTCTTCATCAAGTAATATAATAAATAAACCGTTGTTTTTGGGAGACGAGTCTGAGTCACAAATTGCAAGAAAACGTCAATAAATTGTAACAGCGTGCATCCCGAGCGAGCTGTTTGCCGCACGCATCTCCTAATGGGGGTTTTATATGAGTTTTTTTTATGTGAAATAGAAAATTATATAGAAAAAAGATACAATAAAACTTCTCGTAATGTTATATATTAGTTACGCGAAGGTTGTGGGTTTGATTTCTACTATATAACCTCCGAATGAAATGCGGTAGAGTTGAGCATCTAAGGTCAAATCAAAGGCATTGGCATTGTCATCCAAATGGAAAAAACGCCCGTATCTCGAACATTATTGAGGTTAAGCGGAAACCACGTACCGGAATCTAATAAAGAGATGACCTTTGATCGTAATCTCTCTATATTGACTAAGAAACGATACGTGGTTAAGTAGGTTAATTATATATAGTTTTTAAAATTGTCAGCCCTTTCATAGCCATATATATATATATCCTTAGCTTTTAAATACAATTTGTATTTAATGTTCTGCTAGTAACACGACATGGATTGGAGTGGACGGATCACGCGATTGTGTAATCAAAACTAATGTCTACTGATAAAGTTCACTAGTATTTAAATATTCATCTTATTTTATATTATAATTAATGTTTATTTAACATAATAATATGACTTATTTCCTGCGTAATGCAATAATGATCTATTGATAGGTTGAGTAGAGAAGTAGTAGTAGTTGACACTACTTCTCTACTCTCTACGTTAAGCACCAAAATTCATTACTTTTGCTGGGAGTGCTTAAGTCTCTAAAAAATTATAAAAGCTTCCATTTCATCTTTGTTCTCAACAGCCACTAAATCTTGATATTTACCCTTTGTTTTCCAAGATGTCTTTTCAAAACAAACTATATAATACTGTCAAACTAAACCAACCAATCGCGTGCGAGCTGTGCGGTGCGCGCATGCGCGCGTGGGCGGCGGTCGATACGTGACGTCACGCGCTGCAACCAATGGCGCCCTCCCGTCGCTCATCAATCGATTTGAACGGACTTTGAAATATACCGATGTTTGCTATTGTCTTAAAGGTATTATATTTGCATGCATGTCAAATATTGTTTAGAGGTCGCCCTTTTTTTTAATTTTCTATAATTTAAGTAATAATTAAAGATTATAAATAAATATTATTACATTATAGCAGAGATTTCTCATATAGGTAGAGAACCCAGTAAATTGACATTAAAAAAGAAAAACCTTACGTGTGAAATTGGGTAAATATATTTTGTGCATGTGATTAAAAGCAGGAAAATTAAAAAGTGTAAAATTGAAAATGTCGATTAAATATCCATAATATTGAACTGTCATGGATTTTTACCTTTTTTTAATATTCTCATCTTCTTAATGAATTCAGTTTATTTTCGTAATTGTTTTTTTTATTTTCCATTCACACTTTTTAATTATCCATTCACTCTTTGTTATAACAAAAATTCTTCTGTTCGCGCTGACTTTTTTCTTGGATAATAAGCACAAAATACATTTTACTACCCTATCTTTATGACGTACGTACAATTTGAGATAAAATTTAATATGCAAGTAGACATTTTTACTACTATTTATAACTTTTATTATATTTATTTTTCCGTCGCTCCTATTTCTTTCCTTCCTAGTAAGGAGAGATAAAGAGAGAGAGATATTTAAAGCTCAGATAACTAAATATAATATGAAAACTAAATACAAGTATGGTTTCTGGACCTTCAATAATAAAGTAAGTAAAGTGAGTTCATTTTATGATCAGATCGTATCCTATTTACCGCAGATCCTGTCTGTCAGCGGGTATTATTATGTCCCAGATTCTAAGAGAACGTGCTACACATCACACTAAAATATTTAGTTTGATAAAGGCTTTATACCTTACGGGGTGGAGCACCTCTTTAGCTTCGTCCACTGTTATCAACCTCTTCATAGATGCCGTCCGGGGGTTTTGTCTGAGCACTAATAATTAATATTTTTTTTTATTTTTATCATATTTTTTCATTACAAAGACCACGGAAATTATATAATTCTTTTTAGGAAGCCAGAATTATCATTCTTTCAATTTTTGGAACGATAAATAATACATAGAGGCTGTCGTTGCGCAGGGGGACAAGCGCTTGTGTAGAATGTTTTATATTTTCATTTTCTCGCTCTGGTAACTGATCGAGTTTGTCACGAGAATTCGACGGAATGTGGGGAACGGGGTAACACTAGGTTCCCAGGTCCCCTCTGCTTGCTGGTACATGTATTTAGTTCGCATTAATCTAAAACATAGAAATGTATATCGAAAGATCGGTGAAAACCCTCAAGATATTCTACGATAAACATCTTAGATCTAATTAACCTTCCACTGTAACACTCGAAGTCCGCAAGATTTCCTTTATCACGCGCTTTAGAAATGGCCGCGAGCTATTAATGACACGAGGTGTAGCTTTGTGCAGCCGATTAAAAATGGGGTTAAGTATAATAGCCTCTTTTTTAAATTTTTTTATAGCCCGTTCTTCATGAAAAAAATGGGGAATAACGTTTATAAATAGTATGGGTCGTCGTGACGTAGGAAGTACAAGAGTGTGCCTGTACTGCTCGAGGGTTGTGGGTTCGATTTACACTCGAGGAAATGAATATTTTTTTTATGAATTCTTTAATGTCTGGGAAAGTGGGGAACGCCGTCTCTAAACATTAGATTTCCTTGGCCTATCATAAAAATTTTGTCTAATTACTTTTTGTTCCATTCATTATTGACACCATCATAGCAAAATTGAAAATCGGTGGCAATCATGGCGGTCCGATATTTTCGATTCGATTCGGCTTGACTTAAAATATTCATGCAAAAATGATTTTCCCCTTATATTTTGTCAAAAACAAAAGCTCTTATATTTGCTATCTTCTGCGGATAAAACAACTATATTTGGTTTTGTATTGAATAAAATTTGACAAAAATTGTTTCTATATTTAAATTAATTGTCGTTATGTAGCAGCGTAGACTTTCGTAGACGATTTACGCGTAGACGGATTCGTAACCTATGCGCGAAATTGTATATATATAATGTTATATATGTATATATATATACATATATAACATTATATATATATGTCTGGTATATATATATACATATATAACATTATTTTTTGGGTAGTGCTGTATCCTGCACATATCAGGGTAGGTAAACGAGTTATTGTGCGTCACAGACTTAGATCGTCCGTGCCTTCTTAATCAACTTATTTATGGTTTTTGTGATTTTAACATTGATCGACCGATCAATCATATCAGAAAGTTCTCTAAATAGCTAGCTAGTAGGGTCATCGTCAATGTCAATTAGATGTTGCGGTGTTTGAAGGGCTAGAAGAGCCCTTCCAAAGGTCATTTCCTGTACTCCTCTGTGTCAACATTTGGGTTGTTCGTTGGCGGTCGTCGACAATGCTGCAGCAAATGCAGCAGATGACGTTGGTGTCATGATGTCTTTACCATTTATAAATATTTACCGTTTATGAATATATATTTTATTATATATTTCTAAAAAAAATTACATATTATTTTAAATGTTGCTATAGTTTTTGAATTATAGATTTTAGTGCTATTGGTGTTTATAGAGTCCCACAGATCTTATTTTTTTTATATTGTACTTTTCCTAAATATGCAAATAAATAGAAAACATATTGATATATATTAACAATTAACAAAATTTGAGTTTTTATCTCAGGTTTATACCATCTTGAGGTACTACAAGTTACGAGAGTATTATAACTGCGAAATGTATTATACTTCAAAGTAATTTATATAACATTGTTAATATACTTGTTGAAGTTCTCTCTACATTTTGATGTACATATAATAAATAGCTATACGTAGCTTCAATTGAGCGTTATTGATTGTGCACTCCGGCGTGACCTTTGGCCTTTGCGTTGATTCACATTACGTGAACACCCCGATAGTTGGTGAAGTGCGAGTTTAAAGTACTTAATTTCTTTTTTTTTGGGAACTAAATGGGATTTTACGGACTTATAGTTGTATTTACTTCGTTTTATTTGTTTTTTTTTTATCTTTTACGTCGTAAATGCTATTAGAAAAGCACAACCGTAAAGTAACCTAAATTATTTAATGACGTATCACTTGATCTAACTGTTTAGAAGAGACTAGAATTCATGCTTTGTCATATAATAATAAATTTCTTGAATATAAAGTGGAAGAAGTTATAAATTTTAAATGTATATACAATGTATATTGTAATTTGCTCTACTGTCATTCAAAGATGTCGCTCTACGTCTAGAAACAAGCGTTCCCAGATCATGAATATTTTAATATCAGTCGCCGACGCCACACATCTCAAAGGGTTCTGCCCCCCCGGCTATCCCAAGTGCGGTAGTAAATGGACTTTGTCTAAGGCAAGTCTGACAATATTTACAATAGGGTTGCTAGTTTAGATTTTAGAGTGTGTTGAGAGAGAGAGAGGAGAGTAGAAAGTACGAAAACTCAGCCGTTCAATACAATGCAGTAACTATAATGATAAAATAATAAACAGAAATTAGTATTGCATAGGAGTAGTCTCTCTATGTCTGCAACGAGTTTAATTTTCACCTTTTCACAAAAAAAGTGTGTTGTAATTTACAAACACATTAATGTTAGTTTCAGTTTAATATAGTTACATAAAATCTCATCATTTTATTAGGTCATGTACTTATTTCTCAACTAAAGACAACATCGACACTATATTAAATAAATAAATTATAATATTAAAATAAAAAAGACACAAAGATAAAAAGCTTATATTTTACAATATGTGGTGTCGAGAGCTTAAGATGTTATGTAGGTCATCGCGTCCGCCCTCGAGCCGCTCGCTGTTGGGCGGCTGTACAGGTTACAAGTAATAGGATTCTTTATCTTTAGGATATTGTTCGTACTGGTGGTGAAATATTATGTATTCTATCGCTATAGGTCAGGTCTAGTGTGTGAAAACACTTATGTTTTCTATGAATCTCACTAAAAAGAGACTAAATAATCTGAAAGATAAATTATTAGTCAGTACCATTAAATTTTCTTGTTTTAAAATTTAATATATAATGTTCAGATGTTGTTAACAAAATATAATTAATATACAAAAGATCTTAATTTATACTGAAGTAGTAAAAAGTACAAGCAAATTAAACAAGCTGTAATTTTTTTTTATTAATATAATATTTAATTTGTTCTTGTTTGCTGTTGTAACCTATCCAAGATCCCACGTGGATAATAAGTTATTCACAGTCTGTATATATACTCTTACGTTTGCGTCTTAATTAAGATAAATAGATGTTCTTGGGCGTCCTTGAGGCGCAAACTGTGATATTTTACGTGTATTTCTTTGTTAACCGTATGTATAATGATATATTAAATTAAATAAATCTTCACGCTTCACGCTGTATCCCACACGCAGCAGAGGGAACCTAGTGTAAAGACACTCTGTCTCCCACATTTCGACGAGACATTCGAGGCATAACGTGTTGAGTAGCGGAACTCAAGGTCGGTCTTTTGCCTTGGTGGCAGAGCGATGAATAGATAATATTCCTAAATAATAATTCATTGCCTTGAATGGAGATTGAATTCACAATCGTCGCGTTGAGTCACACACAGTGATACCCTGCGCCACGACGGTCTTTATAGCTACATATTATATGAAACATGGATATTTGAATATTCCAAGGTTATAGGAGCTTTAATAAAGTTATATTATATTTCAATAATTAGCTACACTTAAAAGCTTAATATAGTGCTGTTCACAGTATGTTCCATCCCAAGAGTGGATTAAAACTATTTAGGTCAAGGCGTTCGTCCTCGATGCGAATTCCTACGTCGGGTTTTATATACACCCAGGCCCAAGAAGGAGTGTTATATATATTTATTTCAGTCTTTTAAATGGCTAACAACGTTGCCAGTAAAAGAGAGTAGAGTAGAGTAACACTCCCTTCTCCACTTTCCGCCGAATTTTAGAGGCGTTGAAGGAATATGTATATTAATTTATATTTATTCAGTGCAGAATTCGGCAGAAAGTGGGGAACGGAGTGTCTTAACACCGAGATTGCGTCTGCCTATCCTGCTGTGTGCAGGATGTGTGCGGGATACAGCGTGAAGCTGAAAAAAAAAAATTTAGTGAGCGCTTATTTGTCGTATAGCAGAACTTACATCGTTAAAGTCAACATAGAAAAAAAATATATTTTTCTCGTTTTCCAAATAATTTTATCGTTAATTATAGTGCGTATAAATTGTTTCTATAATATTCCATACCAGATCTTATAGCCCGGTCACTTACTCTGATTAAAATAACTTAATAACGGTTATGTCACGGTTAAGCACAAGTAGTTCAAGTTTCACATATTATGACTACATAAATAAGTTTAAATATTTATATTTTTGTTTTAATATTACAATTTTTTTTTCTCAAGAAGTAGGTACTTTTTTTAACATCACACAAAACGCGATTAATCTCACTTTGTCCCTCGCGCCATAACTGGCCTCAGAAAGATTTAAAAGAGGCTAATAAATATTGTTCGTGTAAAAACTTTCTGAAGAAAACCACCCCTACCTCGTTAGACCGCGTTGCTGTTTTAACTAGATTATTTGATAAAAGGAACGCGAGAAGTACGGTTTTAAAACTTAATGTAGTTGTGCCAGATAATAAACTATTTTCACAATAAAAACAATTTATAGTTAGAATGCTATTTCCAAAAAAGTATCCGCAAGTCGGTATCCGTTTTCTTTTTATATATAAAATATATTTTTTTATAATTAACCAAAACGCGATGATTTTGGCTCAATGAGTTCCCTGTTCTTTTTTTAATTCCGTCACTTAATACGCAATGCACTGAATTCGCGCAAAAATGGCAGAATAGAGAGTTTCCACCACTAATTTTTCTCTCCTCCATGAAGAGAGAGCTGAAAAAAATTATTCAAAAGTTAATATATTTCATATTGATTTACATTGTTATCAGGTGCCTGATGGCATAGTATTTTCTCGTTTCGCAGTGACGGCCGTCCGCGGGGACTATAGACGTGTTCTACAATTTCATAGAAATATTTGCTACGGAACCCGCTGGGAACGACGGCAATAAGTGCGTCCAGTAAAATGCCTTTATATTTTAACTTTAACTTTTACTTGATTACCTACTGGAACAAAGCAAATAAAGTTGTGAAATGTCTTTTGCAAATTACAAAAGAAAATTATGTGAGTATGTACAGAATGATTGGTTTTTATATAATTAAAATAATAATTAATAGAGGGCAGTCGTGGCGCCAGGGCACAAAGTGTGACTGTAAACGCGATAGGCTCTTGGTTCGATTCCCACTCGAGGAAATGACATATTTATATAAATTTTTCCATTTTTTCGCTCTGGTGTCGGGGCAATGTGCGGCGTTGTGATTCACCACTCATTACGCAATGCCTCCAGAATTCGGTGGAAAGTGGGGAACAGAGTGTCTTAACACTAGGTTTCTTCTGCCCACCCTGCTGTGTGCGGGATAAAGCGGGAAGCTGATTGAATTCTTAATTTTTTAAAACAATATGTTTAATCTGTTAATGTACATTTTTAAAATAACGATTTTGCTTTTTAAATTTCGGTACTATATTACGATTACGAAACGAGGTTCCTAGTGCTGCATTTACCAGTTTAGAAATATCCTCATTTAAAAAGCATCACTGTCATGGGACTCATTTGCATTCGGAATTCAAATACATTTATGAACATGCCAACTGCGCTCTAACCGTACCGAAGCGTCAGTGATCGTCCAAAGTTAGAGGTAAAATTACGGGTAGTTAGAGCTAAAATTTACATTTATTATTTACAGTATATTTAAATATTTATAAATATTAGAATAAGGATAACATATTAAAATATAACTAATTCTAATTCTAAGCTTTTAATATTAGGCGTCGAACAAAACGCCTATACAAATACAAATGTATATAATGCGATGTCTATTAGTTACTTATGACTATATGACGTGTGAGTTGATTTTAATCGAGATAGTGTACTTATCTAAATGGCAATTTATTTATTCATATAATATATAGGAAAATAGGCAGAAGGAGCCTTCTTTTCTAATTTTTTAGATTCTGAAGGCATTGCCTTTTGGCCTTTGAAACATTTAACGACAAATATGAAAATATTTCCTCACAGTGGGGGGATCCTATAATTAGTCGCATTTACAGTCGCACGCTAGGGACCTGCGCCACGACTGGCCTCAAATTATATGATCATAATTTATTATTATTATTTAAGAACAGTCATAATATTTTGTTACCATAGCTCATTATTACATTATTACTAAAAATTAGACAAAAGTTTAATTATTGGATTTGTATATAATGTTATGAAAGAGCTACGCGTACTCCTACTACGCTAGCACGTTTTATGTGTAAGTATCTCCTAGCCTATATGTGAAACGAAATAAGTACAGTTTAGGTAGAACGTAATTTTATATATATTACATATAATTTCTTCGAGAGAACCTTCCATCTTTAATTTATATGCTTCGTAAATTAAGCCCAAAATGTTACTTTAGCTTCACGCTGTATCCCGCTCACTGTGTGATAGGCAGAAGGAACCTAGTGCTCAAACACTCCGTTCCCAGTGTAAAATTTTATTTTTGATTATTCAATTTACGACTAAAAAACTAATATTTTATTTTACTTTTATATCACCATGGAGAAATTTTAAAACCGCTCTAAACGTATCCATTAAAAGTACAGTAAAAGGCTTTTCTTTGAGACGTGGGCGAAGCTATTACGCTACACGGCTTTTTATGTTGCGACCAACTTAATGTAATTTGTGGCGATCATTGAAAACTTGCTAAGTAGATAGCAAAAGACACCTTAAATATCTACTATATTATAATTATTAGTGATTTTTATATAATAGATATATTATACTTGTATTTATTACTTATGTCTTAGATTAGATGAGATTTATATATTATTGTATAATATATAAATTTCAGTTTCACGCTGTATCCCGCATTTAGCAGGGTAGGCAGAGAAAATTTAGTGCAAAAACACTCCGTTTCCCAACTTCCGCAAAGTTTTGGAAGCATTGCTCGTTTTGCACCCGAACATCCGAACGACGAAATGATAATATATCTGAAAAAGAATTGAAAAGTTTATGGCATATAAGTAACAGTGACCCCATTTCTCTCTCCACCATTCGTGAGTAAAATTTTGAATACTATACCCACTCATGTAAGCGCAGCGTCTACCCATTGTTTGAAAAATGGCTTTTAAATTCGCCTATAGACGCGAATCAATAGCGTCAATACATTTTACATACATACTTGTACTGTGGAAAATTTAATTTTTGCAACTTACTCGTGTGACTCATAAGTTTCATATTTTAAAATTTCCATACTCTCTGTAGTATATTTTTAACTAACACAAAGTGTAACTGTAAAAATGACTGGTTGTGAGTTCGACATTAAATATTTATTAAAATTTATATTTCCAATTCTTCGTTCTGGTGCCGAGGCAAAAGCGCGGCGTTGGGTTCCGCCATTCAATACTCAATGCGCAGGATATGGCGTGTAGCAGGAAAATGTAGGTATAATATTGAAGTATGCAAAATTTAATGTACGTAGATGCTTAAAAATTTTACATATTGATTTTTCTGCAAAAAATTTGATTGTAATATATATATATATATATATATATATAGTATATAAACAAAAGCTTTCTAAATCCAACTTGGCATTGGTTTCTAGTAACAGTGTGGATTACATAACATTTTCAGCGTCTTATTTACTATAGGCTTCATCAACGCTTAGCTGGGATTGACGTCAACGTACCAGATACAGTATATTGAGCTTTTTCAAGCTTATACTTTTGTATAAGGATTTTTAAAGTTTATCTTAGTTTACGTTCATCATATAGAGAACAGCGATTTGGATGCCTTGTTTTTGTTAGCTAGGGTAGGTAGACGGAACTTAGGAACCTAATGTGAACACACCTCCTTTCCTCACTTTCCATCGAATTTTTGAGGCATTCCGTGGTGAGTGGCGAAACTCAACGCCACGCTTTGCCGCATTTTACCAGAGCGAAGAAATGAAAATATCAAAATATTAAGTCTAATTCAATTAGAACATTTTAGATTTTAATTTTTTCATTAAGTTGAATTGATGATGACATAAAAATGTCGCCAACCGTCCACGAGACCGTTATAAATGTCAGGAGTCATAATTAAATGGTTGCTTTAAAAGCTACTCGTCTTACTAAATCATGGTTTTTTTCTGACCTCTTATTAATCAAATATAGTGTGAGGACAAACAAGCCTTATACATATAACTTTAAAGTTATAGTTTAAAGTTTAACTATATAACTTTAAAGTTTGCACCATAATTATGTTTGGCTTAAGAAAAGTGCGTCTTAAGTGCTGCTATGGTATGACAATGATAAATTAAATATCTACAAGATGACAAATTTTGACGGTAAAATGACGGTAGATGGCTGGTGAACTTCGATAATCGTTACTTAGTTGTGATTATTACCTTTTATAACATTTAATATATCTAGTTACATATATACATGTAACTGTAAATGCGACTTGTTTTGGGTTCGATTCCAACTCGAACAAATAAAATACTTAATATTATATTTTCATTTGTTCGTAAGTGTCGAGGCAAAGCGCGGCGTTTAGTTCCGAGTCTTAACACTAGGCTCCCTCTGCCTATCCTGCTAACTGATGAATACAGCGTGATAAGAAAGATTATTTTAAATCTCCACAAAAGTCTGTAAATTTAGACCTGTGCTATGTAGAGGCTTCCTTTCAGTCTATCACTTGAGAGCTCCAATCAATACGCGTTGCGTCATCACGGGACCATCAAATGCGTATCGCCGTACCTTGACCCTGGCTTATTCATTTTCAATCATTGACCGAAATACAAAGAGTATATAAATATTATATATATTGAAAATTTGTAGTCTTATAAATCTATTTAATACATGAACTGTATTAAATGTCCATATCTACACATATAATCATTCTAATTATTATTCTGTCAGTTTAACGCTTTATCCCGCATATAGCAGGGTAGACAGATATAACCTAGCGTTGAAAACCATCGTTCACTATTTTTTTTATTTTAAGTTATACGTAAAGTCGCAATGAAAACAAAAACATTATGAAACATAATAGTTAAAGCACGAGAAAAGGGTATATGAGGATAACTTGGAAAAGGGAAGATATCCGTAGAGCGTGACTACAGCTGTGTTGATGATGATACTGGAAGAAATATTTGGTATTGGTTTTAGAAGAACTATGCTTTGGTCATAGTTGCCATTCTCTGTTTATTTAGCTAGAAACAAAATTGAATTATTTAGCTCGGGATTTAGCAGGAGGATAGCCAGAGGGTACTAAGAGGGAACCTGTTAAGGCACTCGGGGGAGAGGGAATCGAACCCACAACCGGTCGCGCTTACAGTCAAGCTCTCCCTTGTGCCACATACATAAATTCTCATTATTAAAATATTCAAGTTAACTTAAGATACCTATTGTGTAGTTAATAGTCATTAGATGCCAATATGCGCGTGATGCCCTCAAAGGGCTAACGTTCTCGTAAACAAGGTTAACGCGAGCACAACTGAGTTACGATCGAGATAATTGCCGGAACCTTCGTCATTTTCAGTTTAGCTTTTGATTTTTATTTTGATCTTTGTTATTTTATACAGTTTGTTGTCATTTAGAAAGTATAAAATAGGCATAAAGTATATTGTTATGGATAGTCTGGCAATAATTGATTTGGTTGTTTACAATAGTTATTAGGTTATAAACAGGCGGACAAGCAAATTATTATATATTATGTCAAGTTACACAATCTATATTAAGAAAAAAAATTAAATCTCGGCCAGATAATTAATAATAATAATATTTTTGGGTTTTTAAATGTGCTGCGTTAAAATCAATGCTACTCGAGTTTGTCCAGTATATAATAAGCAATATCTAATTTCTTAAAGCTGCTTTTTTTACCCACAATTTAGAGGTGTTAAAAAAATCCAACGTCACCATAGACGACGCGTTGGAATTTAAATTTGTTTAAAAAAATGTAACACGGTAATTAGGCTGAATAACAGCAGCGCTATGGGAGTTGAACACTTGAAATGGTCGGGTTGTGTAGATTTGTTAACGTTATTTGCGGTGCGAGGTGCGCGCGGCGGTGGCGGAGGGCGGGGGCGGCGCGCATCAGGGCGCTAGATCGAAGGCCCTGGAAGGGCAGCGCGCATGCGCCGCCGCGGCTCCTCCGGTGCCTTCGCCTCCAGCCCGCAGTCGCACCGCGCACCCGTCGGCGACGTCATGCCGACCGACGCTGCGACCTGATCGGAGCGCCCAGCTCTCGAACACCTCTGGAAACAAACGGAAGCGCGTCCCCACCTCACCCTCGGCCTCCGGACCAGGGTAAGTCATCCGCGGCTCGGTGCTGGCCACAGTTCGGGTGTCCAAGGTTAAAAGCTCCTCGGATCTGAAACGCATAGAGGGCGCTCAGGTGCGCGGTGAGTCATCTCTGCGGCGACACGTTCTCATGGCCGCCTACGATCTCCTGAAATTTCGCAGGCGTTCCGTTTCGAAGATGTAGGTTGCGGTGGATGTTACGTAAGTGCGTGGGGGAGTGCAGCGGCCGTGGCGCCGATACTTTCGAGTCCGTGGTCAGCCGACCGTTGGCGGCGGCGGCACGCGAGGATTCGTTCGTTTTCAGGAAACATTCACCATTTTGTACGCGAACCTTGTGCCGTCAGCAACTGTGTTTTCTTAATCATTTGTATCGGGAACATGCGCTCGACGTTATTGATTGTCTCCGATACGTTCTGACGTCTCGTCGAGGTACGAGTGGTTTGTTGTGAAAGTGTTGTCGTTTTTATTGTGTTGAGACTTTATTTAAGTGCCTTTTTCGTTCAATTATCAAGCTTAAGTAACACAAGTGGTGGGTAATTAAATTTTTCGTTATATAATGTTCTTGTGCAATAGGATTGCGATGCAGTAAAGAAGGATTAAGATTAAAATCTAAAATCAGATATTTTATTTCTTAAAATCGTATTAATTTCTTTAAACTTTAATATTTTTTGTAAGTATATAAATACAATTATTAACACTAATATGTTTGCGGAAATTGTGGTAAATTATTTATATATATACATAGTAACGAGTCGCAAAGTTTGAGATAAAATAGGAAAATCAATGATCGATGACCTTTAGTCAAACGGTAGAGTCGGGCGACTCGTGCGCAGCTGGCTTAGATGCTATCCGGACCGTGACAGCAGGCCAGCGGCTCTTGACCCGCTATATAATGAAGTCTTCTTTGTTCTAAACAAAAATGTATTAATGAAAAATAATATTTTCTCGTTTTCATTACTTTCAGTAAAAAATATGTGAAATTTTTTTTTACTTCTAGATTTATTATTCTATATTATTCTATGCAGATCTTGTAAATATTTTGATTTTTTTACTTGAGTTCCGTCACTCAACACGCAATGCCTCCAGAATTTGGAAGAAATGAAGGGGAGTGTTTCAACACTAGGTCTACTCTGCTTGCTCTCCTGCGTACAGGATACAGCGTGATTTATATATTTAATAATTCATAAGTCATTAACAAATTCCGCAGTTCAGAGATAAATCTACAGTTTTCAAACAATTTTTCTTTCATTTCCTCATCTGAGAATTTAAATCATTAAAAGGAGGTTAAACGCGGAGATATTATTTCAATGAATAGTGGCTCTCTTATTAACCCCGTTAGTGTTTTTAGGTCACATTTTACATTTGAGTTTCGTTGTAATTTGAGCAGTTCGCTAAACGAATTAATATTTTTTTTAGATTAATTGTTAAAGATTACATAGTTTCTTTGTTTTATGTTTTACTGTATGATATGTTCTTAAAAATAGTTAAAATCTTATCTTTGTTTTTGTTGTAATATTTAAAATATGACTTTGTCTCTATATTTTTTTTTATTCGTTTTATTGTGTTATTTAAATGTTCTGATTATTATGAACTTGACAATATGATTTAGTTGTAAATGCTAAAATTTAAAGTATTTGTGTCAGGAGAACAGATTCTCGATCCGTGCCCTCTTTTATCTCATATTTATTTATACTTTATCATATATTTTTATTACATTATTATTTATGTACTGAATAAATATTTATAATAACTAATACACATCAACTAATTTACCTATTATTTTCTTTACTTTATTACCTACCTATTAATATACCATTGCATAATATTTATTCAACCTCTGTTAAACAAATGTTTTTTTGTTATTATTTATCACATACTACTAATATTCTACATATATGTAATATATTTTGATAGCTATCTATAAATTGTCTTGTTGAAGTTATATTTGTGTCTAATATAAACCCGTTGTCCTCAGGTGCGTTCCGGTTGAAGCACTGATGTATTAGTGGCGTAGCTGATCAAAGCCCAGCCATGTCGTCGGTGAAGGTGGCGGTGAGGGTCCGCCCCTTCAACTCGCGGGAGATCGCACGCGAGTGCAAGTGCATCATTGATATGTCCGGAAATACTACAGGTTAGTATAAGAGTAAACTCGTGATATACAAAATTCTTATTAAAAATATCTTATTAAATTTAGTAATTTCTCGTAATAAGGATAACAATTTTCACTGTTTCATGATCAAATCATGAATAAAATTACCAGTAATTTTTTCTGGTTGTTTTAAACTATTATATGATACAAAAGGCCCACTGTATTGATCTACATTACATAAAATTAAGAAAAAAAGACACGAGTGCAGACCAAGATTCTTTTTCAAAAAATCAAAAATGCTCAAATATCTGCTGAATGACTGAAAATCGCTGAGCTTATTTGGGGGTGAAATGAATAGGTACTCTACCCAGTCCTATATTATTAAAAACCTATTGTTGATAAATACTTAATAGTATAGGCCTTTTATTATTGCCTCTTAGGATTTTTTATATATAATTATACCTTTAAACTTGAAAAAACCTTTTATAGATTAATGTAGACATTAAATCTACGTTAAAGCGTCTCGAATAAGGTTTTACAATAAGACTGCCGTAACAATTTATTACTTTCGCACCTCTTTGTATTAATGCTCTCCTTGGCCCTCGAGGTGTAATGAAGAGTGGCGTTTACAACATCAGCCCTCTGACCTTTCGCCCGCTGTTGATGAATGGTGGAAGCTCTCTTGGATAGAGCTTCCGTACTAATGAATATTGATAGCAAATAACGCTTTTAAGTAATTCAGATATAGAACTGTTTTTTTGGAGTTACTGGTTGGTTTCGTAATGTGTTACTGTTATTTGTATATCAATAGGATTATATTTAATATTTTCATTTCTTTGCTCTGGTGTCGAGGCGAAACGCGGCGTTGAGATCCGTCACTCAACATATGATGCCTCCAGAAATAGGCGGAAAGTGGGTAGCTGAGTGTTTTAACACTTTGCTCCCTCTGCCCACCATGCTACATGCGGGATACAATGTGAAGTGAAGTTAAAAAATATACGAGTACAGTTCTATTAACTTAGTTATGAAATGTAAATAAGGTTCTATAAGATCTAAGAAATATTTTATATCTATGTGAACTGCATTATCTTTCTTTGGTTAATCTATCATTAATATTAAACAATATGATATACCAGTAAAAGATGAATCACCGTAAATAAAATTTTTACTCGCACAGTTTAAAGGGGACGCAGTGAGTCATTTCGCCGTTTGGAATATTGCCACAAATATGGGGACAATATCTACTCTAGCTGGTTTTATTACTATAATGGTTCTAGTGCTGGATTTATAATACCATGTAGTAAATTCCTTTTATTTTAAAGTCTAATAAAAAATCCTGTTAAATTCATAGTTAAAGTGTAAAGAATAGAGTTAATCGTATTATAACTGCCAGTCGTGGCACAGCGGGGCAAAGTGAGACCGCGAAGGTTTTAATTTCTTCTCTCTCGTATCAAGGCAAAGCGCGCCGTTGAGTTTCGCCACTCAACACACAATGCCTCCAGAATTTGCAGAAAGTGTAGAAAGTGGGAAACGGAATATCTAAACACTAAGTCTCTTCACCTTCTTTGCTGTGTGCGGGTGTGAAGAGCCGAGAACAAATAATAAGCTTTTAAGTAAGCTTAAGTGTTGTACCTATAGGAATGTATATTCATAGTTCATACTCTCACAATGCACTCAGTTTTAATCACTTTAATGAAATAAAACCTTTAATATGCCGAAGCGATATCAAGTTGTAACAGCTTCACGCTTTATCCCGCACACGGAGGGGTCAGCAGAGGGAACCTAATGTTAAGATACTCCGTTTCATGTTATCCGCTGAGTTCTGGATGCATTGCATTTTGAGTGACGGAATTCAACGCAGCGCTTTGCCTCGACACTAGATCGAAGAAATGAAATTCTAAAACTAATAAATATTTAATTTTCTCTAGTGGGTATCGAACCCACAACCAGCCGTGTTTGGAGTCACACAACTGGCGTCATAACTACAAAAGTAAAGTTACATTACGAGATTGCCGCCGCTTCCAAGGTCGAATAAGAAACGCTTTTGTGTTCCGAATCGATATCGGCACAACAATGTTTCAGAATCTCTATCTCGATGTAAAAGTTATAAATCGATTTATGATTACAATGTAAATAGTTATCGATTTACAAATACTAAATACTTATGTACAGTATTACATGAATAGTTTTTATTTGTTGGGTTCGATCTCCAGTCGGGGAATTGAATTTGTGAATATTTTCTTCTTTCGCAACGTGCGGCGTTGAGTTTCACCACTCAAACGCCTGAAATATTCGGTGGAAAACAGGGAAAGGAGTGTCTTTACACTAGGTTCCGTCTGCCCACCCTGCTGTGTGCGGGCGTGAAGCTGATCAAAAAGCTTGATTAACATTAGAATAATATGCTAGCTATGCTATATATATATATATATATGATATGATATGATATGAAACGGTTATCACTGTAAGAAGGGTTATCGGATGAATTAAACTGTTTACTATTTTTATATGTTATCAATCTATTATATTTTAACAAGAAAAATTTTTTTTTAAATCAAAATTTAAGGACTTTGTCGCTCACGCGAATATGTCGCTCTGGTATGTTGATAACTTAGTTGATTACTAACTGGTTGTTGATAATATAGAAAAGTCTCTAACATAATAAAAAAAAAATCTTAAAAATAAAAAATTTATACAAATTAAATTAATAGTTCTTACATTAAAAACTGTGATAAATTGATATAAATTTATTAAAAGAATATAAAAATTAATAGATTAATCTTAAAGCCAACATAAAACTGCTAGTATTTTACAATAAACAGCCTTAATTATAACAAGTGAATTGCCTTAGAAAGTCTTCTTAATGAATACGGCTACAGCTAGCAGAATTAAACAAACAGTGTAAGATTCTTTTTGTTTTTCTTAATGAGATTTCGCATTTTCTTTTTAAAAAGGCAACGTTATTTTGTTAACATTCTATCACGTCGCTCTCATCTTTCATCTTCTCTTAATTTAGAAGGCATTTTCGTTGCTGTGACGTGTTAATATACTTTTAGTTAATTTTTAAATTAGTATCTAGTTAATAATTTGATTTATCAAATTATTAACTAGATATAATAATTATATGTCGATTGTCGATGTAATTGTTAAAATAGTACACTCAGTATACAATATTTATATATTTATAGAAGAATATTGCATTTATTCAATGTTTCAGACTATTTTTATCCTCTAATTATGTAAAATAAAAGACAAGAGCTATCTTTGAACGTATCCCACTCGTCCCTAATAAGTATGGGTTAGTCGAAAGTAGAACGTCATCACTTACGTCACGGCTTATCATGATGAATATTCATTATATGAAGCTTCGGCTAAAACGGGCGCAGGCTGTTATGGTTCATGTTCTATAGAACATTATGAATATGAATTATGATTTGCTTAAGTTGGAAATATGCTGCTGCCAGTAAAAGATCTAAGTAAAATGCATATTTGTGTTATACTTATTATGTAATAGAGATTTTTGACTTTTAATGGACTTTTAATGAAAAAAAAAACACTTAGAGGCCGGCACGGGGGCACAAAGTGTGACTGTAAACGTGAAAGGTTGTGGGTTCAATTCCCACTCAAGAAAATATTTAATCCATTTTCTTAAGTCTGGTGTTGAGGCAAAGCGCAGTGTCGAGATCCTCCACTCAATATGCAATGCCTCTGGAGTTCGGTGGAAAAGTGCAACACAATGTTGGTTATGCCATGTGACTCATGAAATTGTATATTATTATCACTATCTGTACATGGAAGATACATTATGCAAAGATCTATAATTAGGGGCATTTATTAATAAAACAATTATTTGGATTCGGTTCGTAAATAAAACCGTTATCTCAGTATAAAGTTTGTTTTACTTCACGCTGTATTTTGCACTCAGCAGGGTACACAGAGGGAACCTTAATGGAAATTAAGACACTCTTTAATTCGTCCGTCCATTGTATTATTGAATTGACCCAAAATTTTGCAATTTTGCTATCAGTGATGGAAGTTGGCATTATTTATTTCCTTTCTTTGAAATTTCCAATGAATGGGAGTCGAGTCTTATATAAAAGTTATACTTAAAACATAAAATATAAAAGTCAATTTATTGTAGACATAGTATAGAATGGTTATCTATAAAACACTAGCCATAAAGTTTTAAAATTGCCTATTGGAGAAAATGTCATTTGTAGTTTACTTTTCAAGCCACGAATAGCGCATAAACTCGTATCGTTCGTTACCCCGTAACGCGAGAAACGTGCCGGCGACGTCGGCGCGCGGCTCAGTGCTGCAAGTTGGCATTATTTATTATATATATATTTGAAATAAATATATATTTCATATTATGAAATTATATGTTAATCTATGTAAATAAGTTGTAATAAGCGTATAAGCACTTCGAAGTAGCTATAACGTACGGCGTAGTTGGTCAGAGCGCTTGGACGATTTGCAAAGAGGCGCGGGTTCAAATCTCGCTACGTTCAAAATATTTATATGTTTTCTTATTAAGTGATTTAGTAATAGTTGAATGAATAAAATGAGTCTATCGTGGTGCAGTGCCTGAATTAGTCAAATATTTTTTTTAATTTAATGGAATATCTGTTATTAGTTAGTTAGTTTTTTTTGTTTGATTCGCGTTGCTCACAATCTAACCATTCGTTATTCTAGAAAATGTAGTCATTGTTACTTTATAAGGCTACAATAGAAAAACTAATGAGTAACAAGAAGGCGAAGGCCGCGTTATAAAAATCTTTACCTACAAAAGTAAATTAGAATTTATTGCCTTGCAGTTTGTAGTAGTAGTAAAGTAAACAGTGTCTGCTTTATTACAATGAAAAAATAAATCATAGTTGATATTTGTATACTTTATTTTATAGTTTATTCTTTTTAACACTATTTTACATAAAAGTTAAAGAAAATTATCAACGATTTAATATATTATTTACAAAAAAACTCAAGAGATGCGAGTCTATGCCTACATTTAAGCCTGGCTTGTCTAGAACAAAGACGAGGCATTTAGGTCAAACGCATACCGACCCCTCACAAGGGGCCAGACTTGTAGAAAATTTAAACTGTAAGGCGGAGAGGCCAATAAACTCTTTCTAGCTGCAATAAACTGCGATCAATATAATATGAGAGAACAAACGAGCTCCGTAGTGAATGTTGAATGGAATCGAATAAACAAAAATAATAATAGGATTGTGGTCGTGCCATTGTATTTATTTCATCTACTATTTTTATATATAATCTGTAAAAGAAATAAAGCTTGACGCTGTATCCCGCGTGTTGGAGGATAGGTAAAGAGAACTTAGTGTTAAGACACTATGTTCCCTACCGTGTTGTATATGTATCATATGCATGTCTTGTGTGTCTGTTAATTTATTATAATTTGTAATTGTGTATAAATAATCCTATCGCAAATAAACAAATCGTGACGCAGTGGGTATTCGTGACTTTAAATGCGATGGTGGTGTGGGTTCAAATTCCACTCTGTCTGGCAAAACAAAGTGCGGATTTTTTGTTTAGCCACTCAACAAGCGTTGTCCCTAATTGGGAAATAGAGAACTGCGTGTCTTAACACTACACTACATTCACATATGTCGCTATTCGGCTGTTTTCACCGTTTCCGTTTTATTAGTTCGTTTTGCATCGGCCTCGACCGCCCGCTTTGTATACCACTGACAATACTGTCCGCCGGCTGTTCCTGTTTCCGGTTGGCTTTTAAGCTAATATGTAAATAGGAGAGGGTTTTTATGTCTTATTTCAGCTTCATGAAGCGTTTTGTATTTCAAATGTCATGGTTTTTTTGTATGTTTTTTTTTGTGATATTGAAAACGGTGGAAATATTTATTAGTTTTAAATATCAATATTTTAAATGTCAAATACAGGACAGGCTTCAAAAGAATTGTAGTAACATTTCTTCTGAAATTACGACAAACAAATCTTTTTGAGGAGAATCCTTAATTTATAAACTATACGTTTATTAGAATAAACTATATTTATTTGGAAAATGACACTTTTATAGACAGTAATAGATTGTATTCACAAACAAATAAGAATAAAACGAAATGTCATATTATTCTTAATAAAATATAAAGGCTTTTGAGCATCAGAGAATAAGATAACATAAAAAACTACAAACAGTTATTAGTATGTTTCACGTATTAAATGAATCTATTGTTTATATTTCAATTATGGAGATTTTTAAACTACTTATTGATTTCTATAATAACTTTAAATTGATACTTTAGAATAAAAATATTTATGTGAAAATAAATAGAGTCTGAACTAAATATATAACGAAGTTTTATGTAAAAGTAAGTAATAAAATAAAATTGTATGACTGCAGGGAAGAGCTCTACCCGACAGTAATGTTACGTTGTACGTTAAGTACGTTGCAGACTGCAGGGGAAATCTTTACAGCTGTAAATATTGCCCCTGCAGTCTGCAACTTGACGACTCATAAAATGTTATCCTCTTCAAATGGCTTGCATTATATACAGTAAGAGATTGTGTTAAGGAATTTTTTATATTAAATTCTTTTTATATTAAAAAACTCGCTTTAATAAATGGAAGCTTCTATTTGACATAATATCACGGAAAAAAACATATACGTATTTGATACAAGCTTTTCACGTTAATCAATTAATAAAGAGCCGAAGAAAAGGCCGGTCAGGAGTGTGAATGTAGCGACTGGTTGTGGCTTGTATTGCCATTAATAAAATATTTAATATTTTTGTTTTCTTTGCTCTGGTGTAGAGACAAAGCGCGCCGTCGAGTTCCGCCACTCAACACGCAATGCCTCCAGAATTCGGCAGAAAGTGGGGAACGGAGTGTCTTAATACTAGGTTTCCTCTGCCTACCCTGCTGTGTGCGGGATACAGCGTGAAGCTAATTTTTGTTTATTTTAGTTATATTTATATATAAGACGGAAAATATACAAAAGTTTTAGATTGCTTTATAATCACATTTCCTATCCATGTCGTCCCTGCGAATAGTTATTTCCGTTATATTTCGCTGACAGTGGGTACCTTAGGTACCTACTTGATGGAAGTCGCGTCGGCGTCGACGCCGGTCGATACGTCGCGACTACACCTAAGGCTTTAAGTTAACTTACCTAACAAAGAAACCTAAGACATGTCATAAAATGTGACACGAAAACGAAATTAATTAGATACATATTCTGTAAATTTACTGTTTTAAGCGGCCTCTGTCTGGATTTTCATAGGATTAACTGTAATTATTATTTCATAATTCTACGCTTATATATCTGAAATATTGTTATATTTTGTTACAGTTATAGTTAATCCGAAAGCACCTCCAGGCAACAAGGACAGCGCTAAAAGCTTCAACTTTGACTTCTCCTACTGGTCGCACAATGTAAGTATTATTATTGAATACTTATCAGTTAAAATAACCAGTCAAACGAACATCGCTATATGTTGATAAAATTTTATATCAACATACGACGATATAATATGTTTTCTTCTTAAAGCTCCAACGAGCTTTATAGTTTTCTTTAAAAGAAAAAAACAAACAAACTTAACGATATAGCTGTCATATAAAATGGTTTCCATATGGGTTGAATCAACATTAAAACATATATTTCGTTATATATCTTATATTATAAAAGAAATGGAAATATAAATTTAGATATATATTTAATTTCCTCGAGCGGGTATCGAACACACATCCGCATTAATAATCACACTTTGTGCGCCTGCGCTGCTACTTTAAAATAAAATATATCTCAAGTGAAATAAGTTACAATATTCTTGTATAAATAAGAAACGAAGTCTATTTCTGTAGCTACAGTGAATTGATTGCCTCCCTCCTACGTGTTTCCGGTGCGCCCTCCGGGGTTGTAGACCGCTGTTATTAGTTTGAAATAGAAATGTAATATTTTTTCATTTCTATTTCAGTAAATAAAACGATATCACTTTAAAAATATTATCATTTTTGGAATAGCAATGAATAGTTTCTTGAAATCTTTAATAATTCATAAATCACAAATGGACAACGGAAATTCCCGCGTTTTCGGCGGCAGCCATGTTGGATCCTCAACGCGATTACGGTATTAGATATCTGTGAAACGTCCTGTATTTACTGTACGGCTTCTAATCTAAACTTTACTTTGTTTCTTTTATATAACTTAATACTTGGGATTATGACGGCTCATTAATGATGGATCTGACTTTTTTAGATTAGAAAACAAAGTAAAATTCCTGCTTAACCGGCTTAAAAAAAAGATGATGAAATTCTCAATTCGTGGGATTCTTTTTTATGTCTAAGTATGTATAGTATTATTTAGAATTGCATGCATATGCATATATTAATTAACATATAGAACTATGTTATATTATAGAGTTTTGATAGATTTTCAATAAAATTTCTAACAATGAAAAATATCTTAACATCAACTAATAATTTAGTAGGAATGTCATAAAATCGGCCTTCGCTGCCATTTCATTGCGGCAGCCGACGAACGAAATTAACATTAATTATATATGTACATGTTCATCAAAATCTTGCAAATGTAATGCAAATCATGAATTCATATTTCGCTAGCCCCGCTCGAAATGATTAAATATATCTCTTTTTATAAAAATATTATAAAACAAATATTATCCTCTTATTATTCAGTTTTTTATCTATATAGTGAGAATTGGTAATAGTTTGGCTTTTAAAATTAATGATGAAACGAAAAAATATTTAGATACTAAATCTACATATATATTTCCTGACATAAATTAAACAAATTCTTAATTTCAACTACGAAGCGATCCCAGTCACGTATTGTCCAATTGAAGTCGCAACCGCAAACGGAGTATTTGGAAATCTGCGGTAGTGTCGCAATTGCTATTAATTGCCTTCGAGATTAGAATTTGTGGATTCCACGCTCCACAAGTGATTGCGGTTTGGACGTTGGACGTTGGACGTTGGACGTTGGGAATGTTCGTAACGTTACGAAAATAACTTTACTACCAATATTTCGGGGGTTACTAAGACCCATCGTTAGTGATTTTTATTTATTTTCACGCTGCTTCTACCATGTAGAAGGGGGTTACCTAGTGTTGAGACACTCCCCACTTTCCGCCGAATTCAGGCTTTGTGTGTTGAGTATTGGAACGCCGCGCCTTTGCCTCGACATCAGAGTAAAGAATCAAACCCACAACCGGTCCCGTGTACCTACAGTCACACTCTTGTGTCCCTTCACTAAGACTAGTCTCTCGGTCAATTATTTTTGTAATTAATTTTCAGTCGTAGAGAACTTTACAAGTTTTAATTTTGGTTAAATAACAAAAGCTTAGTCTCGCCTCTAAGGAGGGTTCACGACCTGAGTCTGACAGACACTTGTCATAAGTTAGGTACCTACTATAATGAGTCGCTATGTCAAGCTTTCTTACTTCAAGTAACTTAGAAGAATTCATGAATAAACAAAGACCTGGTTGATTGATCTTTCTATAATGTCGTAGAAAGATTGAATTTAAAAATCGTTATATTTTAAAATTGTAATGTATTATATAAATTTTATTACAGCCCAGCGATCCAGAATTTTCATCTCAAGTAATGGTATACAAAGACATCGGCGAAGAAATGCTTCAACATGCCTTTGATGGTACGTCATTGAGACAAGATTATTTATTACCTTAAACAATTGACTTAAAAGTCAAGCAAGAATTGAACATCTGAGCGAAGAAATGAAAATTTGTTTCATATGTGGGGATCGAAACCACAACCAGTCGCGTTTGCAGTCCCGGATTTGAGTCCCTGCGCCATGACTGGCCTCAAGCTGATTGAACTATTTATTGTAATTTACTACTATTCTTTTTGTTTATTCAACAGGCTACAATATATGCATATTCGCCTACGGACAGACGGGTGCGGGGAAGTCGTATACTATGATGGGCAGAGGGGAGGAGGGACAGGAGGGCATTATCCCTCAGATATGTAAAGATTTATTCAGACGCATTCGACAAACTACAAGCGATGATCTCACTTATTCGGTAATGATTGACATATTTTTATCTACAGAATTTAAATTTTGATATATAATTATTATTTGACGCGGCGTAACTCAACGCCGCGCCTTGCCTTGACACCACAGTGAAGAAATTAAAATTGGTGGTCGATTGGTCTCTGGCATATTTTTTTTTTATTTAATAAAATTAATTAGTTTTTTATTTTAATTTTCTATTAAATAATATACTGAATTTAATTTAATTTGTCAATAGGTTGAAGTATCATACATGGAAATATATTGCGAAAGAGTCCGGGATCTACTGAATCCAAAAAATAAAGGCAATTTGCGAGTACGCGAGCACCCGGCCCTCGGCCCCTACGTTGAAGATTTGAGCAAACTAGCTGTTATGTCCTATCAAGACATTTATGATCTCATTGACGAAGGAAACAAGGCTCGGTACGCTACAATCTAACTACATATTATATTTTAGAAACTCTGAGAGAGATTTTAGAGATGTGAGAAATGTTATATTTAGTATCTACATTTCGTTGGATCTTGCAACAATATAAAATGTATATATACTATTTAAGCAACTGTTTTAAGTAAGTTTTGTATTTTACATATAAATTACATGCAATATTATTTCATTTTGATCAAATCAAACGAATGTTCAAAATTATTATTATTATTATTTATAAATGCATGTTTTGTAATTCATCTATACAATGAAAAGAGAGAACTGACTCTACTATGCTAATTTAGACTCAGAGAGAACGGAGCACCAAACGCTATTTTCTCTACATACCTATTTCGCCTCGTCGTCTGTCTAACCTCTTCATACATGAGTACAATATTATTACAATATTAAAAAAATATATATAATAACATGAATTATGATTTTTTTTAAAACTCTTATTATATAATTCTTAATATCCTTAAACATATTCAAGTCGACTCCCCAGAGGATGGATGCTCCATGCGCGTTACCAAAGTGCATGCAGCATTCACCTTGACATAGAAATGTAAGTGGATTCCATTGATAGTGACTTTAATTGAATGTAATACCATTTACCAATTATTGTCACATCGCTGATATAATTAGATTTATGTTACATTTTATTTTTATTATTATATTTATATATTTTTATATGTAATATATTGTAAAGATTTCGAAGAAATTATTGTAGTTTTAAAATTTTACAGATTTTTTATAGTATATGTAGGTCAAACGATAAACTATAAGATAATAAATCTACAGAAATGGTTTAGTTAAATAAAATTATAAATATGGTAATATTAATAAAACCTGATGTACACTTAAAATTGAAAAGATTGATACAGTTGAAAGTAATTTTGGTAATATTAAAATTAAGGGTCTACAATTGTTACATTAACCGTTGAATATTTTTAAAAGAAGTGCCCAATTTCAAAATGGCGTGACTGTCATTGGACATTCCTTTTTTTATTACAGACAGAAAATATTTGAAAATAACAAATGCATCATATATATTTTGTCCACAGAACTGTCGCGGCTACGAATATGAACGAAACGTCGTCACGATCTCACGCTGTGTTTACAATTTTCTTTACACAGCAAAGACATGATAAAACAACAAACTTGGTGTCCGAAAAGGTACTAAGAATAATTTTAAACAATTTGGTTGAAAAAAAAAAAATTTTTTTGTAATTCAAATTCAAAAATACACTGAAATCTTTAAAACATAGGACGTTGTATTTTCTTGGATTTCTGATTTTACGTATATTATTTCTTAGATAAATTTAACTATTATCCTACTTTCTAATAATTTTAATCTTTTTCAATATCCGTCTCCAGGTATCCAAAATATCTCTAGTGGATTTGGCCGGGTCCGAGCGGGCCGACTCTACCGGCGCGAAGGGGACGCGACTAAAGGAAGGTGCAAACATCAACAAATCCTTAACCACTCTTGGCAAAGTTATATCAGCTTTGGCCGAAATTGTAAGTGATTTGTTATTTTTTTTGTTTCTTGTTATTCGGTGTTGATATGATTGTCTAGTTGTTGATAATGGTTGAGTGGAATATAAATGTGTGTAGTGGTGCTTCTGTATAATATTAGAAGAGAAGTAACTGCCAGATGAAAATGAAATGTATTCAATTCTTCTCTGTCGATTATATTATAAAAAACATTTATTACTGATAGTCATAATGAATGTTATTTTTTTAACAATAAAATGGAAAAAGATGTTAGAAATATATATGAATAAATTTTAGTTTTTCCAATTTACTTGGCTAATAAATATTGCTATTAAAAAAATTGTTCAAATTTCGGAAAATTAATATGTATGTAGAAATGTAGTGTCTTGCTAATTGTCACATTATTGAGAATGTGTGTGACCGTGGTGTGCTAGATTTATGTGAATATAATGTAATATAAATAAACACAGATTCATATAAATAAATAATATTTTACTAAAACTATAATATGATAATGTACATACAAAAATTTAATTAATTCCATATTTATTGTGCATGCTTATAAAAATAATATATCAAGAGTAGTATAGAAAACTAAAATTAAGATCTCAAATCTTTTTAAATGTGATTGATTAAATATATAAATATAATTGAACATTAATATATATATACAAATGAACTAATAAAAATAATCGATATTTTCTATCTTAAATTTATGATATTTTGAAAGATATTGACATATATATATATTAGATTTATACACGATTTTCAACTGTCCCACTGCATCTTGTGTGTTTGGATGCGTGCAGTCGGTAAGTGGAATGTCCTTATCAAATCTATGTTGTCAGTTAACTTATCAATGTGTTTTATACGAGTAGAAACGTTTTATAGGGACCAAAATGTATAAGTTTTACATTGGTAAAGCTCTAACTCTGTGTTATTTTGGGGGCGATGGTTCGTAGGCTTCGTAGATGAAATAATATGAATAGATGAAAAACGTAGATGAAAAAATAAAAATATATTGAATTGTATTTTGATTTAAATTAATTTAAAATGAAACTACTTAACAGTATTAATCATGTATATTTGGTATTATACATTTTTAGAAACCCGACGTTTCGAACACTTTTTAATAGTCTGTGGTCATTTGACATAATTATTATATCAAACTACCGTCAGCGATTTCTCCCTCGCGTACTGCCCTGGATTCTTGCATTTATTTGAATATTTCTGAATTTATATATTATTAAGAAATCCATTTAAATCAAAATTTTATTTCAATAACTTTAAGCATTGCGTAAAAAAATGTAAATTATATATGCTTGCACGTATTTGAAACTTCACCGACGACAAATTTTACCTTAGTTTTATTTACACATACTAATGTAACCCTCCACTTAGCGTAGCTTTGTGCAAATACAAATGTGTTAAATACTGTGTGTATGTGTTGCTTGCCTGTAATAATATGTGTAGAAATATAAATTAGTTACTTTCATACACTTTTTAAATAGTTCTTTGTATAGACTATTTATTGGCTTACTCAAAAAAAAAATCATTTAAATTATGTACATAGAATGATAGAATTGTAAAATAAAAGCACATTACGTTTTAGGAATATGTGCAGATATTTTTCTAACTTTGCATTATTAAACAAAAGTGCTTAGACAGTACGTTTTTTTTTAATATACATGCAACCACAGATTAAACAAAATCTGTTTTAACTATTCTTTGTTGTTAGCTTTTAATAATAAGCAAATTCACAACGAGCTTTTATTATCTGTGGCAGCAATATGTTAATAATACATGATTCATGTTCTTTTTTATAAATTTCGTAGGCGTCAAAGAGTAAGAAGTCAAAGAAAGCAGACTTCATTCCGTATCGCGACTCTGTCCTCACTTGGCTCTTACGTGAAAATCTCGGTGGTAACTCCAAAACTGCTATGATAGCGGCCATATCTCCAGCTGACATCAATTACGATGAAACTTTAAGTACTTTGAGGTAGGATTAAAAAAAATATTGTTTGTAACTTTAATACTAGTTTAAAATTAATAAAATATTTGGACATTTATTTTTTATTAGTCAATCATTATTGAGCTTAATATTAAAATAAAGTAGTCATTTTAACTTTTTAATTTTGCAAAATTAAAACAAATAAGAACGTAATATATTTACATATAAATATTATTTATATACAGATATGCAGATCGCGCCAAACAAATCGTATGCAAAGCGGTCGTCAACGAAGACGCTAACGCCAAACTTATCCGAGAACTCAAAGAAGAAATACTCAAATTGCGAGAACTTCTCAAGGCTGAGGGCATCGATGTCGAGGAAGGTACGATTTTTACATATATTTCACTTTATTTACTATCTGTATTTACTATCTGTATAGGGTTAGCCGTCATGTGAATTGATAGATCGTTGTTTGTACAAAACGCCACAAACGTCAATTTCCATGATACTAAACTTGAACTTTTGTTTTCAATCGCTAAGGACCAGATGGTAGAGTCGTTTATGAAAAGAAAGAACAACCTACCAGTAAGTAAAGTAAAGAGGCTTATGCATATGTACACCCCACCTTGTACGCTTCGCCTCCTCGGGGTTGCCAGATAAAAAAAACATAACTATAAAATAATATTATTCACACTGGCAACTCGACACCTAAAAATGAAAAATAATGCACCCTTACTCCAAGGCTTGTGGCGTCGTAGGCGTTCTTAGTATATGATTCGTCACCTCGTAGGTACATATATATATATATATATTGGTTACGTAATATACCTGCGCTTATATTTATATATTGGTGTTGGTTTCTTATTCAAAAAGAACTTGATAGTTGTGTATTTTTCAATATTAAGTATATTATGAATATCTTTACGACAGATATTCTAAAGTGTATGGCAGTATGTATTATAACGTCCTGAGCATTTTAATATTTTAAACAAAGAATTAAGAAACTAATTGGCTAAGAATGTTTAACAATTAAAAAACAATACAAAGAAAAAAATCTATTTCGTAATTATTACGATTTTTTAAAGCACTAGTTGAAATGCTCAGCCTGTGTTGACCGTTCGCGGCGAAATAACACTACCTTCGCCATTTTGAACCATAACGTTGGCATTAAAATATTTTATGAAGTTATCGATTTCATTTTAAATGAATAAAACTACTTTATTACTCGCTTTAAAGTATAAAAAAGTAAGTATGTTATAAAAAAAAGGATAATTGTTTTTAACAGAAACCAAACAACGTTAGGTATTTTAATGTTATTATAATGTATAAAAGTATATATATATAAAATATTTAAATAGTAGTTTTAATCATGGATACATTCGGGAAAGATCATGAAATATAATTAACCGACATGTCGCGAACGGTGTTTATCTGATATCCATATATCGCAAAAGAGCTTTATAGCTTCGCATGTTTTCTACTATTGTCCTACTGTGTCCGTTCAGTATTTATATATTATATTTCCAATGTAATTATGGTATTATTACGGTGGCCCAATTTTAATGATTATTATATGAATTTTCTATTTTTAGTAGTATTTTATATTCCAGCTGCTGAGCTTTCGCAGGGCATGTATCGTAGCTTTGATTTATATATTATATATATATATATATTTGTGTTCAAAAAATTTGGCCATACGTATTATTTTTTTCTCTCGTCATACTAGTGCAATACAAGGAAAGGGTCATTTTGGCACTTGTATTGGTTTTGGATAGCACTATGCTCTCCGTTGTAACACACGGTGTTTGGTGGCAATCTGGAGCTACAAAAAAGTAGAATCTCGGAAAGTCGAATCGAATTTACGGAAATACGGAATAAAGGTTTATCTTGTTTTAAAAAAAATATATAATATATATACTAAAATATATTATTTTACTTAGAGCAAGATGTGAATCTTTATTTCGATATCACGTAAACATTATCCTTTGATATAATCTTTTATACGTCAAATAACGTAATGTCAAATTCAGTCACTGGGGAAATATTTTTAGTTTTCTCTTTTTATACTTTATACATTTAATGTAATGAAACAGGAGAGGAGAACACGTCACCGACGCGCAAGAAAAGCGAATCCGAAGCGCTTTCGCCCAAGCTGTCGCGGGCGGCGACGACTATCGCCGAGGAGGCTGTGGATCAGCTGCAAGCCTCTGAGAAACTTATTGCAGGTAAAGAAAAATTAAAAAGCGTAAAACAAATTAATATTTTATATTATCAGTTTGTCGTCTAGTATATGGCGAATCTATTTATAACCTTTAGTAAGAATATTTGTAACTATATAATTAATATAATTGAAACTATATAAAGACTATTTATACTATATTAGCACGTACGCACAGTTGGTATAAGGTTTACTTATGACAGTTTGTATTGAAATCAAATATTACTTTCGCTTTGTTTAACTTTATTTCAACAGATATTAATTAAATACCCATATTGTTAAATCTACGGTGAGAGTTATTGACTAAAACACAGTTTTCAATTAAAGTAGCAATTATTGAAATTTATTGTTATGTGTAATCCATTAGTGAATAGTGAGGCTGTCACGATGTAGCGGCATTATTGACTGTAAATGCGACGATTGAGAGGGCTCGATTCCCACTAAGGGGATTAATTATTTAACATTTTCATTTCTTTGCTCTGGTAACAAGATAAAGCGAGGCGCTTTGGACGCTTTTCTTGGGCAATACCTGCAAAAATTGGATGAAAACTTGGATTTCTCTGCTTAACTTGCTGAAAAAAAGTTACTTATATTTTTGTCATTCAACAGAACTCAACGAAACTTGGGAAGAAAAGCTTAAACGTACAGAGCAAATACGCGTTCAACGTGAGGCGGTGTTCGCTGAGATGGGTCTCGCTGTGAAGGAGGGCATCACCGTGGGTGTTTATTCACCAAAGAAAACACCACATTTGGTCAATCTGAACGAAGACCCCAATTTATCGGAATGTCTACTTTATTATATCAAGGATGGTGAGTCAATTTGGATCTATTTCAATGTAAAATAAACTTAATAATTTTGCTCCGCTTTTTTACATTTAAATCGATAGTATATCGATATCCTATCGATTATAGAAATAAATATTAAAAAAATAACTTAAAAAACATTTGTTAGGTAAATCGTGGAAACATGTTTATAGACCAGTTATGATGTTATAAAATACATGACACATAATACGATCTGGATATGTGATATCCTCATATTTTATATATTTATCTGTTACTTATCCTGCTTAAACCAAAATTGAATTGTCACAGCGTAAATAATACTGCCAAATATCCATATTATATATGACGTATGTGTAAATCAAGAATATTTTTTACAATAAGTATGTTCTTTTAATTTTGTATTATAATAGAAACTTATACGTATGTAAATGAGACGTGAAATCATAATATCTATATCATATAAGTTTAAACTTAATCTTGATAAGGGGTATCCAATGACAGATGGTTTCGCGCCAATAACTATTACAGTCTGATTTCTTTATACTACTCAATAAGACGTTATAAGTGTTAACTAATATGATAAGTTTTACTTATTCGTAGTCGTGCAAATCACATATACTATCGTGTTGCTATACGGCTACCGATCCCCATACATGCTTCTCCTAGAGATGTTTTACTTTTTCTATATGTTCATTGAGCATTTTTAATAGTGAAGTAAATGTTTAATATTATTTTTCTAGGTGTAACTCGCCTTGGCACAGCAGAAGGCCACGTCCCGCAAGATATTCAACTTTGTGGTTCTCACATTTTAACTGAACACTGCATCTTTGAGAACACCGATGGCGTGATATGCCTGATACCGCACAGTGGTGCCCTTATTTATGTGAATGGGCGTGAGGTTTGTAATTTTATATAATTTAATATGTTTTGTGGTATATTTTTATGTGATCTCGTCGTACATTAATTTTGTATAAAATTAAAAATTGTTATTTTTGTGAATATAGAAGTCAATTAGTCAATAATTTTTGATGCAATAAAAATTTGCATCAAAAATTATCACACTAATATCGATTTAAGAAAAATATAATGTACAATTTATGATAATGTAGGTAATATTCAACTACATAATATTTTTTTATTATATATATAGATATTTTTTGTATATTAGATGTTTTAATGATTGTCTTATTTATTTCCTTAGGTAACCGAGCCGGTAATCCTTAAGACGGGATCGCGCGTGATCCTCGGCAAGAACCACGTGTTCCGTTTCACCCACCCAGGACAGCCGCGCGAGCATTTGCCGCACTTGCCCAGCAATAAGGACGCGGTTAACGATTTAACCGAGAGTGTTACTGAAGGTATTCATTTATTTATGCTTTGGGGCATTTTCATTGAGGCCAGTCGTGGTGCAGGGGCACAGAATGTGATTTTAAAACTGACTGGTTGTGGGTTCGATCCCCACTCGAGGAGATGAAATATTTATTTAAATTTATACTTCATGTCCAGAATTCGGCAGAAAGTGGGGAACGGAGTGATTTAACACTAGGTTCCCTCTGCCTCTAATGCTGTGTGCGGGATACATCAAGCTAACCTTATTGAATCTTACACATCTATTTTTTCTATAATTGAAATAGTCTTAAAATATTGTTAAAATATAACGTTATGCTTTTACTACAAAAATCGGATATTGACCTTACAGTAAAAATCAAAAGTGCTTCGTCGGCCCCGAAAAATTTAATAATAGAAAATAAACTAAATACTCTTCCAACTTAGCTGCAAGCGACACCGAAACAGTAGACTGGGACTACGCCCAATGCGAGTTGTTAGAGAAGCAGGGTATCGACCTCAAGGCGGAGATGCAGAAACGTCTCGTCGCCCTCGAGGAGCAGTTCCGCAGGGAGAAGGAACACGCTGATCAGCAGTTTGAGGAGCAGAGAAAGGTATGTAAAATCTAAAATTATTTATAGGTAACACATTTTAAATACTGGTCAATATTTTGAGAAACTTCTAGGAGGAAATTATATATTTTTTAATTTATTGATACATTTTGTATAGTTTGAAAGTAAGACTTTGAAAATAGATTATTCCGTCCTACGTTGTTAATAATCTAAGACAATAATGATAACAGCTAATTATATTTATAATTATATATATAAATATTTTCTCTCTTGAACATCATATACATCTAGTATATTATTTTATTAGCAGTTAGGATTTTTTTCAGAGTTTTATTTTATTCTTATTTAAATCTTAGTATAAAACTGAGGAATAATATTCATACAAGTCAAATCAATGAACAAACTTTCAGAACTACGAAGCTCGAATTGACGCTCTGCAACGTCAAGTGGAAGAACAAAGTGTTACAATGTCGATGTACAGCTCTTACACGCCCGAAGACTTCCACAACGACGAAGATATATTTGGTAAATATAATTTATATAATTTATTAAGTATGCTACATAGAGTTATTAATGTTTAAGTGTTAAGTAATTTTATGGAAACATATGTTAATACTAACTTTTCTTCAGGTATATGTAGATTAAAATACTTTTTTGCCTTAAACATATTAAAAGTCAATTAATGATAGTTCTTTCAAATCATTTTTACTAACACTAGTACTATTACATGTATATTAATAACAATTTTATACTAGAATAATAATCACTTTTTCATTTTCGTTTCATTTACATCAACTGAAAGATCCAATTTATTTTCATTCATCTATAAGCTATCATCAACATACAATATTTTTCCTCAAAAGATCAAAATTGCAATCCCAAAGTCCCAATCATATATGAAATTCTATTACAAAAAAATATCAATACACGAACTCCATACATAACATGCGTAACTCAATAGCGTGTGGTGGGGCAGTGAATCCCCTGTTTGAGACAGAGTGCTGGTCGGCGCGCGAGGTCGGGCTCGCCGCGTGGGCGTTCCGCAAATGGAAGTATCACCAGTTCACTTCGCTGAGGGACGATTTATGGGGAAATGCTATATTTTTGAAGGTTTGTATTAAAAAATATATAAAAATATCTTTGGAATTTATTAAAAATTGTGCTTAATTTATATTACATTCAAACGTGACTTGATTATTTCTATTTCTTTAAAAAATAGGAAGCCAACGCAATATCAGTAGAACTCCGCAAAAAAGTCCAATTCCAATTCACCCTGCTAACTGACACCCCCTACTCGCCCCTACCCGCGGAACTCGCCCCGCGGGACGAGGGCGACGATGAGTATCGACCATCCGCACCCACTGTAGTTGCCGTCGAAGTCACCGATACTAAGAATGGAGCCACTCATTATTGGACCTTGGAGAAGTTACGGTGAGAACGGTAGATTACTATAGTTGGTGTAGTTTTGAGTGACGATTATACTACACTATATCTAGTGCAATAGATTTTAGATCTAATTCAATTACCTTCCTGTGTATTTTGTGCCTGTGAAAATAGGATTTAGGACTCTAATTTAAAAATCTTTTAAATTAGAGACCTAAATTTTGTTTTCATTATACATTTACTATTCTCTACATGATGTAGTACACTAGAAGTAGTGTGGTGCAATCGTCGATTGAGTGAAGATGATGATTGGTAGTTTTTAATAGTGATTTGGTTTGTAATGTTAGGTTAGTGGAGTAGAAGTTTTAAACAATTTTTTTTGAGGTTATAATAATGATAAAATGTCTTTGTTAGAAATACTGTAAACTACAATTTTGTTAAATATATGATAAAGTTTATAGGTAACTGAGTGTCTAAACACTATCTGTTATTATTTAAGTATAGTTAAAGATGTCATTATTGTTTTATTATAAAAAAAATCAAGTATTGAACAAAATCAATTTCACACGTTATTTATATATAATTTAATATATTTATTTTATCACATTGCGTTGTAGGATCTTTTAAGTTTCTTTCGCCTTGTTTTGTATCCTTTTTAGTTTTCAAGTATGTATATATTTTCTTACATTTTATTTTTTATTTACAAGATCACTTTGCTCAGCTGCGTATATCTGTTGTTATTTTTCTATTTCGTAAAAATGGATTTGGTCATTTAATTTTATTATATAGAACATAAATTATATTATAGTTACGTTTTCGTATAGGTAAGTATATATATAGTAAAAAATCCAAAATGTTAATGCTAGCTGCATATATTTATTGAATGGCGCTGTTATTTGGTTGCTGCTTTTTATTTTCATTTTCACAACCAAGCTTTTATACTGACATACATATATATTTTATCGTTATTTATTTTTATCTGATTTCAACATTTTCTGCTGGTAAACCTAGACATTGGTTTATACTTTCTATAATATTATATAATACGGTAAATTAGTAAGCAATAGTTTTTGGATTGGTTTTTGAAAACTAAGTGATATCGATAATATACTTAATTTTACATTAAAGTGAGGAAATAGGAAGGATAATGTGTATCTCCAAGGCAGCTATATTGTCCGTAAATTAACTTAGACATAACGCATATAATATTATTTGAAGAAATATTGCTGTTAACACATAATACAGTAAAAAACGGTCGTACGATAAATTAAGTAATAGTTTTTGGATTGCATGTCGATGATTCAAGTAAAGTTACATAATAGTGAGGCATATGACGGGGCTACAATTATACTTAGAAAAAGAATTTGCCGAATTAAAAACAAATGGGGAGGATAGCGTATATCTCCAAGGCGGCTGTATTGTCCGTAGACACCGCCTGGAGCTCATGCGCCAGATATACAATATGAACGAGGGTGCGTGCGCTGAGGACGACCCCCCAACGCTCCCCGCACTACCCACCCCTGCTACTGCCCCTGCCGCGACCAACGACGACCTGCTGCAGTGCATCTCCACTTGCGCCAACAACACGAGACTGTCGCTAGCGAATCTGCTACCCTCGAGGTTGGTCCGGGAGAAACAAACCAGCGTGTAGCGAGTTCGAATATATTTGAAGGAAATTCGCGGCGATTTTAGTGGTCTCAATTAATTAGGCATATGATAATAGCGTTGACTGACTGCTTTGTTTCTGCCTTCGTATTTCGTACGTACACGATTTTGATTTGTTTAAAGATATTCACAAAGTTTGCAGACACGCTTCTATGCGCTTTGTCTGCTTTTGGTTGATCATTTTGTTAAGCTTTTTAAGCTTTTGAACCGGCTAAAGGAGGCGGCAGAACTAAGACGAAAACTATGGCCTAATTGTTTTCGTTGTCCGTACGTTATTCGTGTTGTGTTCGCTTTGAAGTATCACGATATTTTGTAAGATATATCATTACTTTCACTATTCAATAATTTCATCATTTGAATATTAGGTACATTGGACGCTTCTATCTTAATATTATTTCAGGTTAGATACATGTACGTCTCATTTTAAAATATTTAATTTTAATTGCTTGCACGCGCTGACGCATATAAAGACGCATGTGTAGTTTACAACTTTATAATGTACAAAAAAGTATAAAAAATGACATTTTACACGTGATATTTAAAAGTTTTATGTACATTTTATAGGCAACGGTTAGAGCTGATGCGTGAAATGTATCACAACGAGGCGGAATTGTCGCCGACGTCGCCCGATCATAACATCGAGTCGGTCACCGGCGGTGATCCGTTCTACGATAGGTTCCCGTGGTTCCGTCTTGTTGGACGGTGAGTTCATCTTTTGTTCTTTCTTTTAGTATGAAAGTTTTATTTGTTAATTGTATTTAGATTATTAAATTCTTATGAAACGTAATAATATAATACTTGTTTTTCATTTTTCTTTACAAACAGGAAATTCGAAAGAAGTCTTTCATACTAGATCTGAATAGTACACTCTGTTTCCGTTAGAGTGCCGCTTATATCATTATCACGATTTGCAATATTTGATATTACCTTTAATACAAAAAAATAGTAATGGTTTGAGCTTGTTTTGACTTTAACAACAATTTTGTTAACAGGAGCTTTGTATACCTGTCGAACCTTCTGTATCCGGTTCCACTCATTCACAAGGTCGCCATCGTGAACGAGAAGGGAGACGTGAAGGGCTACCTGCGTGTAGCTGTGCAGGCGGTCATCGACGCCGAGAAAAGTATATATTTAATTACAATAGAAACTCGATTAACCGGACTAATTGTTGTCGTTAGTTGTTCAGATAATCGAAACTTCGGATAATCGAATATATAAAGAATTGTCCGGAGGTTTTGTGCACATGTAGCACAAAATTGTTATATGTCTATTAAAATCAATATGTGCACGAATCAACGAAAATCAACGTTTGTTATGAAATTAACACCTTTTCAACATACGATTTATACACATTTTACGTAAATAAAAATTTTCTTAGGCATCGCGATCGCGAATCTGTCTAAGTGAGGGCCGGATAATCGAGTTCTCCTATAAATGGTGACATGTTATATCAGGTTGATGTATGGTTACGTATATGATAAATAGATATTTTTTCAAATGAATACCTACAATTATAGTATTAAGGCAAATATATTTTAAGCTCGCCTTGCGATTCATCGAATTCTACATTAATTTTGTTTTAATTTAAAAAATTACATGTAGTATATTTAATTACATATAAATATATTTTTCTACAGATAACGCGGAATTTGCAGCCGGTGTTAAACAGTCGGCCAAAATCTCCTTCGACGACGACATAGTACCGACGCGTTCCCGCCTCAAGGCCATTTCCAGTGTTGAGAAGAACAACGCACTTAACGCTATTAATATGGAAGATCGGCCTGAGCAGGACTCTAATATAAAAATTGAAGGTATTTTATATTTATTCATTTAGGTTCCCCGCTAACGGGGAACGGAGTGCCTCATAACACTAGGTTCCCTCTGCCTACCCTGCTGTTTGCGGGACACAGCGTGAAGCGTGTGTAGTCAGCATGATGGACCACCATATAAGAATTTCAAGAATAATTAATTTGCAATTAGGTTTTCACACAAGACTGAAAGTTTTGAGTTAATTTAAGTGTTTAATTATTTATATAAAGTCAATGTGCCCCTAAAGTAACGCTGTCTTTCGTTGTACTCTAATTGTGCCTGTAAAAGCGACGACCCGATTCCCACTCAGGGAATGTATCATTTAATATTGTCATTTGCTCGCTCACGTAACAACTCGCAGTGTTTAGTTGCGGCGGAAAGTAGGGAATAGAGTGTCTTAACACTAAGTTCTAGGCCTACCATTCTATATACAGGATACAGCGTGAAGCTCCAAGACAACCACCTGATTTATTTATTCTCTCTCTCTCTTCTCTCGTAGAATTAGCAGTAGCAGAATGTGACGCTGATAGTGGACGCGGAGACAGTTCCTTAGCATCAGAACTGAAAGAGGAAGATCTTCCTGAGCACCTCACTCTGGGACGTGAATTCACTTTCAGGGTCACCGTTTTACAGGCGCATAGCGTTTCCACTGACTACGCTGATGTTTTTTGTCAGTTTAAGTAAGTTTGTTATTGATATCTGTATACGTAATATATCTGTATACGTCCTAGTCAATGATAAGTATCATTGACCGAATGGATATCGAATTTATAACTTCTATTTCAGTTCCATCAGTGTTAAATTCCAAGTTAATTTTTACCAAAGTTTCTTTATTTTTATATTTTAAAATCGAAAAATTTATAATTTTGTAATTAAGTTATATTTTTTATTACATTTAATGGTTTATATCATTTTACTCTTTGTTTTAGCTTCCTACATAGGAACGAAGATGCGTTCTCAACAGAGCCTGTAAAGAACGCAGGAAAGAACACCCCACTAGGCTTCTATCACGTACAAAATGTAAGCATATTACTATAAATATAAACAGTACAAGTATATTTTAAATTTTATTAGTTAAATTTTTATATTTGTATGTATCAACAAAACTAAATAGATGTATTTTATTTCTAGATCACAGTTCCAGTGACTAAATCCTTCGTCGAATATATTAAATCACAGCCGATCGTCTTTGAAGTGTTCGGACACTACCAGCAACATCCTTTGCACAAGGTTTACACATATTATAAATAATATAAAACTTCACTTATTGTAATAAGAGATTTCTAGACAGCTTGTTAAGTTAACTTAATTTTTTTAAAACGCTTTCAACGTCACTCTGACAATTGTTGCGAACGATTTGTTATTTGATTCAAAATTAGTATACGTGTTATGAGTATGCTATGAGTTTATTATCCTTTATATTTATATCAACCAGTTCAATCTTTCACGTTTCAAATCTTTTAACAATTATGTCAATAATAAAAAAAACATATTAGAACAACTCTAAATTCTGTCCCAGGACGCAAAACAAGATGGTCCAGTCGGCAGGGCTCCGCCCCGTCGTATGCTACCACCTTCCCTGCCTATATCAGCCCCCGTGCGCAGCCCTAAATGGGGGGCAGCCAGCGTAGCCCCGCCTTGTTGCTCGTCCCATTTACATTCTAAACACGATTTGTTAGTTTGGTTTGAGATCTGTGAGCTGGCGCCTAGTGGGGACTATGTGCCTGCGGTAAGTTTTTGTTAAGTTGGTATATTGTATCGGTATTTGAAGTTAATTGTTATAAAAATTAAATCAGCTTCACGCTGTAACCCGCATACAGCAGGGTAGGCTGAAAGAATCTAGTCTTAAAGCAAAAAAAAAAGATTAATTGTATTAGGCTTTTATACAGTAGTTAAACTGTGGTTTCAGAATTCTTTCAGAGTTTTGTCTGTATCCAACTAATAATAATTACTAATTTTACACCATAGGTGGTAGAACACAGTGACGAGCTGCCGTGCCGTGGCCTGTTTCTCCTTCACCAGGGTATTCAGCGCCGCATCCGCATCACCATACTGCACGAGCCTTCGTCCGACCTGCAGTGGACTGATGTACGCGAGCTGGTCATTGGTGAGAGATATTCATTTATTGATTGTTTTTGATTTTTGCTATTATTTACGGCTGAATACGAGATATTGCGTCTAGAGTGACGTGAGGCAACATTTTGTCAAGTCAGTGAAATTATATTAATTTCTTTCGCTGAGTTGTGATCAAACCCACATCTACGGTGTTACAATCAGACACTGTCCCACTCGTAGGCAGAGAGAACCTAGTGTTAAGACACTCCGTTCCCCACTTTCTGCCGAATTCTGGAGGCCTTGCGTGATGAGTTGCAAAACTCAACGCTCCATTTTGCTTCGACACCAGAGAGAAGAAATGGAAATATAAATTTAAATAAATATTTAATCTCCTCGAGTGGGATATTATTATATCCTTTCTAATAATATAATATTTATCTATCAGGACGTATCCGAAACACGCCCGAGGCTAACGAAGATACAACAGACGGTGATGAAGACGGAGCGCTATCTCTTGGGCTGTTCCCCGGAGAGCGTCCAACGTTGGATGATCGTGCTGTATTCAGGTAAAATTAAAAAAAAATTTAAAGCCATTATTCTATACTATAACAATAAAAAAACTACCTCAAAACTAAAGTAGTTAATTCCATAACTGGATTAAATTGATTTTTTTTTCTGAAATATAGTCCATTTAACGCGGTAAGTTGTCTCTAAATTGCGGTCAGAGTTAGTTGTTGAATTGTTTATAACTCTTAGTTATTTACATTTTACCAGACGGGATAAGCCGCAGGTAAAAGATATCGTACGTATGCAATTAAAATGTATTACAGATTCTGTCCAAGATGACTGATGTGGGGTCGAACCCATAACCGCCGAGTCATACCTTTATGCCCCTGCGCCATGAAGGCCTCAAATAGATATAATATAATAATGTATTTTGTAAAAATAATTGACATTTATGGTCATAATTCCGATATATGTATAGGTTCGAAGCGGCGTGGGACAGCAGCCTCCACGGTTCTCCACTTCTCAACCGAGTGAGCGCCAACGGAGAAGTCGTCTACATCACACTGAGTGCTTATCTAGAGGTATAGTAGATATTATTTTTCGATTCATTAACGATTTCTCGTATGTTTCATATTAAAATGGTATATTTAAAGAATATGGCCGAAACAACTTTCACTAATGCGTGTTGGGTGAAGGTCGTATATGTCTTTTGCACCAGAGCAAGGATTTGTAAATAATAACCTACTTACTCCCTCGAGTGTGAATCGATCTCACAGCTGTCGTGCTTACAGTTAAACGCTATACCGCTGCCAATGCCAATAATAATAAGATAAAATACATAATGTATTAACTAAATATAAAATATACTCGACTGGTTGTGTCGAGGGAAAGCGCGGCATTGAGTTCCGCTACTCCACACGCAATGTCTCCAGAATTCAGAAAACGGAGTGTCTTAATACTAGATTCCCTTTCATACCCTGTGCTGTGTAAGGGAAATTAAAATTTAAAAAAAGTTAAAAATGAATATAATCTAGTTTATATTTTGGCCAAAACTATGCCAACTAATGCGTGATGAGAGATCGTTGACTGATAAAATTATTCTCTTGAGTCGGACTCGAACTCACAGCTGTCGTAATAACAGACGTTGAATCGCTGCCGTATAAAGTACATAATCCATAAATTAAATACAAAATAAGATACTTCCATCCAGGTGGAGAACTGTGGTCGACCAGCAATAGTCACCAAAGACTTGTCTCTAGTGGTAGTGGGTCGCGAGGCGCGCACGGGTGCGGGCCGGTCCCTCAAGCGAGCCCTATTCGGGTCACGCGCGGCCCGAGCTGACAGGCTCACTGGATTGTATGAACTTAGCCTGCATAGGGCTTTGGAACCCGGTGAATATTGTTTTATGATTGAATATTATTGTTTTAATATTTTATTACTGTGATTTAATGTTGATATAAGAAGCAAGGATTTTTGTATGTTTTAAACTATTTGTTTGCGTTAATTTAGTCGTACACGTCATATCCAATAATAAAACATTTGTAATCTCTATGAACTTTATTATTCCGAGTGATATAGGAAATATCCATATTATAAGTATAAATAGATAATTGTATCTAAATGGAAATTAGCCTACAATCAATACGTACAGTAAGCAAGAGACAGCTGTACACTACAACAGTAATTGAATAACGTTCATTTAAAAAAGTTTTCAAACACTGTATCAAGTAACTTATATTTCCGTTTGAGCTGGGAAAACATATTTTTATATATAATTAATTTTTTGTTAGGCGTTCAACGTCGACAAAGGCGTGTACTGGACACAAGCGGCACTTACGTGCGTGGCGAAGAAAACCTACACGGGTGGCGTCCACGCGGAGATTCACTTATTTTCGATCATCAGGTATAAAATTACAGAACAATATAATCGTACACTATCTTTCTTCTCTCAGTCTCTTTCTCAATCTATTATAGTGAAATGATTGTTGCTAATTTTGATACTTGTATTTAACAAAAAAAGAAACGAAAAAGCAAAATTTGCATGTTATATGGCTATTTGGAACTATTAAAGTATTGATTTTCGAAAAGTGGTCGTCTTTATATTAATTTTTTGTTTTTTGAAGCTAGTAGTAGTTTTGATATCGTTTTGTTTGCTACGCTAAAAATTTTCCTCTCTGTAATTTTGGTTTTCTATACAAAAAATATTTTTTTTTTATAATATAATGAATAAAAAAAAAAGGTTGTATATTGAGTTCGGTCATTAACAATTTGTTTTTTTTTCTACTTAAACAGAAACGTATCTGGCGCAAACTGTTCTATGATTGGCCGCTGGACGTTATCGATAGACTCCAGGTCCACAAATATGTTTCCTTAGCTATTTAGTATGTGCGCAAATCATCATCATTTTGGTGTTTTTTT
>JBAIZZ010000064.1:603712-721735 GCA_037355905.1 Heliconius aoede | reverse complement strand
ACTAGCTCTCCTCTGCCTATGCGAGATACAGCGTGTTGGTTGTACATAAGATAAACGTAGAAGTACATATAAACGGAGCCAGCTCGGTCCATATGTATATACACGCGTGAAGGTGTTCCGGCGCAGGTCGCGGTCGGCGCGGCGCAGGCCCCCCTCGCCGGGCCCCCGCGCGGACGGGCCTCCCGCCCTCACCCAGGCCCCCGCGCCCGCCCTTGCATGAGGTACCCTCACAATGGAGTCTATCCTCGTTTTTTAAAAGCGTCGCCGACAAGCGGATATACGCGCACAGGCCCCTCCCCGCGATGCGCACCGCGAACAGATATTAAAACGATCCCCCTGAACTTTTGCTCGATAATCGATTCAATATCAATCGATGTTCCTATCAATGTTGTTCGTTCAAATGTCGATTTTAAGACAATGTTGATGGATCAATCGAAAAGAAACCGTTTTTTTGACGTAAATTATGTACGTCGTACGTAAATATATCAGTATTATTATATTATGTATAATAAATACATGCATATGATTGAAGCGTACTTTTGATTGTTTGATACAATTTATGGCAAATTGTTTCACCTGTAGGCTGAATGCATATCAATCATGTACGTTTATATAGTTCTATTTATAAATGTTTTTATAATTAATTATTGCAGAAGAGTGGAGGACATAAGCGTACCAAGAATGCATTCGGCTTACAATTTATATAAAAATTGATAATTGTTATTTGGTATATTATCTGATTACATCATAGCTGACACAATATACTAAATGTAAATTATCGAGCAAAAGTTGCAATAAATATGCATGGAAAACTCTGTGACTGGTTTGGTAAATAAGTAAAGATAATAAAAAAGAAAATGAAAGTGTCGTGGGAAATTTTAATATCTAAATAATAAATTACGTTTTTTTTACAACCGTGGCTCTGAAGTAAATAACAACTGGCCGCTGAAATGTGTGTCCTTATCGGGACTATATATAAATAAATATATAGTATATAATAATCCTTCTAAATTATATACAAATCAATCAATTAATTTAGCATATCCCAATTATTATTATTAACAATATTATATATATATTATAATATATTATATATGATGGCATTTGATGCGAAATACGGTCTATACGTAATATATATATAGCGTGGTTTATATAGGTTGTTATATTTCTTACATTGTTTCAAATAGTATTAAAGGCGGACATGAGTTGGGACCAAACCGGTGCACCGATAGTGGGAATGAAGTATTTAAATATATTTACAAGAATGTCTTAATAAACAGTATTTGAAGTTTCATTGGATCTTTAAAGTGGGCTGTTTTAATATCTATCGTAGGGCGCACAACTTTTACAATAAGTTTTTTTATCTGTGTATTTTTGACAGTGTATAAATGTTACGGTCTTTGCACCAACCGTTTTAAAGTTTCTTGCCAAATATTAAAAAAAAAAATGCGTTGTATTTATGAGAAATAGCTGATTAAATCTTGCCTCTGTTACTCGTTCTGCTGAAAAGTTGTATTAATTTAAACAAAAAAAACATAACTTAAGCCTAGCTAGTTTTAAGTTTTTATTGTGATGGTGCAAGGACTACTATCGACTATATTATGCCAAGTGTTTTATAATTAATTCCTCTCCGTAGATGATAAAAAAAAAAACAAAATATAGTATGTGCATTAAGTCGAACGTTGCGCACAAATATGTCGGCGATGTCTCTGTAGGCTCCATAATGTATCACGAGGGACAACATCAGATTTAATATGAAACGGCAAATCATTGAAAGTATCGATATAGATTTTCTCTAATGTTACATACATACATACATACATTACCAATGTAATTTATACTTGTATATACGTATGACCCGGACAGTAGTATAGTGGGGCATAATCTATTGTGGCTCAATCCCGGGAAGGCGAGTCTGTGTGACGTCATACGTTTTATTTTAATCTAGTATTCATTGATTGTAAATACATATATGTATAATTAGACCACGCGCTCGATACAAAGCTTCAATTTGAAATTATTTAATATATTTACGTTTTAATTCGTTACGAATGTAATTGATGATAATTTTATTGAACAGATTGTATAAAGTAGATTGTATAAAGTCGGCGTGACCGCGATAGTGTCGTCTCAAGCATTCCGAAAGTCTAGTCATGTGCTCTGCAGGCACGTCGCATGTCGTAGAGTACACCGGTAGGTACAATAGACACGTGGACCAGCCAGGGTTGCCGCTGACACATTAGCTTTCATTTAAATAATAATTAATTTACACACATTTATTACGATTTGGGGGGAGCGTCCGGCAACCCTGGCTGCGTTCACACGTAGATACAATGCTGTGCTACAAACAATCACCACATAGTAGTTTGTTAATTAATGTTTCGGTGTTTAACTCCACAGATGCTCGACAGATCGTTAGTTCATTGTAATATTGACAATTTATCACAGTAGTTAGACTAATTAATGTGACTATAGTTTTATAATAACTGTCTGTCCCTTCGTTTCTAACTCTCGGTATATTATTCCAAAAAAATCTTAATCTCGTTACCGCTTCGATGAATGTTGAATAAATAATCGTCACTCGACTATCGCTTCTAGGTGACTTATTTCGATATAAAACGTATTATATGTCATGACAACTTTGTAAGCTTAGGATAAATTTTAGTGATTGTAAATACATGTTCTTTGAATAGTTTGGTTTGATATGATTTTCCGGAAATACTAGGAAACATATATGTCATCGCTTTCTTCGTTTAAAGTCCAGTCACCGGCTTGCACCATGAACCGTAGACGAATTCTCGGCAGAACACTAAAATATCCAGATAATAACTTAGAATAGACAAAATAGATGTAAGATCTGAAGTATTAACCAAATTTAGTCACGCTGTGTGTTATGATATTTCTTAAAGTTAAACGTAATACAATATAATATGTCGTCAAGATTGTTTACTGCCTGTGACATCGTAGACTAAACTTGTCCCGTGGCCGCAGCCGTAGAGGATTTTGACGATGTGCTTCAGTTACCCATTAAACGTCCTTCTCATTAACTCGAACGTATCTCGTTATATTCAACAAAAATATAATATTAATGATATCGCTACTTAACTCTCGTATCGTATCTCGTGGACACCGTACTGTTGCAGGGATAATAAATAAACAAGTCGGATATGTTACGGATATATCGTTTATTATTAATTTTCTTTTCTAGTCATTTATTTGTAACATTCCAAAGCTGTAAATTCCCATTTTTTTTTTCCTACTAGCGTAATGTATTTTGCATAGCAAAATGGTGTTTATCTAGTTAAATAGTAAGCAGGTATTATATACGGTCGGATGTCATATATTTAAGTTCTCTTTCGAAGATCTTCTTTTGCATAGCTTTTTAGTTATATTTTTCTAGTTCCAAAAAGATCTTTTTAAATTAGAGATGACAGCTTAAGCTGGATTATATATATATATTTTTATAGAGTGTACTCTAAAGCTATACTGTTATTTTTATAGAAATAGCTGTTTTCTAAAATTACGTTTCACTGTTTCGTGTAATTTAATTTTAAGTATTAGTTGTTTGGTATGTTGGAGGAGCTTGTGGTCGAGTAGCGACGCTCACACGAGGTTTACTCGAGGTATGCTCGAGGTATACTAGAGGTATACTCGAGGTATACTCGAGGTATACTCGAGGTATACTCGAGGTATATCGCGTCCGGTACCGGTATACCGCTTCTTGTGATCGGATAGTGATTGTTGTCTGTTGGACGAGGATGATATTTGAACAATTATATTCTATATATAATTTATGAATTTCATTCGATTTATGAAAATAAGAACAATGTAATAATTGGTAATATTACTCATTGCTCTGAATGTATTACAAAATATATTATACACAGTGTTAAAGGTCATCAATAAAATGCTTTGAAAATTTCCATATTGTTGTTTCTTTTAACCCCATTCTCTATCCCTCGTATTTGGATTGTCGTATTTTGAAAATGAATTTGTGAAAATGTTGAATTATATATTATCCAAATAAATACTATGTAATGCATATAATTGTTTTATATGAGAGATTATACATATACTTTAAATAAATTATGAATAATTTTCTGAAATGTTAATTTAAATATATTTTTTATACTTATACTTAACTTAAAGTTAGTAGACTCAAAGTTAAACACGAAGTAAAATCGGGTTTTTTAATTCGAGTGTAATAATGTAATACTTATATTACGTTTCACAACAGATTTGATCTTTCATTATTATTGTACACAGACAGAATTGTGTAAAATTTTAAAAATGCTATTTATCAAAATAAGATTGTGCTTTTTTAAATAACATTATACAAATGGTTAACTGATTGTCGTTCATCGAATTGTAAAAGTTTTCTCAATTTAAACTTATTTTTTTTCTATTCAAACTCATGTTTTATTCTACCAATGGCGGAATTTTAAAAGTAAATTAAACTATTTATATAAATTTATTAGGTGTTGGATTTAATTCGTAGCGTTTTTAATGAAAGAATGTTATTTAATATCAACATTAAAAAATACATTAATGAAAGTACTTCCCATCACTCTACTACTTTTGACAATGTTTCGGGCGGTGAGTGAATACCGCATTGGAAGAACTGTTCGTCTTTAGATGAAATCCAGGGATCGAACCACTTTGTACAATTTTCGTAAGATGTGAACATTGGACAAGCTATGATTGAAACAAGTGGTAGTCGTCAGGTGCAATATCAGGAGAATACGGCGGGTGCGGCAGCACTTCCCATTTAAGGGTTTCCAGGTATGTTTTTACCGGTTTTGCAACGTGTGCCCACACGAGCATTGTCGTGCAGCAAGATGAGTTTATCGTGTCTTTCGAAGTATTCCGACCGTTCAATGCACGGCTCAAGCGCATCAGTTGCCTTCGGTAGAGATCTCCAGTAACGATTTCATGCGGTTTTAGCAGTTCGTAATATATGACACCCAGAGCAGCTTTGAGCCTCCTCCAAATTTCGGTAGAAAGTGGAGAACAGTGTTTTCACACAACGTTCCCTCTGCCTACCCTGCTGTGTGCGGGATACAGCGTGAAGCTGATTTAAAAAAAAACAAGTTGATATATACTTTATTATTTTATATTTTTATCACAATAGTAGTAACAATTTGCTTAAACTTAATAATATTGTGGATAAACAAAACTCCGTTATAATATAGAGGAATGTGTATTGTTAAATATATTGGGTATAATAAGTATTAGAGATCCGAGCAAATATTACAATTTAACTAAAAGTGCTTTTTAATAGAAAAATAATTATTGTACACAATTATTGAGCAAAAAGAAAGCCTCCATTACAATATTTTATATATTTTTTTTAAACTAATTTTTTTAATAAATAATTGTTCAGATCACTGTAAATTATATATATTATGGGTAAGTACTAAGGTTAGCAACGAAGACAGAAAAATTTGTGTCGAACCTATAAATTCTTCACTCTCCGCCCGAATTAGAGGCATTGCGTGTTAAGTTCCGGCACTTAACGGAGCGATTCGTCTTACCAGAGCTAAAAATGACTCCATCGCCAGAATAGTCATTTTTAGTTTACAGCCAGATGCTGTCCAACTGTGTCACGTTGACCAATATAGCTATAGTTTTAATAATAAATTAAGAATATTTCATATGATTCATTGTTTAAACTTACAAAAATATTGCAATAATAATGTTTCAGAACTTTCACTATGATTTTAACATAATAATATAAAAATAACAAGCTTTGATTAATTTAAATTATTTTTAATATTCTTATATAACTTTATTTAGAATATAATAATTCATGAAGCTTTCAAATAAAATATAATAAAAATATATATATTCGTGATTTTTATTAAAAAAAAAAAACGCAAACGAAAAGAACACTTTACTTGAAATATCCAATCAATACAATTATCTATAATGTTAACATATTGCATAGAATATTTTAGACTAATAAAGCGCATAATAAATAAGTTCCTACAAACCCGTATTTCAAGAAAACGAAATATCCCAAATTTCCACTTCATCTCAAGAAAACGGGTTCAAATTCTTATCGTAATCGTCATCTTCACCAAAAGGATTCGATGCATTATTAGATTCGTCTGCAAAAGGATTTTTTGCTTCATCGTAAGTATCATCAAACGGGTTTTTACTTTCATTTATGACTGACGATATTTTGATTTCCTTTTTGGAAGCTAAAGGCGAAGCGAAAGGTGATTTTTTATGTACTTCAGGCTGTAATCTGGTTAGATTCGCTTCTAGACTCGAGCTGTATCTCTGTTGCTCGATTACTCGCATCCTGCCTTCCGGCATTGGTATCACTGTGGTGCCTTTCGGGGCAACTTGTTTTGATGTGTTTGGTACGAATACTGTAATGTGGAAACAAAAGTATTGAAACGATTTAAAACTAAAATATTAAAATATTTCAATTTATTTAATAATAATAAATTGTAAATAGCTGATCAGATTTTAAGAAGCTCCAGCTATGTTTCAATCTAGTGGTCCGACCTCGTGGGGAATGATTATATTTAAATAATTCCCTCTGTCGTGGACAATGCGCGGTGCTGGGGTTCCGCCACTTAACACAATCTCTAAAAATGGCCAACATGAGAGTCTTAACACTAGGTTCCCTCTCTGCCCTGCTATTCTTTTCTTACTGCAGTTCTTACTTCTAGTAAGCATCAGCGCCAGGTCGACAAGTTAGCTATACGGGAAAAAGCGTGATGCTGCTGGATAGCATTTACAAATGACACTTTCCTACTTTATTTTGTTCCTCCTGCAATCTTAGCTTAGCTTCACTTCACCTCAGAGCGTCTTATGTTAAACTAGGGTAGATTGGTGCAGTGGTTGGAATAGAAGGTGCGTTGGTGAAAGAGGGGGTCGGGAATTCGGGGTCTGCCTCCACGAAGATTCTTAATAACATTTAAAATAAATTTCCTACCTTGTTTACTCTGTCCCTCTTGCAATCTTAACTTAGCTTCAGCGCCAGGACCATACGTTAAGGCATTAATCTGCGATGGCGCAGTATTTGAGACGGAGGGCGCGGCGGGCGCGACGGTCACGGCGGGGGTCGGGGGTTCGGGGGGCTCTGTGACCACTGTTAACTTGTTGAAGAGGCCACGGCCGAAATATTCTGAGACTACTGCGAAGCTGAAAATGAATAGATATGTGTATGAAATATATGAAAAATACTAACGAAGTACTCGCACTGTTAAAGCACTTCGATCAATCCAAATGCGTTTAATAATTTGGTACCGGACAAATATTCTTAAAAAAATATTTTTTTAATATAAGGTTTTATGTAAATAAAAATTCAGTAATGCGAACACTCCAATAATTTGGCCTCGTCCGGTCTTTGATATTGCCAGATTAGCGAGATTTTAATAAAATATAAGAAAAGTGTAAAATAAATTTGTGGAACAGTGTTAAAATACACTTACATTAATATAAGTTAATTAAAATATAATGCAAAAACCTGAGACGTTACTATCCTTCAATTTGTCACATCGGGTAATTTATATAGCAATTAAAAAGAAATTTCATGGCATTTATCTACTGATAGAGGTTGTTCATTTTACATTTCATCTCGTCACACGATTACATGAACGCATATTAAAAATTAAATAACAATGAAGTCAGTCTTGGCATAGGGGCACGAGCATGTGACTGTAAAATGCGACAGCAAACCCGAGCAAATGAAATATTTAATATTTTAATTTCTTCGGTCTGGTGTCGAGGCAAAACGCGACTTTGAGTTCCGCCACACAACACGCAATGCATTCAGAATTCGGCGGAAAGTGGGGAACGGAGTGTCTTAACACTAGGCTCCCTCTGCCTACCCTGCTGTGTGCGGGATACAGCGTGAAATTGAAAAAACAAACAATGTGCGTATAGCAAGCAATCGCATTGTTATAATTACAACAGCACGATAACGAAAACATAATTGAACACGTAATCTTAAGTCAAATACGTTGTAATATCAAAGAAAGGATCACATTATTAACACTTTTTTATCGACATATATTTATATACTTGATATTTTTTTGTTAAAACCAGAAGAAAAAAATCAGTATAATGATTTACAAAACATATTTTTTAATTGGCTATGTATATCAGTACTAACTAACTAGCGTCTATAATTTTGACACGATCGCTGGTCTTTTTGACTGACCGGATAACTTCAAAAAACAAAAGATATAACATATGACTATGTACTACGATAAATATTTAACTATTAGTTAACAAAAAAAATAAATAAATAAACCCAGACCTTTCATATCCATCGTCAGCTGCATTGTAGAAACACCAAGAGAACGGAGAAAACATATTCTCAATATATACCATCATTAAAAAAAAAACAAATAAATTATAATTCTTATCACTTTTCGATAATAATTTACAACATAATAACTCTTGATAAGGAATTAACAACGCGAGTATTCACAGCAAGACTTCAACTGACATTGAGGTGTAAAAGAAATGCCGAAAAGATATCAATCTAGTTTGGAATTTACGATTTTTTATATTAAATATATAAATCGCAAAAACAAGTTTTATATTATTCGGCTTATTATGCAACGATGGTCTCGGGTTCAATTTCGAATTAATGTTGTTAAGATAATTCAATATATTCATTATATTTTTTTTGTATTTTGATTGATATTACTAAAATGAAACAAAAATATAAATAATATAAAATAGAAAAAAAAATTTAAATCATTAAATATAAATGGTTTATGGCTTTATCATATAATATTTAAAATAAAGAAAACCAGCTGTCATAAATCAGTCGTAAATAACAACAGCAAGACATGAAAAAATATCTCAAATATTTGTCGATTTATTACTGTTTCACGCTGTATTCCGCACATAGCAGGGGAATCAGGAAAAGAAGCCCAGGAACCTGGGAACCTAATATTTATCCCCATTTATCACCGAATTTTGGAGGGATTGCGAGTTCATCGAGTGGAGGAACTCAACACCGCACTTTCCCTCACACCAAAGCGACGAAAATTAAAATATTAAATATTTAATTTCTTCGAATGGTAATCGAACCCCACTGCTACGCTTACAGTGGCACGCTTGTGCCCCTGTGCCATGACGGGCCTCGACATATTTGTAGATTGATCTTTACAATTACTATAAAAAATAATAAACAAAACGAGCGTACGTAACATTCATTGGTTAAAATTTATTTAATTTCAAGTAATTTGTAAATTAAAAGTTTGTACGGCGTGACCGTGATTCCGGTTCCGACCGAAGCAAATGCAAAAATAAATGAACGACGCAAGGTCAGCTCTAGTGTTGAGACACTAAATATGAACAGGTGTTTCATTATTTATCTATCATTGAACATTATTTCTTTTTATAATATAATTTATAAGAAATGTCGCAATATATATGAAAATATGCAACGATGATATCTATTAAATATAGCTGTAGAATAACACAAATAGGCCATTAATTCATATAAACATTTTATGTATTTTTTGCTAAAAAAAAGTGTAAGGCTGACGAAGCTGCATGTCGATTGCTGGTTATACTGTATACAAGAACGGTTGGAAAAAGCATTTGTTTGACCGTCAATATGGCATTACTGAAGTTTAAATAGAACCTTTTTTTTCTTTCTCTTGATCTATCCATTTCAATTATGTCAACGAATTGATTACAAAGTTAGTGTTGGTGGCCCGCCTCCGGCTCCTCATGTGAAATGAGGAGAAGGCAGGTCAGTCGGGGGAACCCTTTGGATTTATATATGAAAGACTCTGTTGTGAGTGACGTCGCTAGGGGTTTGTAACAAGTACTCACGGGTCGTGATCGGCGTGCAGTCGCGCGTGAAGCGCCTCGGCGGCAGGGTGTCCAGCGGGCGCGGGGGCAGGCGCGGAGGGCGGCGAGCACGCCACGCAAGTGCGCTCGTTCTCAGAGTACGTTTGAAAACAGCTGGAGGTCATAATTATGTTTTCAAACTTACTAAATTATATTTATTAATAGAAGTTAAAAAATAATAACTTAACAGAAAAAAAAATATAAAGAAATTATAAACTCAACATCAATACATTCAATTTCATTGTATTATTTTAACTTGCGATATATCCCGCATGTAAGAGGGTTAGCAGAAAGAACCTACTGTTAAGACACTCCATTACTCATGCACTGCCGAATTTTCCAAAGATGGTGTGCTGAGTAGTGGAACTCAACACCACACTTTGTCTTGTTAAAAGAGTAAGAAACTAAAAATATTAAGCAATCCTAGTACCATTACTAGGATTAATTAAACATACAAAGGACAAACTACGTATGAAGAAACATTCTAATGAATTACCCCTTATTCTCTACTTTTTACACATTAATAATGACAGCTTACTTAATGCAACAACGACGTATTTAGCAAAATTATGAAATATATCAATGTATTAATATATTAAAATATATTATATACAAAAACTATTTACACAAACACAAATACGTCATTGTTGCACTAAATAAGCAATAAATAATCAAACGTTACTCACTCTTCATGAAATGAATGCTGACAAAGAAAATGCACAGTGGGCAGTTCCAACGGTCTGTTGCAAATTGCACATCTCGAACTTTGGAATGTAACAGGTTCATTTTGTATCATTTGTATTTGAGCCTTCATTTTCTCTATTTCACTTTTGTATTTCGTTGATAACTCTTGCTCTCGTGTTATCACTTCGTCTTCTGATTTTAGGACGTCCATTAAATAACTGGAAAGATATTATAATAATTATTTAATTATATAAATACATTTTCAATTTTAATAATTTCCATTATGATAAAATATTATGTACATTAATATTATACTTACTATTGGTTAAATTAACGATTATCTTTAGTTCTATAATTATCGTCTGTCATTGTTTAATATAATTTAAATTTTAAAAATTAAAATGATATAAAATGTTGTTTACATAATAATAATAAGAAAAGAAATCCTAGCGATATTCACCTGCGTACATCTCCAAGGGTATAAGTGGGTGTGCTTGTTAAACAATCAATGACTAGAATGGGAGAAAGGAGTTTTTCGCTATCTGCAAACAATCAGATTTTTTTTTAAATACATTAATGTTGATTATATTTCTATAGATATCATTATAATTCTTACTTCATTATTTAAAAATACCACAAAATTTGCATGACAATCTAAATCATAGTGGGTTTTCAAGCGAAATATGTCAAATATAAAAAAGACGGTAAAGGGCATATCATAGCTTACGGTATGATTGACAATGAATCGTCGCTTACATGAAAGTTCAAACTTTTACACATTATTGTATCGTCGAATTTTGTAGGACGGAACGATCAAATACCTCGGCATTTAAACTTAATGTAATTGACAAGAATACAGTAGCACATCCTCACCAACAACTCGCAACAGCTCGGGTAGGCAGTCGGGCGGCGGCGGCGCCCACAGCACGTCGAGCCACAGACGCGGACATGCGGCGCCACGCCGTCGGCACACATCCAGCGCGCGCGACGCGCCCGACGCGTCTGAGCCCCGCATGTGTAGAGATATTTGGGCGCGCCATCTGGCGTGAGGGGGAATTAACGTTAAGTAAGGTAGGCAGTAAGAACTGTGAAACGTAATTTCCCACGTACTACCCAAACTTCGAGACTGCGTGTTGAGTGGTGGCGCTTAGTCTTATTACTAGAACGAGGAACTGAAAGTAACACAAGACCCCAAGCGGGAATCAAACTCACGACTGCGTTCTAAACATCTTCGTGTTTTTTTTACTTTGCACTGGCAGCTTCAAACATTTCATAAGACTTAAAGAACAGGAACTGAATAGGAAAAGCAGCTGAGCTCCTTGACGTAATCAAGCACTATGAAATATTTTATAGTGTTTAAAGTAACTGTCAAACCTACTTATTTTCTTGTTTAATTCTCATTACGTATTAGAAATATCAGGTATTAAGTAAAAATTTTATTTTTAGGCCATTTAATCTAATTTTATGTATCAAATTAATTTATTTAAGTAACTTAGAGGATATTGTAAACCAATATTTTTTAGCAGTTAAGACTTGTGCCTATGATTTTTATTGTTCGTCAACAATAATTAAATTATTCAATTATAAAAATTATATTAGATTGGACAATAGTAAAAGTACCCACTAAAAATACTTACAATTTTTTCTCTTCATACAAATAGAGAATTCCACTCTTGAATCCCAGCATTTGACAAATTATTAGCATTTGATCCTTATCATAATTGGCATCTGGATCCTTCAAAATCGACAGTATTTTAGATTCATAAACCTTCTTGTCAACTTCAGAAGACTTCCTGAAATAGATACAAATTTATTTCCACATAAAGAGAAATCTATTCATTTCGCAAATCGCCATCGCAATAAATATCAAATGTGTACTGCGCTTATATCGTCATCATCTTTATTATCATTAATCCTTGACGAAAAAAGATTATAAATTTATTATTGTAAGTTAGACGACGATGCCTGTGTGTGTGTTTGTTGTGGCATAGCAGCTGTCAAACAGATAGATAGATTTTATTCGAATGCCAATGTCGATGGTTTATGTTATGTAAAATAGGGTTGGCAGTTTGGAGAATATCAGCTCTTTTTCGAAATTATTTAAATCACTTTTGGCATAAGTTTTTATTTAGATTTGTTCTTTAAACCCAAAGTAAACACTGCGTTTCTTACATATCACCCAATTTTCGAGATATGGCGTGTTGGGTGTCATAAGTAACGCCTCGATTAATTATATTACTAAAGCGAGAAAATATAATAAATAGTTCCCAAACCCGAAACCTTTACAATCTGCAGCTGATTCACTGCGAAACGACAACTTCAAAGACAAGTGTATACTCACCAAACATGTATGTAATGCTCAATGAGCGCATTATACACCAAGTTAGAACAATTCGGGTCCGTTTTGATCATATGCTCCAAGAAATCTATCAGGCGTTCCGAATTACTGAGGAACATGTGTATGAAATCATCTGGTATTGCTCTGTCGAGTTCCCGGAGTCCTCCTGAAAGAGTATTCTCATCTACTAGCAGGGACGATCGGGGTTTGTAGTCCGTGCAGAGTACTGAAATTGATATTTATTTTGTTAATTGTAGTTTCTATGTATGTATGTTAGGCTAGTTGTGGCGCAGAGGTACAGGCGTACGAGTGTAAATAAATTTGAGTAGTACGAGTGTTGACATGGTTTTGAGTTCGATTCCTACTCGAGCAAATTAAATTTTTTAATTTTCATTTCTTCCCTCTGGTAACCAGGTAAAGCGCGGTGTTAAGTTCCGCTACTCAACAGAAAATTACTCAACAATTCGGCGGAAAATGGAGGACGGAGTGCCTCAATTATTCAGCGGATAATGGGGAATAAAGCGTCTTAACACTAGGTTCCCTCTGTCTGCCTTGCTATATGATAGATACAGCGTGTAGTCGAACACAAACTATATTAAAACTAACAAACACTCACATTTAAGCAATATAGTACTTTCCTCAGGTACATGCTGTATCAACTTATGCCCGTATTTCTTCATATAAGTGTCAGCATCATCAAATTCCAAGTCGGCTATATAATTTATCGCTTGTTTGTATTCCTTTTTGTCTTCTATCACTATTTTTAGATACCAGTCGTGACGCTTGTGATTTGCCGCTAGGGACAGGGCGTCGTCCACAGACACTTGTCGAACAACCTAAGGTTATATAGGACACAGGTTTATGTATTAATTATTTTACTACGTTACGTTTTACTAATCCTAATTGCTACTAAGTGGAGGAAGTGTATGGTAGTACGATTGTTTCATGGTGAACCTTTACCGTAATAAAGCTTATATAACACATCAGAATAATATATTAGCTAACGTTTATGTAAGAAATTATAATTTACCTGTAATTTAACTATACAATTCAGGAAAATAAATTGTCCACCAGTAAGAATCGAAAGCACAACCACCTTGTATAAGCATACAGACAGGCCAAGTGACTACAACATGGTCGTTTTTTTATTTGATACAAGTTATAAAAGTTGACAAACTTAAATTATATAAATGCTCCGAGCACTTATGCAATTGACAATGTGTTGACTTTTCTATGATTTAAGAGACCATAGAACTGAATATTTAATATTATTATCAGCTTCCTAACTCCACGCGATCTTAACGACGGGCCACAAATCCTATAGGGATTGCTTTCTTCTTTTTGAGGTGCAAAATCCTAAAAGTAAGTAATATAAAAAAAATAATTAACTACCTACCTTTATAGCGACATCTACATCAAAATCAATAGTGTTATCTTTAGAATTGATGAATTCCTTCAATTTTCCTTGATGATCGTGCTGATCTATTTTCACATAGCAAGTTAGTAATAATGTCGTATGGTCTTCTGTTGCGTAGTCTTTTTTATGTAGTTCTTCTAAATATTGGACTAGAGGCTCTAAGTGTCTAGATTCTAAATATTTTCTTATTACATATGAAGTTTCTAACCAACCAATCGTTTTTACATATTGGTCTATAGCACCTTTGAGATCACCCTGTGAATAAATGTGAATGATATATTACAAAGCAAAATATCATTGTGTTACAGTGTCTTTGTATATTTGTGTTTTAGTCGGTGGGTTTCTCAAACTAATCCACAATGGAATGTTTCCACAATAACATTTTTTTATTTTCTGTTTTATCTTATGTAGGAAGAGATAATGTACGGAAAAAGACATAACTTAGTGACAAAACACACCGTTCTCCATTTTCTGCCCGAATTCTACATTATGGTGGCTGGCAAAACTCAATATTACAGTTATTATATACAGGGTGGAAGTATCAGCCTCAGCGATCCTTTTACAGAAACAGCATATATGTTAAAATATTTCAAACCCATACCTAAAGAAATCAATGAAAATACATCAATAATTTATACATAGGATATTTTTCAATTCAAGATTTTAATCCATACCTGTATTTCGTTTGACACATAATACTATTTATATATATAATATATTTAAAGTGTTACTTACACTTCCACCCTGTATATTTTTATAAAAAAATAATAATTATTAAAATATATATAGGCTATAAATATTTTGAAAAAACATAAAAAATATTTCGTGGTAATGTCACATATGTTTACAATTTATATGAATACTTTTAATGAATATTCTCTACCTTATTATACAAATGGTCACCATATTGCTTGTAAATCTCCGTCAAACCTTCGACATCATAATGCTGACTACTAGCAATCCTAATAGCAACATCATACAAATTCTTCTTAAACAACGAAGTCAATTTCGACTGTAAATCCTTTTCTTCCAAATATATCATTTCCTTGTTCTTAGTCAATATGTAGAAAGAACCCCATTCTGTTAAAACCGCATCGATTTCTTCGAATGACTTGGAAAATACTATAAATTTGTTTTGTATATCCAAAATGGTGATATGGTGTGATTTGGGCGTGGTGGATGAGCTGGAAGCTTTGTTGGACAGTTCGTTGGTTGTGATTACGAGATAACTACGGAACCAATTGAGTCGCAGTTTTTCTCCTTCGAGCGCGTAACACGGACCTCGGCCTTCTGTTGTGTAGCAGTATATCGCCTAAATGAATAGTAAAATAAATATCTTTAAGTATTGATTTACATTAATGTCTTATAGATAAATGCAAGATATTTATTGCAAACTATAACGGTACCTGTGACAGCCGACACAAATGACTTGAAAAATCTCACATAAAAATAATTAATTCGGAAATTTCCTAATTCCTAACTTTGCCAAAAATTAATAGTAACAGTACAACATCCTGCATATTTTAACATTCTATGATAATTCTGGTCATATTACAATGTTTTAGGCAATTTTACTATCTTTAGTTATAACATATAAAAACGATTAAATTAAAGTATTTAAGGCCAGTCATCGAGAAACCTGTGTGTACCGCGCTCGGCGTTGCGCTCCACTACTCAACACTCAAAGTTCTGTTACAACCATGAAGCTGAAAATAATAGTAACATAAAAGTACTATATTCAAATACTCACATCAGTAGTAGCAACCGTGAGTCTATGGGCATCAGCTAGCACAGTGCACGCGGGAGAAGCACCCATAGCGTCTAGCACAGCGACACGCTCGCTGCCAGTGTGGCAGACCATAACTGATGCACGAGACACTACAAACAGTTTGTCAGCACCCCTGTTTAATGAAAGAAATTATTATTTTCACGCTTTTTTCAACAAGATGGTTATGGGTTCGAATCCAGTTCCAGGGAATGAATTATTTGTTATTAATATTTTCATTTCTTCCATCACTTCAACAAGCAATGCATCGAATAATTCGGAAACTAGGGAACATAGTTTCTTAGCACTAGGTTCTCTCTGCCTACCCTGCTGTTTGAAACATACCCAATACTCCAATATAATGAAAATTAATACAATGAAAAAATTATATATAAAGACCTTAGTGTAAAGAACAAATATATGTTGATTATTATTTTAACAAAATGGAAATTTTGTGCTAAAACTCTATTCTCATGAATTGTGTAATCACGTTTATATTTCCCAGTTTATGAAAAAAACAGAATAAGTTATAATATTAGTTTCTCACTTGAAAGCCAATCCAGTGATAGGACTAGAGCCAGTGTCGGGCAAAGTTTTCATCTTCCCACTACGCTGTCGCGCTATATCACCGCGGTATAGCGTCACGGAGCCGTCTTGGAAACCAACGGCTAGAAGATTCTAAAAAGATGTTTTGTTTCAGTAGTAAAATTATTAATATAGCCAAGCAAAAATATAAGCTACCTTGGATTTAGTATTATAGCCAACACAGAAATATTAATTTTTTGACATAATCATCCATTATGAAAGCATTTGGTTGTATTAAAGCTGAGAGTTTGAGAATGTAATACTTTACATTTTATCATACTAAAATATGTAAATCAACAAAATAAATAAATAAAAATATGTAATTCACCACTCAAAATACAATAACAGTAAATAATAGTTCATCAATTCTAAAACTTACTTTATTATCATGTACAGCAAGTGCTGTTGCTTGAGTAGGATACATATGAGAGGGGACAGCCCTGGATGTCCTCACACACTGTGGGTTACCATGTCTATCTACCCGGGACCAGTCCCATACTTTGATTAATGGAGTTACACCAGCTTCATCTTCCTGAAAATGTATTTTAACAAATAATGTATTATGATAATTACTCTTGCCAAATGATAATTCTAAGCAATTCAATTCAATATTTGGGTAGAAAAACAAAAATATGTTGTAACAAGATGAGAAACTATGGCTTAGTGGTCATCACACTTCTTCTGCACGTAAATCTGCTAGGATAAAATTTTCATAAAGTAAGATTTAGAAGTTGTTATAAATTATTTGTTTCCTATGTTTTCTAATTTAATCATTTCTAGGTGTAACTTTAAAAAAACAGGTTAAACATCACATGTTTTTTATGTATACTTACGCCTATAGTTATCAAATAAGGATCATGTGGCAACTGCTGAGCAAGTGACACCGTCAAATCATAAGCTTTAAATGAAGTTATTTCCCAAGATCGAGATACAAGATGAGCCCAGCCTGTTACATCACATATGATCACATGGTTATTTCCACTAGTTGCTACACTCACATTTGTATCCTGAAAGATAAATCAATTTTCGGTTATTCATATTTTTTATATTCAATCTGTACACTACATATAGCATGATAGGTATAAGACATTTTTGTGTTAAGAAGACCAGAGTGAAGAAATAAAAATAATTAACATTCCACCAAGAGAGCATTATATCCATAACTGATGCATTTTCAGTCAGATGCTGTGCTGTTGCACTACACAAGCCTCTATAAAATTTTATCAAATGAATAGGTCAAAATGTATTTTTATTTTTTTAATAAGGCAATCTTATCTCATTAATGTTAATATTCTGATAAGGGCTTGTTAGGAGATTTCATAAATAGCTATATTTGTTATATGTTGAAAAGAAATAATAAATTTAGCCAATCCTTTATTAAGTTATGTTATATAAACATTGAAATATGGGAAAAATAAATTAGGTTATTATTACATCATTATTATTGTAAAGTAGTATGACTTATAAAAGATGGGTATTGGATTATATTGTTTTTTTTTTCCATTCTGGTAGACTTTGAAAAAGCAGTGTTGAGTTCCACCACTCAACACCCAATATCTCAAAAATTGGCAAGTCACAAAGCGTGTCTTAAAATAAAATATCCTTTGCCAACCCTACTGTGCTAGAACAACTGAAGCTGAATAAACAACAACAAATTAATATAAAATATAGTAATATGATTAAATATTAATATATAAATGTCATTTGTTTGAAAAATTGTATCTATCTTAATTCTTACTTGTAAGCTTTCAGCAATTTTTCCATTATCTATATTCCTGTGTACATCAAAGAACGTGAAACGGCGCCACTGAAAAATTATGAAACACAAATAAGATATGTTGATTAAATATATCTTTAAAGACTTTTAATTTTTTAATATAAAAAGTATGTTTTATTACAGTTTATTATACCAATTATAAATATATATTGAATACAACCTAAATAAAAAAAATGATTATATTATGTTTAAAGTAATAATTATTGTATACTAAATATTTCACTTTTATCAAATATTACTTTAATTACAAAATTTTGCAAAACAAATATTAAATAAAAAAAAACAAATATTAAAAAATATAATTTACCTCTAAAAATGCCATTATAACACTATTATAGGGAGCCGAACATGATAAATATGATATTTCTTAACAATTATACTCCTCCAAACAGAGAAACACGAATTACAAACAAAAAACGACGTGTCAACGTGACATATGTCATATTTATATTTTGTATTTTAATACATCTGCAGCAAGTACTGATCTTTTGGTAGCATTTGTGCTCTATATTATTTATGAAAAAATATAAACAAATAAAACGATGAAATGATAAACTAATCTAAGCTTATTATCTACATAAATAATTAATTTTGTATAAAAATGGCAAGTGTGCTGTAAATAAGTAACGTAAGTAGGCTGGTATAGAAGGTAAGCGCATAGTGATGGTAGATTGTGCGCCTACTTTCTATACCAGCTTAAAAAAACGTTGTATATTCTTTGAATTGGAATAAGGTGAAATACATAACAACCACTTTAATTATATTTGTAATATATAACCTTTTTTGTTATTGAACATTTAAATAAAATAATTTCCGTCTCCACATGGAAAACAAAATGACATTTTAGGTTGTTGTGTAGTTATAGTATGATTTTTTGCCAAATTTAAGTTCAAAATGCCAAAATATTATAGGTTTAGGGCTACGACACCTACTCGGAAATTAAGAAAAAGTAAAGAGAAAGAAAAAGATGAGGACAGGTTGATACTTTATTATTATTTATATACAAAGACAATTTGATAATATTACAATTTGATGTTATTAGGGAATTTATATCTAATGTTCGTTTATCTCTGTATACAATAGGAATTATTAAGTGTACTGAAATACAAAAAAATGTGAATATAAAATAATAATGCTTTCAAATAATGTGATAAAATAGTTATATAAACACATCTCTAGATATAATTTTATTACATGTGTTTTCGTGTGTTCTTTAAGTTAAATTCAACGAAAACAAATGTAAAAAATGAAAGCTTAATTATACTAAAATATATTTTGTAGTGTTTTATTTTTTTAATTTAATATTGTACAATAATTTGATTTAAGGAATAAGGACTATGACAGAGGGTGGATGGACTTGACGTTAGCTTGCAAGTTAGCACCGTCGTGGTACCTTCGGCGCACCTCGTGGCGGGAGTCCCCACCCGTAGCGACAATTGTTTCCGGATTTCGATCTTCATTGCAATTTACTAACCGGACGATATTCATATTCAAAATGCCACAAGCAGATTGCAATTAAAAAAAATATTATTTCTTTCATTTTTTTGCAGCGATTATTATGGTCTGTGAAATTGGTGTTTCGGATTTTAGTTCTGATCTTTCCATGGACAGCTTAGAATTTTATTTAGAGATTTAGTTTTGTGTTTATTCGAAAAATATGTATATATTTTTTATGCAAATTACTATCTGTATGTATCGCTCACCTGAACGGGTAATTAATGGCGAAATTAATAAAACATTATCATAACATAAAATAAAACAAATCTTTATTTTCGTTTTAAGCAACTTAATGGTGTCTAACATATTTGTATTTGTGCAATTTAACGAAAACACGTATGTTAATTAAAAATATATAAGTATTGGAGGACTTGATTCGACAGGTGCCCCTGAGGGTAACAGATTCTTTATAAATACGTAAAATACTTGTTACGAATTCTACGGAAAAAATAAAGGAAAGCCAATTAAAGCAACAAAATAGAAACTTGGCAAGTAACGATAATCTGGACGTCCATACGATTGCGTTATATAAGAAGTCTATACTGGAATAATAAAAGAAATTGAAAAAGAAAGGGGAGGAAACGTGGAATGTAATAAAAAATAAAAGTCAAAAGAAAATGAGTTAACAATTTTCTTTTTTCGCATTTACAATGTCTTAAGAAGCTTTTTTATAATATTTCTGCGTAACGTTTATTGATTGAAGCCAGTCGTGGCGCAGTTACTCCGTTAGTTCGTTACTCTTTCACGACCAAACATTCTTTGGTGATTTGAATGTTGTTTGCTGCCATAAAATTTGAATTCTATAAATTTAAATTAGTTATCAAATAAATTCCAATTCGATCTGTTAAAAGAATCAAAGAATGTTGATAAATTACGGTTTTTATGTTCAAATGGTACACTAAAATCCCAACTCTAGAATGGGGTCGGGGCTATATTAATAAAATCTGACATCGAAATTGGTAGATTTACCATAAACTGTAACGTTATACTTTATTTTGAATTATGCATGTTAAACTTAACTCACCATAAATCTGACCTAGGAAGGATAAGGGAGAAAGTGGAGGAAAACAAAGTAAGTATGGCATGTCAGATTTATATGAAGAAATTTGGAAATTTGTACCTATTTGTGTTTTTTATCTTATTACGTGTGACGAGGAATATCCCGGCCTGAGTTTAAGCAATATTCTGATTTAAGAATACGGGGGCGCAACGAAATTAGCTACAAATTGGCGTAACAAACCAAATTATCTTCGTTTGTTTTTTGATTGACGTAAATTTGTTTTGTATTCAAATTTTGCTCGTAAAAGAAAAAAAAAAACTTTATGTAAAACGAGGCTAATGATGATAATAATCGAGCGATTACACACACATAAAAATATTCTATTAGAATATTTTCTTAAAAGAGTGTTTAAAATATTGCCTTATTCATTTTTATTATTATGTAAACGGGATATCGTGACAGTGATACAGCCTGCAAGCGCGACGTTTGTGTATTCGATTCCCATTCGGAGCTTTTATATATATTTGCATATTATTTTGGCAAATTTGGCATTTCGGTATATTAATTAAAAAAAGTACTATGTAGAAAAATAGTTGGGATTAGGAATATAAAATAATATTTTATTTAGAGAGTTAAAGTTGTAGAACCTACCTGTAGGGAACAATTATGGCAACTTGGTGACGCGCGGTGCAGTTTGGGGGTGAATAGAAACCGCCACGTTGCACTTCAGGATATCTTTTCTCCACCCAATCTAATTCCACTTCGCTTTTGTTGACTGATAATGGACTTAAACAATTTTGTTTATTTTATTATACATGTCAATCGAGTGTAGGATTTCCATATAATATCGAAATATCATACCAGTATATTCCTAATAAAATGCTGGAAATAAACTATTTTGCGCGTTTTTTCACCGATAATTGGCATTTTTTTTAGCTTCACGCTGTATCCCGCACACAGCAGGGTAGGCAGAGGGCACCTCGGTGTTAAGACACTCCGTTCCCCACTTTCTGCTGAATTCTGGAGACCTTGCGTGTTGAGTGGCAGAACTCAACGCCGCGCTTTGCCTCGACACTAGAGCGAAGAAAAATGGAAATATAAAGGTAAAGATATATTTCATTTCCTCGAGTGGGAAATAAACCTATACGGTTACGGGCGGCACCCTTGTGCCACTGCGCCACGACGGCCTACATGCTATATGGTGTTAAATAATTTTACTTCCTTATCACCTACATGAATTTGTCTATCGATCTACCTTATATAAATTCAAAAACCCATAATTCAAAAACGTTTATTACCGTTTTATAACTATACAGAAATTCAATTTAAATAACAAGCTTAAAAATAAAAGAAGACAAATACCAAATTAGACAAATAAATAGATATTTAACAGTCTCTACCAAAAGCTAAAACATTTTTTTTTTTTAATTTTTTACCTAATAGTATAGTAGCGTTAGTAGCGTATAGTAGCGTTATGCAGCGGCGTATACAAGTAGGTCCTGAGAGGCGACGCGTCCAGGATCGACCCGAACAGATACTCCAAAGCGGCCAGCGCCAGCACGAGCAGCAGCAGCAGGCGGAGCGCCAGCGCCGCCCTCCCGCCGCCCGCTGCTGCGCCCATCAACGCATGCGGTGCGATTGCCCACGTCTCGAGCCCTTTGCTAGAAGACATTTTACATTATTAATAATAATTATTATATTACAGTACGGTCGAAAAGTATTGGCCACCCTGCAGTTAGATCTTCAAAACTTTTGAGGTCGATAAGACATACCTTCAAAAAGCGCGCCTATCTCCACTTTAATGGTCGACAACGCACCTATAGCTCCTCTGGTGTTGCAACGGCGTGGGTGGCGTTGAACACTTACCAGGTGACCCGAACGCTCATTTGCTCTGTCTTTTCCATAAAAAAAAATACAAATGTTGAAAGATATATTATGACTTACTTGTCCAATTATTTAAATATAAAGTAGTAGGCTCGTTTGTCAAATAATTTTGTAAAATATCTTGATATAGTTGGAAAATACATTGAGAATGTATAAATATATAGTTACAATAATAGCTAATACATTAAGAGAGTAATTAAATTTTACGATATTTTTTACGATAATAGCAAACTAAATGAATTTAATAGTTATCCACAGTTTTTACGGGAAAATGCATAATGTCCTCAGTGTCTAAAGCGAACACCAAATAAATCTAAGAAGATTTTAAGTGTTCATGCCATTGAATATGATGAAGGCCTGCAAAGAACACGAACGCGCCAGGTGGAGCTTGAAAAGTTTATTTAGAAATGTATGTATTATAGAAATATGTTTTTTGCTGAAAAAATCCCAAAAAGCTCGGTTCAGTGGGCGGTGAGAAATGGTTTACAGTCCGCAGTTGTTTTAAAAGGCTGTCGTCGTCGGTTATCGTGGAGTTCAGTAAGCATTCGTCTTAACAGATTTTTGAGTTTTTGTTAAGATTTATTGCAAACGCTCCTTTATGATTGTTTTAGTTGGAGAATTTACATTTTTGACTTCAGCATTTAAAAAAGCTTTAAAAAGAAATATTTGTAAGATGATATGTGTAATGTGAAATTTATTTAAAAAACAAATGGAATAAGGAAGGACAGGATAAGGCGTTTTTTAAATTCAGAGACGAGAACAGACAGACAGATCGAAAGTTATTAATGCTATTTTCGTCAGTGTTTTAAAGATATATCTGACTATCTGTACACATTTTTACTATAAATTCCTATTTACCTGTGTCTGGAAAGTGTGTAAAGAGGGAGCTCTATGGAAATGGCCCATCGTTTTCACTAGAGACCTTTACACGGCACCTTGTTCGCTCCACCCGTTGTAATCTGAAAAGGATAATATGTTATTAGTTTATATTTAGGTAACAAAAACTACTACCCGTATAGGTTTATGGATGAACAATATACGTATAATAATATACGTATTGTATACGCGACGGTTGTGGGTTCGATTCCAACTAGGAGGAATATAATATTTAATATTTGCATTTTCTCGCTCTGGCAACGAGGCAAATCGTGAAGTTGAGTTCCGCCACGCTGTCTTGAGAATTTGGCGGTAAGCTCTTAAGCTCGCAGTGTCTGAATGGGCCTTAAGTTCCCAGATTTCCTTAAAAGCTAAAAAGCAGCGTTTTGGGGTAATTATACTACGCGTTCAAATCAGCGACGATTGACGATATTTCTTTAGTCAGATCATGTCTATTTGAATATAATATTAAATTAATTTGATTGATTATAAACATTTTTTTTTCAGCTTCACACTCCTAGTGTTACGATACTCCCCACTTTCGGCCGCAATTCTGTACGCATTGTGTGTTGAGTGGCGGAACTCAACACCTCTCATCTCAACACATCTCACCAACATCTCACCAACATCTCAAAATATTTTCCTCGCCACTAAAACACTAATGCATTACCCTAGGGACAGGGTACATACGTTCAGAATGCGGTAATTGCTTGACGCACAATTTTAGATGAACATTCTGTAAGCGTACCCAAAATAAGACAACCTCTATAATGGTTTTAATAATGTTTACATTTGAAAGTTTTCTTTTTGTTATTGTAGTTTTCCTACATTTTTATTATTTTATTTCAGCTTCACACTGTATCCCGAACACAGCAGGGTAGGCATAGGGAACTTCATGTTGAGACACTCTGTTTCCCACTTTCCGCTGAATTCTGGAGGCATTGCGTGATGAGTGGCGGAGCTCAACGCCGCTCTTTACCTCGACACCTTTTTTTTAAATTTCTACAGAGGGTTGGTTCTATGAACAATTTACTAAGTGATTTTATATTTATAGCGATTTATACAGGTGTAAAAATATATTATGTTACGGGATATTTTACATAATTTCTTATATACATTTAAAATTATATGATCATGTAGGTAAAATCACTTAATAAGCGTATTATGACGGAGAGAGGAAGAGCGACGAAGGGTAGCGGTATGTCAGGCTTGTAATGAGTACCAGTTCATGGTAAATTAAGCTAAATATACGAAATAATACGTAGAATACTGGAACACAAAAATGTTTATTAGATAAAAATATATTAATAAAAAAATCTATGATGTCGGGATAGATTTAAAATACAATTGTCGATCGTTTAAACAAGTTATGAGACGAGAGTATCTTTATTTCAACAGGGTAGGCAGAGGGAGGCTAGTGTTTAACTGGAGGCATTGCATGGTGAGTGACGGTTCTCAACGCCACACTAGAGCAAAGAAAATATTTCACTTCGTCGAGTGGAAATCGAACCCATGATCTGTCGCGCTTACAGTCACGGTTTGTTCCCCTGCGCGACGACTGGTCTCGTCAATCGACAATCAAAGTTAATAATATAAGTTTTCGTTGAGATCTGCCATCTGCTACCACAATCGGTTTATTGGATTTCTTCTACAACACTGATGGAATTTGAAAGAGCTTTTAGCTGATCTTATATAAGAAACACAACGTTATTTTCTTTCCATATAAATTCCCATTTATTATTTGTATAATGTCGGTCATGAATTTGAACTGTTATGAAATAAATTATATAAATTTATAAGCCGACAAACCCAAACATTATATTTGTATAAAAACTTTACATCTAACACGCTAGGAACTTTTTGCTTTGAGTTTAAATTCGTTTTGAGTAGAAATAGCCTTTGACGAGTGAGCAATGTGTAGGCAAATACCATGAGGATTTCAAGTATTCCAATGCATAGAACACGCTGTATATTATAGATGGACCCTTATATTATGATAAAGTCACCACTATTGCTGTACTATGCTATATCATATCATGAAGTACTGCATTAATTTTATTAATATATTAAGTATAGTCGAATATTACGATGGGAGTTTTTGTAGATTGGCTTGTTTATTTCAACTCCATGTGAGTCCAGAAATTTTATATATATTAAGTAATTTTACATGAGTGAACCTAGGAGTGAGGCTAGTGTTAAGAATTCCTAGTTGTGGAACTGAATGCCGAAGTATGCTGGTAATTTGATCGTTTATTATTATTTATATTGGAGACCCGAAATATATTACTAACTACAGACCTATAAAGCTTACTTTCATGTATCTACAAGTTTTTCTCTTCCTTTATTTACAAAAGATGAGGCGTTACATTGGAATCAAAAGGACCAATCGACCTGGCAGGTTTTCGCAAAATATTTTCAACCATCGATCACATACACGCACTGGAACTAATAATAGAAAAATACAAGGAAAAGCAAAGAGCGCTCTACATTGCGTACGTTAGATTTAGATATGTTAGATTACGATTATAAAAAATTTTTCGATACCGTGTCACACTCCAGTATTTGGACAGCTGAACAAGCTCAGGAACCAAAATAAAACTAGAAGACACCGGCCCTTCATTCCCCATCAAGAGAGGAGTAAAACAAGGGGACCCATTGTCCCCAAAAATATTTATATCGATCTTCGAGTCAATAATAAGCAATATTAACTGGCAAAAAATAGATCTTAACAAGTAATTAAGTCATCTACGCTTCGCAGATGACTTAGTACTACTTTCAGAATCTCACGAACAATTACAGACCATGCTTGATTCATAAAACGCAGCCAGCAAAGAGTCCTACCTCTTTGCTGGAAATGAATCTTTCAAAAACAATGGTCATGACAAACAGCACAAATATAAAAATATGAATAGACAATAAAATTCTGAAATATACAAATAAATACATCTACCTCGGGAAACAAATTGGCTTCGATAGTAAACAAAATGAACAAGAGATTAAACGAAGAGTACAAAATACTTGGAATAAGTACTGGTCCTTAAGAGAAATATTTAAAAGTAACACGCCAATAAATATTAAAACAAAAGTATGGACTTCATGCCTCTTACCATGCCTTACCTACGCGTGTCAAACTTGGAAGTATACATCGAAAATAAAAACCAAAATAACTAGTTGTCAACGCGGAATAGAACGAAGCCTGCTGAAAATTAAAAAGGTCCAAAAAATTTGGCACAAAAATTAGACGAATCACCAAAGCTATAGATGCTTTAAGCTTTGCTAAAAAACTAAAGTGGAAGTGGGCAGGGCACGTGGCGAGGCTAGCGGACGAGAGGTGGACCGGCAGGGTAACTAAATGGAGGGGCCCACAGGGCATGCACCTCAGGGACAGACCTTATACAATATGGGAGGATGAAATAGCCAAAATCGCTGGCCCCTGCTGGGCGCAATTTACTCAAGACAGAGAGAAATGGATTTCCTTACAGGAGGCCTTCACCTTCACTTCAGGAGGGGTTCTTGCAACTAACATATTTTTAAGATATAGATAGTAAAAAAAACTAGTATATATTCATTTAAATGTAAAACCTAGTATGTTTTAATTTTCTTACTCCAAGCACTTTTTCAACATTACGATGGGGATAAAATTTTTAATTTTAAATCTGTTTACTCTGTGTTACAAAGTTACACGGTTCACGGTTTCGTGTAGACGACGATTTATTAATCCGAAGTAGCGATAGCAATTAATGTTGGTGGAAAAAAGTAATTAATGGAAGCGTCGACCAATAAATTAGTGCAAATGAGTGCTGGTCTGCTGGACTGCGGCCACTGAAGTCAACAGGGAATTCCTCATTGTGATTCTACACGTTACAATTACTGTTATCTTCAAACATTAGACACTCGAGTATTGGAGTTAGTATTATCATACATTGGTTTATTTTCATTTTGTAATAATTACACGAACTCTTTACTTTGGACTAGTGGTTGTTTTTTTGTAACAGGTTTGTTTGCGTAAAGTTCAATATTTGAAATGACAAAAACAACATCTTTTTCCTCGCTTCCATTGGAATTTCGAGAAATTCTTTATATGTCTCCTTCACTCCAACTTGTCTATATACATGTCAAATTTCAATATTTCAAGTCCAACAGATGAACTAAAATCTGTACAACGTCTCTTAGTAGCAGTAAGGGAAAAGACTTAAGGTTAGATTATAGTACTACAATGTTAAAATAACATTATATATTACATGTACAAAATATGTGTAATTCTGATTTTCAACCATTTGTTAGATTCGATGGTCATTACCAACTTGGTATAATACCAGTCCAATGGTCCAATGCACTTTGAGTATACAATGGTCGGCTGTGCCGCTGCAGATTAGGATTACGACGATAAGCGCTACAATTGTGCATTAGATGGATGGGTTTTGGGTTGGAACCACACGGCATTTTGTCTATGGTAAATTTTTTATACTAAATTTTAATTTAAATTGTTTTTTGGTTCACGCTCTATAATAATTATAATTTTGACAGGCAGGGACTGGTGTAAATATACTACACTACACTTGGATTCCCTCTTTCCCCTCGTTTTGTCTTATTACTTTTTGATTTGTCCTGTTCACAGTCTTTGCTAGCATGAAGCTGAGTAAAAAAATACATTATAGACACTTTACATTATAATATTAGCCATTTTTAATTTAAAATAACTTTTCACAGTCATACAATATCTTATTTGTTACGCTAAGTAGTTCAGCTCTTTGTTATTTTACAAGAGGCTTGTTAAAAATTTATTGGATATTAAAATATCGTGTCGGACTTATTATCTTTGATCTAATTATTTTCAGTCGGAGAATTTTGTAGGTATTTTCATAAAATATTAAGTCTCGTACCAGACTTCTAGATCTTTTAATTTTGTTTTTATTGTTTCTACTTTTAAATGTAGTAAAAAAATATTATTTTTAAAATAGAAAAGATATAATAAGTTTACGATTATAACACATTTTAAATGAAACTATTTTAACCGCATTAATCGCATTATAATACATTATAATACATTTTTGGAAACCCGACGTTTCGAATACTTTGCTTTAGTCCGTGCATTTTTGTATACACTATATATAACTACTAGGTATGAAGAACAACCTCTCTGTTTGCCCCGACGTCGCCAGGACCTCATTGTCTGAGGGAAACGCTGGATCGCTCATTAAAGCGAACTCGTTGTCATCGATCGTGCTGATATGAGTGCTCCGGATCTATAACTTCCTTTGTACGTTTTTAATTTACCTTATTAAATGATAATGGTAATTTAAAAATGTCTTTTAATTTTTATTTATCAATTTGATTTGGAAATTGAATGAATTTCTTTATATTATTTTTTTACACTATAATTGGTCTGGGATTTTTATAAAAACGTTCTATATTATATATAAGTTCTAAGCAAAAATAAAATCTAAAAATCCAAACTCTCGAAATCTAAATTATGTTTATCAGATCTGCGTTGTATCCCGCATGTGGCAGGGTAGGCAGAGGGAATCTTGTGTCAAGACGCTCAGCTCTCCACTTTTTGCTGAATTCTGGATGTACTGTGTCGGGTGGCGGAATTCAACGCCGCGCTTTTCCTCAACACTAGAGCAAAGAAATGAAAATATTGAATATGTCATTACCTCGAATGAGAATCGAATCTATACCTGTAGCATTTTCAGACACACGCTTGCATCTCTACGTTACGACCTCTATATATGTTGACCACTTTAACATTTCTATAATTAAAATGTAATATATTTTAATTAGCTACTATAGCATAACAAATATTTGCCTCAGTCAAGAACAAACCCGTGACCACCATCCTATCCTATATATAGGGAATAATTAAGGATATCGGAAATGATCTCCGACATAGCAGAGATTGGTATCAGTATAACAGGATAACGTGGCGCGCGGGCTAATGGTCCTTGTAAAAACTGTTTGTTCAGGGCTACTATCTATAGTAATATGGATTAAGGGATGATTGAGTGAGTATCTTTGCCTCGATACCAGAGCGCGGAAATAAAAATATAAATTTAAATAAATATTTTATTTTCTCGACAACCAGTCGCCGCGACTCAAATTACAAAAAAATATATTATACTTAATTTCTTAAACAATTTACAAAACATGTAGTGAACATATTTGAGTGACATATAATATATATAAATATTATTCTTCTGAATATGATTGATTTATATTTTTTAATTCGCTTAATAATATAGTACTATATATTAATATTGTAATATATACATTTTTGGCTTTCTATGTTTAAAGGTTGACATCTAACTGTATTAATATTAGATTATAGGCAGGGAGGGGTATTTTGAATGAAAATATCACCCGTATGAGATCGTTTAACATGATTGTCAAAAACACAGCCTACTTCATAAAATTTTATATTGGCCTATTGTTGTTCGTCAATAGAATTTAATAATGTGAATTCTACCCTAAAAATAAAATTTTATTTAATGAATTTATTTTTGTATATTAACTCGGGCGCCACCGAAAGATTTATAATTAATTGTTGTTACAATTGTTCTATTGAAAGTTAAATTTACAATCGAGCTATGGTATGAAAAGTAAATGAGGATATTTTTTTAGTTTCACGTTGTGAAACCTATTGTGTTAGAACCTATTGTTAAGACACTCCATTCCCCATTTTCCGTCGAATTCTGGAGGCATTGCGTGTTGAGTGGCAGAACTCAACGCGGCGCTATACCCCGACACCAGAACTAAAAGAAAAAGGAAATATTAAATATTTAATTACCTCGAGCGAGAATCGAACCCATAACCTGTGTGTATAAATATATATATATATATATATATATATATATATATATTTGCAGTCACGCATATCACTAACAACGAACGCTGAGGGATCAAGTTATTACTTTAGGGGTTGAAATAGACGGAAGTACTTCAATTTCCGCCTATTTGGGCAGTACGTGTTGAGTGGCGGCCTCTCGCGTCACGTATTGAGATTAATCTTAGGAGAAAATCTGGTCATACCTAAAATGAAATTACATTCTCCTATGTTTTTTTAGCTTCACACTGTATCCCGTACACGGCAGGGTGAGCAGAGCGCTGTGATATGTAATTTATCGACACACAATAGCGGCCCGCAGCGGTTTTGTTGAATAAAATATGCCCCCGTATCGATGACTCGGGCGTCACGCTGCTTATTATTCATATAATAATAAATGTGTACTATTGACGTCAAAAATCGGCTTAGATTTGTAATATGCTTATTGATATTTCGTATTAAATTTTAATGTTAAGCCTCTTTATATATTTATATTCGTATATTGTGTGTATAAAAAGTAAAACCATTTACAAAGTCAAAACTTTTGAATGTGCATTGACCAGACGACGCAGCAGCGACTGTCAACACGAAAGGTTGTAAGTTCAATTCCCATTCTAAGAAATTGAATATTTAATTTTTTGTTCTCGTCTAAAGTATGCATGTATTGCATATTATATGCATATTTGCAGATTTTAACAAAAAATATACGCTAAATTGTAATTGTAACTAAATTTCAATTTGAATTAGATCATATTTTTTTTAAATTACATTTCTTTTCAGCTTCTAGCTTTTCAGAATCTAGTGTTAAGATATTCCGTTCGCCAGGTGAATTACCGAGGCATTGCATTCAGTAGAGATACTCAACGCCGCCCTTTAATTTGATACTAGAGCGGAGAATTGAAAATATTAATGAATAATATTTATTTCCCCGAGTAGGAATCAAGCCCACAACTGTCGCGTTTATAATCACACTGAACTACGATATAAGTTAAGAGAACTTAAAAGTTTTCAAATTTCAAAGTCAAAACAAAAAAAAATAAGACAGAATAGCAACACAGGATATCCCATTAGTTGATACTCTAACTATTCCAACAGCAATAAGCGTTCCAAGCTCTCATGTTTGTTCGCGACCACCGAACTACCCACCTACTCGTAGAACCTAGTAGTGTATGAATGTGCTCATAGGTATATTACATCTGCTTGTGTTAATGGAAAAAAATATTTAACTTTTGTAAATGTTGACTTTGTATACTTTATGAGACGTGTAAGTCGTGTATTACGCCGTGGTGGCGCAGTGGCAAATCCGTGTGACTGTAAATGTAGCGGTAGCGGGTTCCATTCGCACTTGGACGAACGAGTTATTTAATGTTTTTATTTCCTCGCTCTAGTAACCGCGCAAGGCAATGACCTCTGCCACTCAACAACCAATGCCTCCAGAATTTTGTGGAAAATGGAGACCGAAGTGTGTTAGCATTAGGCTCCCTCTGCCTATCCTGCTACATGCAGGATACAAATGAAAAGTAAAAGAAAGGATGAAATATTCATATAAATATCTAATAATTTGACAGATTACAATTAATTTGATTATACCAGTCACGGCGCAGAGACACAGTGTGTGACTGAAAAATCGACTAGTTGTGGAAATTGATTACCACTGGATATGAATTTATTTAAGTTTATATTTCTACTTTTTCGCTCTAGTGTCAAAGCAATGCGTGGCGTTGAGTTCTGCCACTCAAAAGGCAACGTCTACAATTAGGCAAAAAGTGAAGAACGAAGTGTTTTAACACTAGGTTCCCTGCGCCTACCCTGCTGAGTGCGGGATACAGCGTGAAGCTGATTTAATAATTTGAAAAAGCCAGAGTATATAGATAGATGGCATCCAAGAGGTCTTTAAAATGCTACATCTTAATTTTTATTTTACTCATTAGTCATTTCTGTGGCAGTAAGGTTTTAAAAAATTAAGTTAAAAATATAAAAAAGGATATTTTTTATTATAATTCATAAATACTATATTTCACGGTTGGTAGTGGAGTTCTGGGATATGCAGATAACTTCGCAGTTTCGCCAACTTTTATTGGAGAAATAAATTAGATTATATTTCATGAGTTTATACGAGTCAAGCTTAAACGTCTTATAATAAATAGTAAATAGCTCGTTTAATTTATTGTCAGTTTTGCGCCGTCCCGCCTGACTTCAAGACATCGCGTACAATGTCGAACTTTGGCCACTTTTTTTAAACATTTTATTAATTGTATACGAGTACAATAATGTGCATTTTAACTTAAATCAATTCTATATAGAGAAATTAATAAATAATTTCCTAGCTCATTTATAAGTTACATCTTATTTATATATATATTATTTTTTTGTTATTTTGAATTTTGGCGGCTTCAAACTTTCGACTATCAGCGCGTACATACACAGACATAAAACTGACATGTTATATAATACGATGGTACAAATAAATTTTATTCTTCATAGGAACTAAATCTTCAGCACGTTTCACGTCCACGAAGAGTTCAGCACGTTCTGGCGAGATGCCAGCTCGCAACTTATATTAATTACTTATACTAGTCTCTTGGCGGGGGGCGCCGCTTCTGCCTAGTGTGACCGCAGGACTGACTTCATAAGTGACAGCATGCATTTGACCCATATTCGTTCATCGGAAGCTGTTCTAAGTTTCTCTATTATTTTTAGTCAAAAATAGTATCAGATTATATATTTTAATATAAAATATATTTATTTTGCATAATAGTGGCTTAAGTGGCGTAACATGTAATTATAAATGCGGCAGTCGTTCGTTATTAATAAATAATAACGAATTCCTCTCGAGTGGCGACCGAACCCACAACCGTCGTGTTACTTATTACTATCACACGGTTTTGCCACTGCGTCACGATGGAAATTTTATTTATGTATAAGTACAAACAAAAACTTCATAAAAGAAAAAATGAACTCCGCAAGAAGGAAATAGATTCAATTAACGTTAATTGTAGAGACGATATCGACAATGACACTTAGGACAAAAATGTAGCTCACGGAAAATCGTGATTGCCAAGTTGAAGTATTAGTATTGCGCGTCTCTTGGCGACGTGCCAAGTGTTGTATTCAATATTTTAACTTGGTAAACACCATGCGGAAGTATATTTTATTTTATAACTTGCCTTATCTTCAATTCTAGTTGTTATCTTCAAATAAAATTAGGTTTCCATTTAACTTACATTACTTATATTTTACACAAATTAATATAATTAAAATAATTAACATAATTTTACACAAATAATATGCTGCACATTATATGAAATTCACCGTGTTATCAAAAATTTATTGGGTGAAGTAACCTACAGTTATGAAATACACCTACAGAATGAAAATATCAAATATTTTATTTCCTGCGAGTTGTTACAAGAGCGTTAATATGTAAACACAAAAGAGGAAATCGAACCAACAACCACCGCGTTCACAGTCACACGCTTCAGCTTCTGCGCCACGACGGCGCCGAGAAAGCCGTATCTTGACACACTGCTCTCACCGTCTAACCTGCTGTATGCGGGATACAGCGTGAAACTGTAAAAAGAACACGTACTAGTAAACTATCTCTAATCTGACAATCATACAAAGTAATTAACAGTGAGATTACGGGGCGACCCGGGGGGACTCTATCAGAAATTCTGATGTGATCTGATAATCTATGAACCTCATGTAACTAACCGGAAACTTTGATTCGATTGCTTAACCTTCATAATAAATTCTTGTTAGTTATAATCTGATAGAGGTGGAAGAATGATTTGATTGAAGAAGCCAAAGAAGAAATATTTGCAATATTTTCCCTTTTCTGTAATGTGTCCAAAGAATAAGAGGAAAAACATTTTTTTAAGAAAATAAAGGCTTATTCGTTATCCGAGCTTTTTTACTTTTATGACATTGTGTATTGCAAATTGGTATTGAAGAACGAATTTATAAATACTCAATGGAATAGTTTGTTTATTCCATTAAATCGTATATTCGTATATATTATTTAAGCTAATTTATAAAATAAATGATTCATTAAATTTATGTTCATAAAGTGAGAGTGAATATAAGTTGCTGGTATATGTAATAAACAAACTTCAACTTGGAATAAGTGTAATAATAAAATTATGTCACAGCTATCATAGCGGTCCAAACGCGGCTTCGTCCGCTTAAACTTATTGTTATTCATATATTATAATATAACTAAATTCTTAACAGTAAAATAATAATCAAAAAAATAAATTGTAGCTTATATGTTATTCTGATGTATAAAGCTTCATCTACAACATCTGTTTGAAAGTGAAACAAACATTTATCCTCACAAGCTTTTAAGTTTATAATATTAGCAAGCGTCTACTTATTATATTATATAGTGTAGCGTCTTATAAGGAAGATCTCTATAAAACTAGTCTAGCCGAGTCTCCTAATACTCCAATATTCAGATTGAAGCCTCTGAACTTTACACCAAGCGGTCGTTTCAATCCTTAGCAATCCGTTGGACGTCCCCACAAATAATAGTGTCGTTGAGGAAAAAAATATTATTCATTCTAAATTAATGAATTTATGCTAAATGAATGAACGTTTGTCTTAACGAAAAGAGGGAGAGAGAGAGAAATTTTTGTTCATTTAGATAAATGGTAATTTGCCCTACGTCCTTATTTTTTTAGAACATATATTTTGTGTAAATATTAATTGTTATACATATGACTCTAGTGTGGCAGTGGGCTTACGTCTGTCTTTAAGCATGTGTGTCGAATTTCAACAGGCAATGTTTCAAATTTGGGTATAAGCTAAAAAAGAAATCGTTTAAAAATAGACAAGAAAGATACTGTATACTTTCTCTATTATAAAGAGAAAAAGTCAATCTATAAGTCGTGCATCTAACTGCGACGGATCTGGTGACGCATTTGTCGATATAACAAACGGCATAAGCAAAATGACAATTTTTACGACATAGAGACACCTCTTGTTCAGACACTCCATTCCCCATTTTCCGCTGAATTTTTGGAGACTTTGCGTGTTGACTGGCGAAACTCAATTCTGGGCTTTTGTTTTGGTGCTCGAGCGAAGAAATTAAAATAAAAATAAACAATTATTATTTATTCCCTCGAGAGGGAGGAGCCACCATCGCTTTAGAGTTACAGCCTCGCGACCCTCAGTGTTTTGTTGCAACTAGGTATGCAATATATCTAAAGTTGACTAAAACTCAAACAACATGGCTCTCTTTGTTTTTATCTTATTTTCTACATGTCACAATAAAATTATTTTACAACCATTGAAGAAAAATTCCTAATAGGAAACATAAAAAATAATTAACCATGTCTCTTATTGTAAGAACAGGCGCGCTCTGTTCTTACAAGATGCTGTTTTCGATAAGATGAGTCTGTTTCGCACAATGAACGTCGACGGCGGAGCCCGGGGAGTAACGAGAGAACAAATATGCTAGTTCTTTATATGACAAGCCAAGTTTGTATTAATATTTTTTATTTAATATTTATAACATAATAAATTAGGCATTTTACTAATTACTTCTAATGTAGGCAGGTAGGTCACTGAGTTTTAGATTTGATTATGAGTAGTGGGTTTGATTCTCATTCGAGGAATGAAATATTTTTAAAAATTTATCATTTCTTCGCTCAGGTGTCGAGGCGAAAGCGTGCCGTTGAGTTCCGCCACTCATCAATCTCTCCATAATTCGGCGGAAAGTGGGAAAAGGAGTGTCTTAACACTAAATTCCTTCTTCCTACCCTGCTGTGTGTGGGATAAAGCGTGAAGCTGATTTATTTAAATATATACAATGAGCAAAAGTCAGAACTAATATATATATGGCAATTTGAAGCTGTGTCATTGTGTTAGTAAATTTTAGACACTCCATTCCCCATTTTACGCTTAATTTTGGCGGCATTGCGGGTTGAATGGCGGAATTCAGCGCCGCGCGCTTACCTCGACACTAGAGCAAAGAAATAAAAATACAAAATAATTTGTTTCCTACAGTGGGCCCCTGAGAGTGCTATCATAATCGAGTGAGTGTCGTGTATAAGTTAAACAATATATAGGATTTTAAAAAAACAATTCATTGATACTGAAAACACTAATAATATCATAAATATCGACGCTATAGCAAATTCTAAATAACATCAAACTATTAAATGAAAAAATGATCTATCATAATAAACAACTATTACAGAATAGGATCAGATAGTCCGCAAATACTGTCACTGTTAATCTTAATTGATAATATATAAGACAGCGTGGGATTTAATTTCGGAGCAAAAGATTGATCTCCCTGAAAAGGGATATCGACACGGCGCGACCTTTCAGGCCTACTTTGGCGAAGCAAACCCTATCTATTATTCAATGGTTTGGAAGGCTGATTTTGATGAAATTGCTCCTAGTTTGTTGATTTTATTCGAGAATTGTGAAATTATATAATACGATTCGATTTGAATAAATAATTCGTTAGATCCTTATATAATCCGATAACGTTTGATACATTTTGATAGATATTCATATATATATATATTGGTTGAAACGTGACCGTATTTCCAAATGGAAATACAGTCACGATTTAGATGTAGTAGGTTCAAAATTTTGCTTAATAAAGTATTTATTACAGATATCTAGAATAATATTTTCTGTTTTTTTTTGTATAGCTAGAAAAAGCTAAATTTTAGACGAAAGGTCTTATTGTTTTTACGAAAATCCGAAAAAAAATCTGTCCCATTCTTATTCTCTTCGTATTAGTATACCGTGGAGGTAACGGGTTCTAAGCTCACTCGGTAAAAAAGTGAATAAATCTTTTTGTCGCTCTGTTATAAAAGTGCTAAGACATGTATCCTACCATTCAATACGCAATTTTTCGAATTCAGATAGAATAAGAACAGCACAAAATATTTTTCGATAATGTTGAATGTAAAATTTGCAGCTACATTTACATAGATCCATGTTAGCAGAAATAGTTATATCTTAGAACTAACTTTAAATAATTATCTATAAAAAGTACTATAAGCTCTATATATAAATAAAGCGCCTCTATACTTCTGATAGCTTTTACTTGACATTTTGACAGCTGTCAAACAACCAAAATATCAACTTGGATATGCCTTTACCGGCACGCCTGACAGATACGTGGTCCAAAGAAAAAGAAACTGAAAGAGTTTGATTTATGAAAATAGCATTCATATAAATATTGAGATATAAAAAGGAGTTTTTTTTTATTATCTCCATCATTCCTTTCGACGACCTTTGTTGGAGATAGGCCTCCCCCTAGGATGTCTGCGTTGATCGATTTGCTTAATATACCTCTATTTTTCTTCAGTATACACAATATATAGAGAGTTACTTACTGATACAAATGGGGAACAAAATTATTAAAGTGGAGACAGAGTGTCTTAAACACTAGGTTCTAAAGCTGCGCTAAAAAAATCTATTGATACAGCATTTTCTTCTTTTATGTATATAAAAATAATAGCGTATTGATATAGGAAAAATGATATAAAATTAACATATTGTAAATTTCCGTTATAGTTAATGAATCTCTTTATATGGGAATTGGATCATTAGAACACGAAACAAATCACTATAAATAGAATGGCCGGGGCCACCTTCAGGCACACGTACTGTTGTGTTTTTCACTTACGAGTGACATTTAGTATGTAGTTAGGTATTAACAAAGAAAAACTGAAGTAAAAATATTTAAATTTATATTACAATGTCTTTTTTTATTATTATCTTAATAGAACGAAAGTATATTACTCAATAATTATGAAAGTAAAACCGAATCAAAATATAGATATGTAAAATAACTAAAAACGATCGCTTATTTAAGAGCCAAGTCAAATGAACTCTTAAACTAATTTCTCTCCTTCAAATGTAACATCGTTAATGGCATCTACATTGAATTGTGGACTGAAATATTCGCTACGACTGTATAATATTTCGTCATTACGCATTGCAACAATTGTTCCGAAATTATTTACCTTATTAGAACGGAATAAAGTTGAGAATAGTATAGCAAAGTAAACGCTTTTGTAATCTCTCGTAGGCAGTTCTCAAATAAGATTGAGCGGCAAAACCATTTTTGTATGCGTCGTAAATAGAATTTGATTAAAGTGTTTATTTGAGGTTAATTTGAGGCTACATTTCTAGAGGAGTAATCGGTTTCTCATTTACCTGTGGTTGTAATAGCTTCACAGTTATCTATAGCAGGGTAGGTAGTGGAAATCAAGAACTAACACACCATACTCCATTACGCGGTGGGTGGCGGAACTAAGCGCCGTGCTTTGTCTACTTATAGTTTAACGTCTTCATATTATATTTTTAATATTTATTTAAACCAATATACGTTTTTGTACCTAATTATATAAATATCTTTGGCGACCTTTAATTAACTATAACAAATATAACCCATCACCGTCATAATCTATCAGCTAAAGCCCAAGTGAAAGCCAAGAGAAAAAAGACCATATTATTATATTTTCATTTATTTAATACTTTATTACACTAAATTAAATATAAATCAAATACAAGAAAAAGATTAAATGAAGGTATCTCTTCCAGGCAACCCTTATCATAAAAGTTACTTGAAAAAAAAAACAAACGGACTTTGACTTATGTTAAAATTTAATATATTAAATACATATTTCATAAATTAAAAATGTTAAGCTTTATCAGAAGTAGAATTTAACGAAATACAAATTAAAACTGAAATTAGTGCTGCTGACACCTTCCAGAGCTTTCCGTCAAATACTAAATATGATACGTAATTAAAAGCCAATTCGTTTTAAAGTAATTTCAAGTTTCGTATAAGGGAAAAAGGTTTTTATGAAAGTATTAAAAATATATTTTTAATTTAATTTCGCAAGTAAGCAACAGGATAAACAGAAAGATCCCACACTCCGTTTCCCACTTTCCGTCGAATTTTTCAAGACATTGCATATTGAGTGGCGGAACTCAATGCCGTGCTTTGCGTCAACACCAGAACGAAAAAATGAAAATATAATTTTTAACAAATATTTCCTTTCACTGAGTAAGAATCGAACCTACAACTAATCGCATTTACAGTCACACATTTGTGACTGTAAACGTGACTAGTCATAGGTTGGATTCACGACGCCTGCGCCACGACTGCCCCCCAAAAACATCTTATTCCATAAATAAAGCTTTTACATTAGAAACTTTGCAAGATGATGAAAGTTGGCTAATGACGTCATTTTGACTCCCATTTTTTTTTATATAGAGTCGATATTAGCACTTTTAACGTACGGTCTTAGTGACTTCTAAGGTATGTGACACACTAGCGACAGATAAGTAGCTTTAGTAACGTGATCTCAGAACGTTTTACGACATATTGACTTAACCGTCGCGTTTTGAAAAGGAACCTGAATTCTACTAGGGAACTTTAGTATGTGTTTTTATATTTTTGTGTCACCTTCATAGTCTATCTCATATGTAGTAGGGTAGGAAGGGGAAGCCTAGTGCTAAGACACTCCGCTCTCCACTTTTCCGCAAATATCAACAGAATAAATATTTATTAAATAACCTGCTGCACATACAACCGTGGTCAATTGTCGGATCTAAGCCACCTTCAGCTGCAGATCACACCATACATCACGCGCGTATTGAAAAGGAACCATTAGTTATAGCTGTTCAGGCTTAGAAGTTATCGTATATAATCCTTTAGTTAGATCTAACTAACTGTTGTGCTATAAAACTTGATGAACACGTTATTTGGTCATTATAGAATATTTTTATTGTGGATTTTATTTGTTTAGCTTCATGTCCCACACATAGCAGGGTAGGCAGAGGGAACTTAGGAACGTAGTGTTAAGGCACTCTGTCCTCATCAAGTCACTTCCGTTCCCTACTTTCCGCCTTATTCTGGAGGCATTGCGTGTTGAGTAGCAGAACTGAACGCCTCCCTTTTGTCTCGTTACCTGAGCGAAAAAATGAAAATATTAAAGAATTTATTACCTCGAGTGGAAATCGAACTTAACGTGCTGTGCCCCAGCGCCACAAATAAACTTATAAATCATAATAAACGTAGCTTTCCACGTCAGAAAGAGATGCTAGAAGGTACAAGCTTTTAAATATTCTCTATAGTAAAGTAAATTTTTAAAATGTGTCTTTTAATTATCTAGTCATTGCTTTGTAAAATAGTATGTACAAAGATACGCAAAAGATTTATCTTTTTTTCTATAATAAAATAAAAATATTCAAAAACAAAACCATAAGTTTATATTCAATATTCACTTGGGAGGCTTTACTGTTCCTGACAGCAGCTGCAAGCGCTGTATATAGAATACATTCTGCACTATGGAGCATACCATCGCTTCTGCATACAATAATAGCTTATTCCCTATGCCTATTGCATTAAAGGCTATTATTGTGTTTCCTGAATACTGATTTCATAGCATGCTTCGGATTAAAAACTAAATCTAAGTTTAATGTAAAATTCAAGTGTTTTAAATCAAGTCGCAAGGATTTTTAAATTTTTTAAAATAAATTAACAATCTTAGACTTAATTCAAAATAATATTGAAAGTTCTAAATAGAGACTTCTTAGTGATACAATAACTTGGAGTGCATGAGTATGAGTATATTAGTATGTTTAAATTTCAAAAGCGTATATATATTTTATATATATACATATATTATTTTTCTTTGGCTTCACGCTATAACCCCCAATCTCGCATACAGGGTAGGCAGAGGGAGCCTAGTGTTAAGACACTCTGTTTCCCGAAAATTTTCTGAAAGTGGCTGAACTCTACGCTGTGCTTTTGAATAGGTACCAGATTAAATAAATGTAAATACTAACAAAAATATTAAAATCTAGTATTACCAACATTTGGAAAACAAACGTTTACAAAGCAGAAGAGTATACTATCTGGTATATATATCACCGCGGCCGCACTGCTCCCGACTGTCTGTGACTCGGCGATTCTTAACTTCGCCCTAACTATGTCGAGGACTGATTGTTCAGAGCTAGCTAGCATTTTTAAACTGTATATTCCATACTAAGGAAAAAAATATGTTTTTTTTTTAAATTGTATAACAATTTCAACGAAGCGGGATTTGAACCCACGCAATAATGATTTCCTTGTTTATTTCTTTGTCTTCTCGGTAATTTATTTGCAGTGGACCAGATTTTGACTATGAGTGTGATGATAGTGGATTCCTACTCGGACGTACGACTTTTTGTCATTTTCCAACCTTGATAAGGCAAAATATATCTGAACACTAGGTTCCCAGTTTCCCTCTAACTACCCTGCTATGAGTGGGATACAGTGTGAATTTGAATAGAAAGTATAGAAATGAATGTATTGACACGAGGTACTCTCCGCCTTTCCTGCTGAATGCGCATAGTTGTCTCATCTAAAAAAAGAAAACATACTTTTATTATAGTGTCCATATTTTTTTAATATTTTGGGGTAAAAAATATATATAAAAATATATCAATAGTTGTACGGAAATTAGAAAGATTTTCGCAATTTTATTTCTATCTCGAGACAGCTCCAGATGTCGCTGCTTCACGGACCGCTTATAAAAGTATTGAATTGAAACAATTTTACTTTGCACAATACTTACTCGCTATTTAAGGTTTAAAAATTGAAAAAGTTGGCACATCTATAAAGGACTAGGAATATAGTTTTTTTTTAAACGAATAATACAATCTATAATTACATTGTTCTTTTACAAAAACAGAAATCAATAGCTAAGTCTATTGTCAGTTGTCGATTCCATAATTTAGAATCAAGAATGCTTTTGGAGACTCGCCAATCCTTTCAACAGTCATTGTGATGTTAATTGAGATCGATAAAATTTATAACAGAACAAACAAACGCCATAGATTTATTTATTTTGTCAGAAAAATTTGAAATATAAAAGCATTTCATTTATTAAATATTCTTTATTTTCATTGAGCTTTGAAGAATAATTCGAAATAATGACAGGAATGTACGAGCTTTTATTTATTATACAATATGTATAGAGGGTAGTTCGGTGGTAAATTGTGTGTATTCTTTTATTTATTAAAAGTAACATGCTTAGAAGTTTAATTAATATTTGGGCATATATTAAATTTATAAATAAGATAGAGAGAGAGAGAGTGAGAGAGAGAGAGTTTCGGGTAAAAATATATTTTGTAACAATTATTCGCTTTATTATAAAGTATTAGTTTTATAATTGTAGTTTCACAAGGAAATCTATTAGTGAAGTTGACTAACGACACAAATTATGTTTAATATTCAAATGTGATTATCACTTTGGCTGTTTAATATATTGACAATTCGCATAATAATTTATGTAACGTGATTTACACGTCGGAATCTCTGTAGGTACAGCAGGTCATGATAATTTCACGCTTTTTCCTGTAAACGCGATCGATTGTATTCTATTCGAGAAATGAAATATTTTCATTTCATCTCCTTGGTACAAGGCACAGCGCGGCGTTGAGTTCTGCCAATCAACACACAATGCCGCCGAGAATTCTGTGGAAAATGAAAAATTGAGTGTCTTACACTGCCTTCTCTCAACCTACCCTTCTGTGTGCGGGTTACAGCGTGAAGCTGAAAATAAAAACGGGACAGTTACTGACGTTAAAACGAGGTAAACTATTAGAAATATATAGAATAATTGCTATGAGGTATTCACATATCAATTGCATTTGCTCAGATTGTGCCAGGGTTACCTCCACTCCACCTCCACTCCAGCCACAGGCACAATGGGAGGCAATTACGACAATAACGTGGAATCCTATAAAGGTAATCCTGAGGTAATATTATTAGTTGATCGCTTTACGAGGCTGTAAATATAACACAATAGCTGTTTTTTTTTTAATTTGCTTGGTATGGTACCTATTAATGATATATGATTTAATACTATAGAACTTTTTTCTTTTACCTTTCTATTTGATTTCTTTAAAATTAGTTCAATTTTGTTTATAATTATCATATGTATCTGTATCTTCAGAAAAATTAATAATTCGTCGTGGATATTTAGATAGATTAATCTGGGTGATTGACATTTGAACCCAATACATACACACACACACATATATATATATATATATATATATATAGCTGCACAATGTAATGTAAAAAATATGTAACATGTGCTTAAAAATGGGTAGGCCGTCTCGTTCCCTGTATTAATACAGCTCGAATGTTAAATTACTAGCAATCCCGTGAGAAAATACTTTAAAAGGAAACGTAACGTTTCTCTGTATACATTATATGTCTATAATAGAGAGTGCGTATTTACTTTGGAATGGAAGTTTTTGTTCCATTTGTAAGCACTTTCTCGTAAGTAAAACAGACATTCGGAAGAAATGTTGACGATTGGATATTACAAAAATAAAAAGAAAATTTTTTTTGTACATCATCATTGTAATAAAGTAGAGAATAATAAATATATATACATATATATATTTATTTGTGTTATTAAAAAAAATATATATTGTTGACAATTCTTTTCAATAAATTAAAGACATTATCATATCACAAATAAGTACAATCTTACGTATTATATATTACATGATAAACCTAAATACATCTCGTAATAACTTTGCAAGGTTTTTGGGCAATAAAAATAAAAGATGCGTGGAGGTGGTGCTATATCAAGGAAACGAAACACTTTAAAGCATTTAAAAATCGGTTTAGTATTAAATATTAGATTTCCCATTCGAGGAAGTGAAATATGTATTTACGTTTATATTTCCATTTCTTCATTCTGGTATCGAGGCAAAGGGCGGCGTTGAGTTCTGCCACTCAACACGCAATGTCTCAGGAATCGACAGAAAGTGGGGAACGAAGTGTCTTAACACTAGGTTCCCTCTGCCTGCCCTGCTGTGAGCGGGATACAGCGTGAAGTATTAAAGATATTAGGTATTAATATAAAATCATCTAATCATTTTGTCGCTAGTCGAAAAAACTATGCTAAATGTTATTTTTAAATAAAAATTGCGAAAGTAAATTAATGAATTATGTTATTAAAAGATGAACCCTTAGAGAGCAAGCAGTTTTGCTTGTCTTCGGTAAAATAAAAAATAACAACATTGCTCGAGTCGCCATATTATGCTATAAAAAGATGATAAAAATTGTCTTAAGAAGAAAGTTTTAATATTGAAGCATTTTCTACTATAGCAAAAAAAGGCACTCCATTTTTTCATGGAAGACTGTCTGTCTGTGCGTTTGTTCACGCCTATCTTAGAAACGGATAAAATGCAATTTTAATTATTCTATTTTGGCAAATTTCCCTTGACATTTAGTTTTACTTTAATCGGTTCACAAATAAACAAGTTATATAATAAATCATAAAGTTTTATTGACTTGACTAAAACTTTAGCTGACGATGTATGACGATATTGTTTTAAAATGATAATATTATTATATCATTAAATTAATTGAGATAAGAAAATAAATAATTGTGTAGTACAAGCGGTAGAAACCACGTGGGACCACTAGTTTTTATAAGAAAATAGTTAAATATTTAATTCATTCAACCTTCAAAAAATAAACCGTTGAATATTGCAGTAAAGTATGACATAAAATGCTGATGGACGCAAAAGTTTAAACGTTAAAAATGAAATCTGCCAGTCGCTGGTGGAATCGTAATTTAATTTAATAAGGCTACTTAGCACAAGTCAAAAATATTCAACGAAATGCTGAGTATAATATTTACATGCTTTAAATGTTACGCCAACTTATAGGAGATATTCACACCAAGGGAACCTAGTTTTAGGAAAATCCGTTTCCAATTTTCCCCCGAGTTTTGAAGGCATTGCGTGTTGAACATAATGCCGCACTTAGCCTCGTAATTCATATAAATAATGTAGATTAATCTATTTTTAACTGTTTTAACTGTATTTCTGAATAAATTTCTAACTTTATACAAATACACATTCTAGATAACCAAATGAAAAGAAACATATAATAATAAATCTAAGTAAGAATACCACAATATATAACACATACTGTACATATATTAATAAGCCCACAAAGACTAAACAGAATACCGCGTAGGCTGACGCTAGATGAAATTTCTCGACGAGAGCGCGCTTAACAAGCCGTCGACGACGGTTTCATACGTTGGCTCATCTCTCTCTTTATTAATTCTCTTTTTAATTTTTACTCTGAGAAATTCTTTCAGTTATATTTAATATTTTCATTTAATCGCTCTGGTACCGAGGTAAAGCGCGGCGTTAAGCTCCGCTACTCAACACGCTATCCCTCCAGGATTCAGCGGAAAGTGGGGGGCTGAGTGTCTTAACATCAGCTAGAAGCTGTATATAATATACACTTATTATGTAATATATAATTATCTAATAACGTGATTCGTCGTTATTACAAAGGGTGTCGGGTCCGGCTGCTGCATCAGCGCGGGACTTGCCCCTCGTTATTTCTCATTAAGAGTAATTACTCACAACAGACTGTTACTGGATTTGTTGATATGCCCTCCAAAATACATTGGTTATTATAATTAATTATCTTTATATTATAGACAGTTATTTAATCCTCATACATTTTGAACACTCCGGTCTCCATTTTGGAGGCTTTTCTTGTTCCGTGGCGTAAGAAAAATGTTTACAGACACACGCGTGTGCCAATGCCAGGTAACATTTTACTCGACATTCCTTTTGTGAACAAAAGCCTAAAGAAACACCTTCAATATATACAGTTTCGTAACTAAATCTCAGCACCTAATGTGTAAGAGGCGAGGTGAGAGGGGGGGGGGGGGAGTTAGAAAATAGAGACGTGAGTGAAATCGTTAAGGGCAGGATATTACCTAGAGAGGTGCACTATCCAACTATTTCCTGGAACCAGCAAACAGCTCAAATGATTATAGAGTAGGTGTTCTCTTGTAAATGTTTGTAGCGCATTTTATTTTGGTAAACGCGACGGCCGTGAGTTCAATTCCCACTCGCGGAATCGAATTATTATTTTTTTATTTGTTCGCGCTGATATAATAGCTAAGCAAAGCATTGAGTTTTGTCACTCAACCCGCAATGACTCGTAATTTTGGCAGAAAGTGGATAACGCAGTGACATAACACTACGTTCCTTCGGCCTATCCTACGAGATATTCTACCTCTATAACTAAATATACAAATAGAATATTATTATTAATAACTCCTTAGCATTCGGGAATAATGACGCATAATCAGCTGGTTACTTACATTATCTCTGAAGTCAAGTGTATACAATATTTTGCCAGTGGGACTTACTTACTTAGTGAGATGGTGCAAGAGCCGGAAAATAGCCCGTCAGTTTTCCTTATGGCATGGATTCGGTAAAATATTTCTGAGAAAATATAAAGGAAATGTTGATAAGAATAAAAAATACGAATACCGTATATTTTAACAAATCAACAGACAAAAGTTGGTAATAGTATATATATAGCCTTGAATGTTTAGTAAGTAATTGTTAAAGAACAAAATAAAATTTTAATAATTATTAATGAAATATATTATTATGAATGAGACTGAATGTATACGTGACAGTTGGTGGTTCAAATCCATTTGGAGTATTATTATTTATATATATATTTATAGCTTCACTCTGTATCCCCCGACCGTCAAGTTACGTTAGTTAATACGCAATAAATTGAAATTTCGCCGGAAAGTGGGGAACGGACTTCCCTCTATCTACCCTGTTATTAGAGGGATACATCGTAAAGTTTCTTAAGTGTTGCGCCTCTCCGCTTCTCGGTGACTACTACCATCACATTTTTTTAATTATTTGCTTATTTAGTGACATAACCGTGTTCCGTATTCCAATTTTATATTTAAATAAATAGTTTTAAAAAAATGAAAAAAAAAATGTATTTCAGTAGAGCATGAATAAAAACTTCAACCAAAGTCTCTGTCAAAATATGTATAAAAACAGAGAAACGATCTAAACTATTGTAAACATTAATTCAAGTAAGATCTTATAAGCTCGTAACTCACACCGACGTCAAATGAGGAGCTGGAGACTTAATTTATTATAATTTAATATAATTTCCAACATAATTTATATTTACAATAATAGAATATTGTTTAAAAGAGAGTATTTGAATTATACAGAGTTCTATATTTATAGTAGTTGTAAATTTTCAACTTGAAAAGTAACATTTTGGACACTATCTATATATAACACGAAAGGAAAAAAAAAGAAATATAATCTGATAAAAAAATTACACAATTAACTTGGTCGTCTAATGCCATTCACATGGAGTTATGCTGGAAAAAAGTTTGTTTCAGTTTGAAAGAAAAATGTATCAAGTTGTGAAGCTTCCGTGGCGCGTGGCACCGCTGCAGATTGCCGGTTCACAGGTGTACCTTTGTTAGAGTTATACCTTGTTGTTTAATTTCCTTTTGCAATTAGAGCAAGTCTGCAGCAGACACTTCCAGATGACGTAATTAGGTATTTAAGTAGGAGTTGAGCAGCGAGTGAAATTATATTTGTACGTCATATCGTATATATAGTACGAGAGTATTTAGTGATGTGAATTTAATTTGCTGGATTAATTCGCACGTCGATTATTCTATTTATTTTAAGATATATATATATGAAATTTCTATTATAGATAACGTAGAATATGGTTTTAGAATTGAGAAAATGTTAATAAAGTATCGGTATGGAAAGAAGTACACTCCGCGAGGTCTAAGCTAAACTTAATTGACAAGCTCAGCTTGAGCTTTGATCTGTACACGTTTTAATAGTTTGTATAGAAATAATATTCATAAATACAAAATTTAATATTAAAAAAACATCTCTAAGCATTCATATCACATAGCAAAGGGACAAAGGATAAGGGATTCAGAATAAACAATACAGAAATAAAATTACTTGAAAAAAGTTGTAAACTACGCGAGATTTCGCTTCGGCCACATTTATGTAAAAGAAATTTATGGATCTATGAATAATAAATACCCATTGAATTATTTAACAGGCGATGCCACGCTTTGCAAGCTTCGACTGAATTTGACGTACAATATGTACAATCTCTTTATGGACCTATTCAATGGCGGAGTAGTTTCGTGATATTTAATTAATATATATTACAATATGAGAGCTTTTGTCCGCAAATTTAAGTTAGACAACTTTTAAATCGATATTTAATGTTTTCAATTCCTTGCTCTGGTAATAAGACAAAACGCAGGCTTGAATTCGGCGGAAGAGTCTACTTGAAACTGCAACTATATAGGTACAGTTAGATGTTTATATGTGTATTTGAGATATAACCCATATCTAGGTAACCTAGAAACTTGATAATATAATAATAATAATAATATTTGATACTATAGTGTGTATAGTATATACTAGAGTAATAGTCTGGTTACACATATATACAGGAACAAACTGAAAACTGATAATAACTGATAAATGATTTATTTTTATTTAATTCTAAGCATAAATACAAACCTATCTACCGTTATATTACCGACGTCGGTTTAACGCAATAACGAGGGATCAGGGATGCAGCGGCGAAATTATTAAATGATCGTGAGCCTTAATGGAAATTGATGGACGAGCACAGATTAAAGTTAGAAATTTATATTTTTATTTTACTAAAAATGTAAAGATTATATTTTATTATATTACGTATGATTCTTATGGGCACAAAGTGAGAGTGGACATAAAGTGAGAAATTATTTTGTAACAAGTATATATTGATATATATAATATGCAAGTTAAAACATGACTTATAAAGTAACTTTATGGACATTCGGGACTATATAAATGAATTTTCTCAACACCAGCTTCGATGTTTTTACTGTGTCTCGAATACAACGTGAAGCTAACATGAAGCAAATGATATATAAATAGTAGATACTACACTATACAAGCAAAAATATACATAAAAATAACAAAAAGACAAAATTTAATTGTAATCAAATGTTAAAATTAATTTGCGATTTTAAATTAAACCATCCAGGATCGTAACTGAAACGTGAACTATAAACCCCGCGTTAATTGAAACGCGATCTCGTAATCGATTTAATATTTCCACTTGGTTTCTTATGAACATTACGTCGACGGCGACGGAGATCCCTTTGGCTTGTCAAGTGATACTTCTCATCCTCACTATCTATCTATCTACTATCTACTATCTACCTACTATCTACTATCTACTATCTATCTATCTATCTATCTATCTATCTATCGAATGGCTTGAAACTTGAAAGTGTATTCACATGTATTATATGAACTTAATGTTAAGTCACTAAGTTTTGGAAGTGTTGGAAGTTAAATTTTGGAGACTTAGCGTGTATTGGCGTAACTCAACGGCTCACTTTCTTTTGTACCAGAGCAAGAAAATTAAAATTAATTTAAAGAAAAAAAAAATGTTTTCAAATTTAAAAAAATATTTCACGTTACTAAGTAATGCTTAAAATTATCATTTTAAAAAAATATCACACGTTAATATAAAGATAAATTGGAAATTATATTCTAAGTATAGTTTTATCTTATTTCATTTTCTCCATATTAATTCTAGCAACAAACTAATTTGATATATGTCTTATCTGTGAGTGTTCACAGTTCAGTAGATCATTCGGCTTTTCAAGAGATTTATGAACTCGCGGACATCGTATCCCGGATCTTCCGAATTCAGCCGCCAGGAGTTCCGGTTTGTAGTTGACTGAAGGGATTGGGAAGGGTTTTGTAGTACTTGGAAGTAATGTGCGTGAAAATTTCGTAATATATTAGTAAGTTATCAAACAATGTGCTCAGTCGTGGCACAGGGGCACTAAGGGTGACTGTAAACGGTGTCTTAACACTAGGTTTCTTTTGCCTATCCCGCTGTGTGCGGGATACAGCATGAAACTGATTTATTTTATTTATCAAACATTTTTTTTCTCCATTCATACATTCAAATCGATCTAGTAGATATTTAAGTCTAGTTCCTAGCTTATATTTTAATTTTAAAATGAAAAAGAAATATCTTATTTCCTAGAGTGGGGATTGAAACCACAATCTGTCACGTTTCAGCAACCCCCCTTCCCTCCCCCTGCCCCACGACTTATTATTTATATTAAAAAAATATTCTATTTCCCAGACGTGAGGCACGAAACCTAACCGAGCTCTTGTTTGCCGCTTAAATTATTGAGCCATTCGTGAGGCTTTGGTGACTTTGTATAAACACTCTGCACTTTGTTGATCGTTGAGATTTAATGGAGGTAATGGCTTTATGGGGTTTGTTTGTCTGCGGGGAGTAATTGCAGCTCCGGGATTACTGCAGGCGGGGTCATGTCGTGTTAAATATTAATTGTTAGAGAATCACTATCGCTGAATTATTACTTTACTTGAGTTTTTGAGACTGTGGGTTTCAAACACCCTTATATTATGTTATGCCAATGTATTGGTCGACTACACTTAGATATTGTCAAACAAGGAATATTTTATACAAAAAAATACTATTTTATAAAAATAATGGCTCTTATTACTAGGGCACAGGCTCTACGTATTACGTAGGACGTATGACTTAATGACAGTTTCTAAGAGGCGCGGGTTCAAATTCTGCGATGTTCAAAATGCAACAAAACTTATTTATACTGCATCCTGCATAATAAATATTTACATTTTTTGATTACGTTGATTTAGAGACTTCTTCTTCTGTGCTCCCTAAGGTCCCTTACCTTAAATCCTAGATATTTCATAACCATTTCAACTTGATATGTTTCCGCGATCTCGAGACATGACAGACGGACAGACGGGCAAGAAAGTGATTTACCTCTAAGGAACGAAATCCTAAAAGTTGCAAGCCATTAACTTAATCTATAATAATAAATATTTTAACTGTAAAAAAAATCTTTATTTTACTACTTCTCTGTAAATACCTTTTTCTGTACAGTCCATCTAGATTCGTAGTGTGTTGCCATATAATTTTTATAATATAAAAAAAATCTTTAAATAACACTTATGTATTCAGTATAAAGACTTCCAGACTTGTTTAAATATAATTAGATGGATAGTTTTATAGTTCACAAGTTATTTATGAATATTCTATTCATGTTGAAGTAAGTTTCATATTGACGATAACTTTGTTAAGTAGAAGTCCATTATACTTAGTGCTATTATTGTCTACTTTAAATATCGTGAAAGTGCAGGGCATCAACGTGCGACTGTAAACGTAATAGGTTGTGGGTACGATTCCCAGTCGAGGAAATTAAGTATTTAGCATTTTCATTTTTTCGCTTTGTTAACCAGGCAAAGCGCAGCGGTGAGTGCTGCCAATCAACACATAATGCCTTCAGAATTCATCAGGAAGTGGTGAAGTGTCTTAACACTAAGTTTCCCAGGTTTCTTCTACTCCTCTCCTATGATGTGCGGGAAAAAACTTCAAGCTCAGCAAATATATGAAGCATTCCACGCGAAGCCGACAGGTAAAATAAGTTGAGGCAAGACTTGCTTGCATTCATGGTAAGTGTCCACCAGTCACATACGACTTCGAGTTCCGAGTTCTCCTATACTAGTCAATATATTATCATATCGTGCAAATGTATTAAGGATCCATATAAGTCTAACCATATAAGTATCGCGTACGTTTAGAAATTGAAGAAATAATTCTACTGAAATTACTCTTTTCTTATACTTTTCTGTAAATATAAAGACTTAATTTAATAAATGTCACGAGTGTTCTTAAATTCTAAACATTTTCACATATATTTTTATTTTATTTATCTTGTATGCAAATATCAAAGCTTGGGATTTATAAATCTTCGACACGTATACAAATAAAGTATTCATCCTAACTGCACTTGTATGCAGTTAAAACGTCATTAAATAACAAAATATTCATTTATTATGTAACGGTGTATCAAGTGATATATTGAAGTTAATTCTAGGCTTATATAACAGTTTAGAATTGAAAGTTTCACAGAAACAGAGTGAGAGATCGCTTTGTCAGTTTCAAATTTTGCTAGCGTTGTCGATAAGCGTGAAGTTCGGCCACAGATGTTCTGTACCGATACAAGTTGAACAGTTGGACATAACAGTTTTCATTGAAGCTCTGAAATATGGTTGTACAATTACTTATTATATCTATATTATTTACATCTATAAAAAGGTACTGAGAGACTGACGATGCTCAGATAAGCCTATTGGACTTAGAAAGTAAAAAAATTGTCGTTACAGAATAGACAGTGGCGTTTACAGAGGACATGTATTTCTATATATAAAATATGCGTAGTGTTTAGAGAGAATTTCTCGATATTCCTACGGGAAAGAGAAAAAAAAATCTACTATAGATCCACCCAAACTAAGTTGTGGCCGGCTACTACTTCAATTAAAATATTTGTTTAAATTATAATAAGAACATCTTAGGCACGAACAGAAGTTTCTTAATTAAACAAATTATAATACTAAACCTTTTGTACTACTTAAATTTTGTATAATTATTTTTTTATTTCTATTTTACATAATAACAAAGTATCTTCTAAGTTTTCCAGAGAGATTAAATTTTAAATATAAAACGAGGAGCACACGTAAACAAAATAAAATGTACTGTTCGAAAACCTTCCGTCCCTCCAGCCGCGCGAGCTGGCGCCTCGCCAAGTGCGAGCTTGTATTAATTACGCGACCGGTGCGCTTTGGAGATTTCGTTGATATTTCTATAACTTTACATTTCTATCTATAGCTTAGATAAACTGCTAATATTAAAAATTCAGCCTTAACTTTTAAATCTAATTAGGTTCACGCTGTATCCCGCACACTGCAGGGTAAGCAGAGGGAACCTAGTGTTAACCTGTTCTCCACTTTTCGTCGATTTTTTCAAGGCATTGCATGTTGAGTGGCGGAACTTAAGGTCGGACTTTTGCCTCGTCCTATAAATGTGGATAACAGTGAACTTTGAACGATAATGTCTTTGTTGTTATTAAGAAAATCATTTAATTTCTTGTTAGCTAGTAGAAGCGGCGTCCTGTGAACTTCGGTCTAAGCTTTAAAGCTACTACGGCTCTGGGCTAGTACACGGTTAGAACGGTTAATGTTTAAACTTAAAAAAACCGGTTAAGTGTGAGTCGGAGCCGCCTATCAAGGCTTCGGTGCCAATTTAAGTATTTTAGTTCAACGGGAAGTATAAGTAAACGTTAACAAACTTAAGTTATACAATAAATACCATAGCTTAAAGCTATTTTTAGCTAAGTTACGCACTCGTCTCGCCTCATAAAATTAATGATCTCTTTTTACATAATATGAATTCAGTTCATTTATATCCTCGACCCGTGTCAGAGTGGAACAGCGTTGATCCGTCTTGATCCAATTTGTTAAACTCATATTCTTGCTCGTTCCTGAATCTCTTAACAGGTACTACGCGTCAGCTGGAAAATTTAATAAATCTATAAAAGAAAATCGTGGTGCTTACTTTTTTTTACTCTATAGCATTAATTTTGTCTTATTATTTCATTTAAGAAAAAAATATAGTGTCGTTTTTACATTTTTTAGCTTCCCGGTGTATCCCGCATGTCCCGGACTATGTTATAATTAATGTTATATCGAATCAGAGTTAATCTACTATAGTCGCATTACCCTTTATATTCAAACTGTGCCACAGCCGTGTTTATACGTTAATATGAAACACAGATTTAATTTCGTTACCGTCAGGTCACCTACGTGGAGCTAAAGATAAATTAATATCGAGTACCCACCCACTACCCACTGTCGACCAAATCGTATTTCAGACGATTTAATAAGATATGCTCTGTCTTATCTTCTATAATTTATTTTGTGTTCTTGCTATATCTCGCATATAGCTGGATAGACTCTACTTTCCGCCAATTTGATTTAAAACATTGAACGTTGTGCGGCGAAATTTAACACCGGTTTTCGTCTTGCTACCAAAGAGATAATTATTTTTCGAATGAGAATCGAACCCATAACCGTCACGTTTCCAGGCAGAAGATAAGCCACTGTTTCTGACAGCCTGGAAACATGTTTAATGCTTTAATTTTTAAATGCAGCAGATTGAGTTACTGCAAAACAGAACGCGAAAATTGCGGTTTTAAGTTGTCATTTTTAAATGAGTAAGAAGTAGACAACTGAGCGATCCTCGTTCCATTCTTTTAGTGAGAATTAAAAAAAAAACATTTTTATTAATTTTCCCTAAAAACATAATAAATAGGCCGGCGATAGAGGTTTTCCCTCTTTTAATAATATGTCTATAAATAATTATAAAACACCTAAGTGTACTTTCAACCTTGCCTTTGGGGCTCTAGGGAAAGAGATTTTTATGAAGCTATACTAATTTGTAAGATTTACGCAGCTATATAAACGAGCAAGTACGAGCTTAAAACAATAATTTTAGAAAAGAAGAAATAAATTTACTCATATATATATTTTACAAATTACAGTTATATTGTAGTTCTAGTTATTATGAAATTATCAGCTTCACACTGTAGGCAGAGTTAACCTCGTGTTAAGACACTCCGATCCACACGTAATTCTAGCTTGTCACGAAAGCTATCAGAAGGGAACCTTACACTAGTACATCACACGGAAGCACGGGACCTCACTGGTACCCTTGATTTGGACTCTAAAAGGCACACAATATGATCACACTTGATAGAATTTGTATAAGAATATTTTAAATACTATTCTTTTAAATCGCACGTTGAATGTAATCAAATCTCGCTCTTTGTCTTGTCAGCTAACTGAAAATAATTTCCTAACTGAGCAGCTTTGGCCATCTTTGAGATATTAAAGTGAAAATAATATATTAAAGATTTTATTTTGTCGCATTTACGAAGAGTAAATTAGCGTAGTATATCTTGTAACTTTATGACGCACGTCGCCTTCTCGTTCGTATTTTTTTAAAAACGGCTACAACAAAATATAAATTATTTTATATATGTTTTAATTATTATATTATAACTGTTTTTTAAGAGATTATTTTAGTATCTACCTGATTGAATATTAAAAAATTATGATTTCGTAGGATATTTTGACATGATTTTTGAATGTAGGTCACACACAAATTCAGATTGCGTTATAACATAGGGATTGTAACCGAGCGGCCGCTATGTAAACTCACGTCGCATTACAGTTCACGAAGCCTAACTCTAAATGTTGAAATTGAAATTTAAGCTTTTACATTTTTTCTTACATATATATTATGTAAAATAAAAAATTATAAATAAACAGAATTCATTTCTTTTTCATTCATTAAAAGCGTTATCTAACCCTCACAATAGAGAAAAGCACTTTGTCGATGCAATCCGAAGTGTCCGACTTCAAGACGTGTCCGCACTTATGGCGCAACCCTGTAATTGATTTTATATGTTTGAAGAAAACATCGCTTTGAAGGGAAACTACTATTTTCAGTTTTATACTATCTATAAGCAAGGAAGTTTAATATTAGTGGATTCATTGGAGACTTCTTCAAATTGAGAAACGCGAAGACGCGGAAAGCGCATTTGATTTTTGTTTTCTTTAAATAGCTTCTACTTTTATTTGTAGTAAGTAGTAATATACGAACGCTTAAACAAAAAATATGCAAATTAAGGCACTCGTGGAGTAGCGGCACTGTGATATAAATCTCTAATATTTTTTTTTCTCTATGTCGACTGGCAAAAAAATTACGGTATTTAACGCTGAATTTTCTTGTTACCACTGAAAAAAAATAAACATAAAAATAACCCCCACAGAGATTTATAGGGGGAATGAATTAATAGATATTTATTAATATTTTCATTTCATTACTATAAAACTAAAGTTGACCATGACTTCTATTTGTCAATCTCACCAAAAAAAGGTTTTTCATTATTAAAAATGGCACTAAACCTGTCGATATATGTTATAGGTACATTAGGTACCAATTGCCACCTCTATTCTACATTACGCGAGGCACCGACATAGCACAGTAATGCAAACCACTTCTGAAACAATATTCTGAACCGAGTGTCCATAATTGATAGCGTTCCAAAGATCACAATTTCAACGGCTAAGTAGTCTTTGTAGTCCATATCGTCAAAACCATTCAAGGGAGGTTTAATATTAGATATTTCAACATGATATTTATGGAGAAATCTTAAGAAATAGAGAATAATATTATTAATAATAGCTTATTATTAAGCTTAATACAAAATAATAAAAAAAAATCTAAAATATATAAAAGCCTCCTCAAATGTCTAATTTGTCTATACACTAGGTTCCCCCTGCCTACCGCGCTGAGTGCGTCTATAGAGATATATTATAGAAATTATGCTAAATATTACTTATTTACAGACTTTGACAATGATTTTAAAAAAATATTATTATGTTTATTTCAGCTCCACGCTGCATCTTGCACATAGCAATAGGTGGGCAGAAAGCAATAAGCCACTCCGCTTCCACAAAACATAGCGAAGAAATGAAAATATTAATTTAAATAAATATTTTCTTTCCTCGAGTAGGAATCGAATTCACAACCAGTCTATTTTGCAGTACACTCTATGCCTCTGCGCATCTGGACCCTTGATTAAATTTAGAAAACATATTACACCGCTCTACAACTTACATTTAATCACTTTAAGAGTATACATATATAACATTGTATTACGAAACTACACATAAAAATGCGCCGTTTTTTTAAATACAAGCATAAAGTTTGAAAGTTTATATATTATGCGCGTCTTGTAAATTATTATATTTACTGCGGGAATATTATGTAATATCCATATTCGTTATAACAACAATATCGTGTTAATATAATTTATAATTCTGTATTCTTTCATTCGCGGACGATGCGGGCCATTAGCTCGATCTGTTGTTCATTAATCTTTAACGTTTACAGTGAATTAATTTTGTATTTGATAATTATAACACACAATATGACGTATACGTGACGAAAGAAAGTAGACATTCACGGAATGTCTCGAATACCGGCTGAATGAGGAGAGCGGAGTGTTCTTAATAGTAAGTTTTCTTTCTTAAAAAAGCACAACAAAAAGCACAAGAACAATAAAAAAACAAGAATTTGAGCAGCATGTTAATAAAATACATTTACTTTAGTAACAATAATTTCTTACAGCAAAAGCTACAAAGTGTAGGGAGAATATCCTTAGAAAAGCACCGGTTTTAGCTCAAAGGTAGCTTTTGCGATATTTTTCTTTGTCGCGTGTGAGACGTTAACTACTTATATATTATGTTTCCTTTTTCTTATTTTATTTATAGAAGTTAACATTCAAAGTATTAACAACAAAAAATTGTAATATAATATATATTTTTTATTTTACTCTTTAGTCCAGCAGGATAGCTAGATGCTATACAATCAAAGTTGATTTTAACGTTAATTCTAAACGAAAAGCTTAAACCGGTTCCATTTCCATATACAATTAAGAGATCTAAATTATATGACAAGCACAACGTGCGGCCCCGCGGAGTATTATGTATATAGCGATGCACATATCACTGCAGTATTATTCCTTAACTGCATTGTCTCTCAATAAGCTGTAACGACCAAATTACAGGAGACAGGAAATTTATTTCATTTTTAAACTTCCAAAAGTCCCAAAACGTTCTCGTTTTCTTTGACTGTGGGTGTTGAATTTTTAATATCCAAGTCATTGTTTGCTCAGTGCGCAACGTTTGTTGAATTATAAGCTATATGTAGATGTAATTAAGATTAACATTCGAACAGGCCATGCAGTACTGCACATTAGATTTTATTTAAAACTGTCGACCCGCTCGCGGCTTCGCCCGCATGCAGTACACAATTATTTATTTTCTCATCTGAATTACTTTAGTGTTCTGATTAATACATTATTATTTCAAAATTTCAACTAATTCAACAAAATACTTATTTTGTAGTCTTTTTATCGCACGCATTTTTTTTATATTGATATAACTTTTTTTTTATTGAACCTTTAAAACTAAAACAAAAAACAATATTAACTACTTATATATTTTCTTAATGTTAAAGCAAATTTATATTTACTAAATGTTGGAGGTTTGCCAGAATATAATAGTGAAAACTGCATTTAAATCGGTTGCTAACGTTCGCTTAACCAAACCGTGAAAACAAAAATATGTATAGATCCCAGTAAAGATCGTACTCACATCTGTCGTATATTGTCAGAATGGTGTGCCATGATGGTATCTCATAATATATTGCTTAAAGGGTATTTCGCCTCTGTAAGCTGAAAGTCTCGAAAAATCACCTTCTACTTACGTATGCACGAAGGCTATATCGTGGGTGGTATCGAGCTTGTTGTCGTTTAACGAACTATGAAATAATATTTATTATAATAGACATTGCGTGTGGGTATTATTTGATTTTTTTTTAAGCATTTCATTTTATCCCATTTATGACAGTGTAGGAAAACTGAGAACCCAGTACTCCGTTCCCACTAAAAGACTACCATTTCCAAATTCTCCCAACTCTGGATGCATAGCGTGTTGACTGACGAAACTCAACGCAGTATTTTACGCTCGTTAAAAGAACGACAAAATGAAAATCTATCAAGTATTTAATTTCCTCGTGAGAATCGAACCCACGTTTGCAGTGCCACGCTTGTGCCTCTATGCCACGATTGATCCAGCTTAAAAGTTTACTTTTTATTAGAAAAGCAATAAGCAAGCAATACGCGTCAAAGTTTCAACAAGGGGGGAAACCTTATCCATCATGTTAACGAACGCTGTCACTCCAAAAGGCTTTGGACGCGTCTATGGAGGGGCTGTCAATAGAAAAGAGCCTTAGTGGGATTAAATGTAAAATTAATATCTTCTAAATTAGAGTTGCTTGCGTCCTTTACGCTCAGGCATGATCGCGAGCATGCGCCTGTAAGCGTGATAGGTTGTGGATTCGGTTCTGAATAGTCTCTCTCATTTCACGTTCAACATTATCAATATTTGCGATTCAGTCACTCGCTATCAGAGTTAAGCCCTACGGCGTACTCTACGTAGTCAATAACTTTATTCATGAATATGGTATTTATATTTTTTCAATTAACTGTATCTATACTTATTTATTCTATATCTATAGTTATTTATTATCTATGGATGCCATCGTAGCGCAGATGCACAAGTGTGATTGTAAACGCGGCAGCTTCTTTCTTCTTACCTCACTCGGGGGAATGAATTATTATTTATTAATATTTGGATTTCTACACTCTGGTACCGAGGCAAAAGTCCAGTGTTGAGTTCCACCACTCAACACGTAATGCCTGTAAAAGTGGGGAACGGAGTGTCTTTATACTTCATTGTTCATTGTGCCCACCCTGCACAGCGAGAAGCTAATTTATTCGCTATATAAATAGTTATTAATAAAACTGTAATTGATTAGTGTCTGTATGGCAAATATGTGAGAAAATGTTTTTTTTGGGGCATTTTCCGGTTTCGAGGCAAAGGGCGGCGTTGATTTCTGCCACTCAACACGCAATGCCTTAAAAAAGCTTAAGAAAGCACTGCGGCAGAAACTGGGGAACGGAGTGTTCCCTTGGTTCCCTCTGCATACCCTGTTGTGTGTGGGATACAGCGTGAAACTGCTTTAATTTATTGTATTGTAATTATTCCCTATAGATTAATATTTGTTTGTACATCTAATGACGGTGAATATGTTAAAATGAATGGAATTTTTATACACATTTCAAATACCGGAGTTATCTCGTCGTCAACTCGACGTGTGGTCATCACATGCGCCAGTTTTCAATCAAATATCCGCATTGAATCGAAACTAAATACATCCAAAAATAAATATATTCAACATTCAGGTAACATTTTTAGCTTTTGTTTCGAACAAATCCTTTCATGCTCTCGCGAAGTAATTACGATATGCAAAACAATAACTATGTATATGAAAATCTCTTAAAAATTTTAAACAAATAATTAAAAAAAAAATTAAGAATATATTACGTGTCAAAATAAAATGAATAACAGTAAATTTTTAGTAACAAATATTTTAATTAATTTCATAACATGAAATCGGAAAAATTTTAAACTAGCGCAGATGGCTAAAAGTCAAGCTTCAATGGAAGAAAAGGCTACTCGCTTAAAATTGTAACATCGCAGAATGAATAGACTTGTGTTTTTCATTTGCAAACTTACGTGACGTCACTTCAACTTGTTACCAAACAGAAAACATATAGAGCAGCATTCACGAAAATGAACAGATGTTACATTTTTTTTATTATGGTTGTAAAGTGTGCTTTTTAGGGCATACAGTTATTTTTTGTTCTACCTAAATATTTGTTGTCTTGTCAAAAGGTTGGGGGTTTGATTTCCACTCGAGGAAATTAAATATTTTCATTTCTTCGCTTTGGTGTGAAAGCAAAGCGCGACGTTGATTTCCACCACTGAATTTGCATGGCCACTGGCACACCTCACTAAAGTTTTCCAATTGATCTCTACAGAGCTATTTTTGAACTACAGAAGAATTTTGTATAAACGACGTCAGTCATATAACCACATAACTTAAAATGTTCCATAACATTTACTTCGCTTTTTTTTAATAATATAAAAACCAAATCTTTTTGATAAACTACCGATCTAATTTTCTCTTGAATTAGAATAAGAGCCATGTCTAGAATCTGATTGCCAGGATCATCATGAAGATTTGACAAATTCCAGCCCGCCAAAGTTCATTTACAAATTAAAATCGTCGAGTAAACATAGGTTTAACAGGAGTAAAAATAACTTAAAAACAGAAAAAACAAAACTGAATCTACAGTAAAAACATCAAAATTTATGAGGCAAACTTGCTTAAAGGCTTATGTCCAACTTTACCCCATAATATGTGTATCTAATAAATAAACCAAGGAAAGAAAAAATTGAGCGAAATCTACAAAGAGAGCTGTCCCCGCTGTATAGTACAATACAATAAACAGAATATAGGCAGTTATCGATCTTCGACTAGGATGTTACTTTCTAAGCGCTATGAACGTTTACGAGGCCGCAGAGGGTTATAGCTGTCGTAGTCGCAGTAGTAATAGTTAGTGTTTGGTGGGATCACTCGGCTGGATGACAATGTGGTGTTGGCGTAATGACCCACATTATGGACATCTAAGTTTGTATGGGACATTTCAGAAAAAGTGGTGACGAAAAAATTTGACAAATGAATAAATATTTTACTTACATGAAAATATTTATCGATTTGATAATAGTCCTACTAATGTGAAAGTTTGTGATGATGGAATAGGTTCCACTTTCGCACTGCGATAAGTATTGAATGGATCTAAATGAAATTTTACAGTGATTCAGCTTATACATCAGAATAATACACAGGCCACAAGAAGAAGAAGAAAATGTAATATGTGTTAAATATAATATGTGTTACAATTGATTGCTTATTATATTATATAACTAATTATTTAGTAACACCAAGAACATGAACTTAACAATAGAAGATTACTTAGTCATTACAAAAACTACTAAAATTATGAATATAGGTTAAAAATTTCACCCTTTGAAACAATTTCATTATTCAGAATATAATGAAAATTCAACGAGGAGTTCCGTTTTAAATAAAGCTGTTAATGTCGCTGTTAGGTGAAAGATATTCTCATGGTCCAGTACACTACTAGTTAAAAGAGAACTTACAAAAGAGGAGCTTTTAGAAAGAGTTCTTTGACTTTCATGATATTAATTGGTGCTTTAATAAATACTTTGACTGAGTGTTCAATGGACTTTGCAATGGACTTTACAATTTTTTTCTTTATTATTTTGTTTTTAGACTATTTATAAAAAGTTAAAGTTTATCAAAGGGAACTGTTGACATTAATATTGAAATATAAAATTAGTATGTTAATATACGCTTGGTATAGACCAACTGATGACCAACTTATGAGTGATTATTGAGTTAGTCTTATTCCTTTAGTTTAGATTGAAAACTCAGGTAAAAATACATATTTATGTAAAATACACAGCCTTAAGCTTTTTTTCGAATGTCAGGGTAAGGAATCCACAATTGGAACTTTACGAGATAAATTTCATCATTTTAGTTGAGTTCGGTCACTCAGTTCAGAGAAATGAGGAACGGAGTCCTTTAACACTATGTTTTCTCTGTCTATCCTGCTGTGTGCGGGATACGGAATCAAAAAAAAAATGAAAAATCTTTTTACACTATCAACAAGACAAGAAATCACTGAAAATACATATTTTCTATAACAATGTAAATTCAAATGTAATAATTTTATTCACAAAATTTCATTGACCAATGCGGTCTCGTGCCTCTTTACGGCATTAGAATAATCAGCTTGTTTTACTGTTCGTCAAAGCAAGTACTGGGTTAAAGTAACTTATGCTATCTTTAGGACAAGTATGTTGAAAGACGGACGACTTAAAGCTCGGTAACGGAATGTATAGAACTACATAAAGATCGATATCAATTAGTATATGGAGTTTTTAAATATAGATACTCAAGTCGAATCAAACATCTCAAATGTGTGAAAATCAAAGATAACTTATTAGCATACAAATATTGATTACTAAATCACTCTAAACTACATAAGAAGTAAGTTCTTAAGAAAAATAAAATGAAAAATTATTTTTATTTCTAGATTTTCATCTAGAAACTCTACGTAAGAACCCCATATTAAATTAAACCAGAGTCTAACTTGATACTAGACAGATACTAGCTTCTCGCTGTACTTTCTTGGTACATAAATTAAATAAATGATGACATAGTTGCTGAACATATACACTTTAAGTTAATATTACACTTATCCAACAAAATAAATAAACTTAATTGGAATTATATGCGATGAATGTACTGTGGACTTCCGTATCGATATTCGATTCACAAACAGTAGATATAAAGAGATTTATTGAAGATGCAAATGGCGAGCAGATAGCAGCACAATGAAAATGCTTACAAAAGAAAAACTAAAATATACGCGATGATAAATCGTGACATTACAATACAGTATAGCGAAAGTAGAAGCTTTTATAAGGAAGGGCAAAATATAATAAATGAAAATATAAATTAAAAAAAAATAATTTTCTGAAATGAGAATCGAACCCACAACCATTTGCGTTTAGAGTCACATACTTGTGACCCTGTGCCACGATTAGCCCCTAAAAAAATACTTTTTCATAATTCTTTAATCAGAAACATATTATACAGTAATAAAGTCTCAAACATTTTTTTTTCGAAGCTCATATTTAACTGATATTGATATGTTAGATTTTTAATGATAAAAGATTACAGATTATTATTTCGACGCTTTTTACAGCAAATACTAGAACACGTGAGAGATATAAGCTTAATGTTTAAAGCTTAATTGATATGTTCTTTACAACGCCGACCAAAATTACACTGTTTACGTACACCTGCATTCAAATTAAATACATTTAATTTTAAACCATTTGGGGACTAGTTTGTGGTTGTATGAAATTAAATTTAAATACGTTTGTATATCCAGAGTAGGAGGACTGGTAATATCGGTGACCCAGGGGCCATACAAAGTGTGGCTGTAAACGCGACTAGTTGTGACTTCGATCCCTTCGATTTTCATTTTTTCGCTGTGGTGTCGAGGTAATTGGCGGCGTTGAGTTCCGCCACTCAACATGCAATGCCTCTAGAAATCGGCAGAAAGTGGGGAAACAGCGTAAAGCTTTTTCTTTTCAATATTGATTTTTAACTGTACATGAACACCTTTACGCTTTTCCCCGCATAACAGTGCATACAACACTCCGTTCCCAACATTTTGTCCAATTTTCGACATATTGTGTGTTAATTAGAGAAACTCCCTGCGCTTTTATACATTACAATATTATACTTACATCATTAAAGATCATTAATGGCTGATAATGACAATTTTTAATAAGATAATTTAGCACGAAGTAAAAATATTTATCTTTTTTTTACAAATGACAACCTAAGGAAGGAACATTTTTTTTAAGTTCACGCTAGAGCGTGGAGAATCTAAGCAGAGGGAACCTAGAGTTAAGGCACTACGATATCTACTTTTCTCCACATTTTCAAGACATTGCATATTAAATGGCGCAGCCCCGTCATGTCATAACCCGTCATGTTACACTAACATATCCCTGTACCTCTGCGTCACGATTGCCCCGAAAGTCCTAGAGAAACGAGAAAGGACTAAAGATTTTCATTACTCATTAAAATCCACGCAAAAAAAGTTGCAGACGCCCAGTGTTATACCAGCAACCCTTCAATAGAAAAGTTGACTTTAATTAGTAAATTTTAAGGCAAATCCGCTTAAATGTTAAACCAGTTATTTTTTTGTAAGCAAGCAGTGTATTTGTTTCGTATCCAAGTACAAAAGCCGAGTTTCTTTTATGTGTTTCTTAGCGAAATCAGAAAATCCCTCTGGTACTACCCCACCCTTAGAAGATTCGTTTGAGTGGCTTTCTTTTGCAAAGCTCTTTACGCGTTACGACGGTTAGTTTTTCAAACAAATGTTTTAATGTGCAACGTGTAGTTTTTAAACTAAAAACAAGCATCGTATAAGTCATTTAGCGGTTCTGTGGACTCCTTAGGCCTTGGTGGTAAAATAATCTATAAAATTTTCGTACAGAAGATTTTCAGAAAATGTATTGTGATATTATTTGGATCCAATTCTATATATTAAATACACCAATTAAGCATTTCCATCTATAGTATACAAGTTTATTGGAGAATGTCATCGACAACATCATCAACACTTTAGACAATAAGCAATTCCAGCAATTCCATGAATTTTCGCTTTGACTCGATAGCAGTGCGAAGAAGTCAAAATATTAAATATACTATTTCTTGGTGTGCGAATCGAACCCACAACCTGCCGCGTCAACAATCACGCGCTTATGCCCCTGCGCTACGAATACCGGCCTCATATTTACACTTTACAAAAAAAAACTAATTTACAAATTTACACAATATATGTGTAGTATATACAGATTACACTGACTATATTCTCCGCTCATTGCAATCCTGCGCTAGTATTACAGCTGGTTTAATACCTATCGTGAATAGAAAAGCCTAGTTCCAGCGCGATCGTTAAGCCACACAAAGCCAGCTTCTGTAATGGAGGCCTACAGCTGTTTCTGACTACCTAAACATAAAACACATTATATACATAAAAATATATCAAAAATGTTATGCTCAGTTATAATGTGCGGTGTTTTATTGTTATGCGTGTTTTAAACGCTTACAAAACTTATTTATATATTTTTTTATTTATTATTTATATTAAAAATATTTTATTACAGAAAGGATTTACAGCTTTTTTTATATATATATTTTTAATATGCATTTGTAGAAGTTCAACAAAAGCCATGCAAAACTAATATATTATTTTCAAAAATATTTTTGAACATTTATTTCACAGAAAATATCGCAATCTATAGTATAAATTCGTTTTTATACCAATAGTTGTTAGTAGGAGAGGCCAGGCTCTAACGTGATAGTTACGCCACACAAAGCCTGCACCATAATGGCGCTCCTCTGATTTTACCTTGTTCAGCCTCTGTGCTACATTTTATATTTTACTAGAAGTTTTAAATAAAAGACATCAGTTTTTACAAGATTGCTATAAATTTTTGTGCAATGCAAAAATGAAAGAGTTCCGTTTATAAACACGTAATGCCTCCAGAATTCAGAGGAAAGTGGGGAACGGAGTGTCTTAACACTAGGTTTTCTCTGCCTACTGAAGAAGCTAATAGTTTATCCTCCGAGTGGGTATCTAACCTACAACCGCCGCACTACAATACAATAACAAGCTTGTGCTGTGAAATGCACGCATAATAATATTTTAATTCGAACTGGAGACAGAATAAAATTTAAAATAATCCAAAACGAAATTTTCTTTATTTTTGCATTTTATGCACACTAAATTTGACATAATGTAAAATGTAAATCTCAACACAGCGGATAAAGCCTTAAACTTTGTGTCCTTGCCGCGGCGTTGGCGTAAAAAGGGAAAACAAAAAGTAAAATGGCGCGCAATCGCGCGGAAACACGTGGGGCGTCGGTGTTGCCACTTACATATTTATAACTATACGACAATAGTTTAAAAATATTTTTTAAAGATAATATACAATTTAAAAAAATATACGAATACAAATTTATGTTTTAAAAATGCCATGATTTGAGATTTCTTATATATTATAAAAGCACTTGTTCCTTTATAGTAATAATATATTTTAAATCTTAGTATTATATTTCCTTCAATTTAGTCAAGATATATATGTCGCCACATACTCTCTGCTATTGGATGAATATCCGAATAATTATGTATACTTGTTCATAATTATATATAAATAGGTGGATAAGCATGGCGCCGACGCAGATGATACATATTTTAATGAAACGAACATTTATTTTAATATATATTCTGTAAATTTATTTGAATATAAAATGACTTGTGCATTTTATAAAGAGACAGAGTACAGCGTATTAATGTTTTTGACTTTTATTGAATAGGATGAATAATATGTTTAGTCATTATTTACACTTCGATAAATTAAGTTCCACATTCAAACATTAAAAGTAATTAAACCCAGTACGTAGTCATAATATATAAGATATGTATGTATAAAATTGAATTATATAACAATATATGATTCAATTTTATTTATAATAAATTTGATTAAAAGTGGAGGGATCTCGGTATCGTTTCTCAGAACAACACTCTCTCTCTGAAAACAAAAACAATCATATTTCATATTTTCAGTGTAGAGATTTAAACAAATCATTCATATAAATAAATACTAGTGTCATTATACATGATATACTGTCTATTACATCATTGTTTATAAAGTCTGACGTAATAGAAAAGTTAAACCCTACAATTTCAAATCAATCTTCTCTTCGTTTAAATTTCGTTGAAGGTCAGAGAACTTAGCGAGAATCCTTGAATTTATTTATTTATTATTTTATCTACAAAACCAATAGAGAGTTACATTAAGCCATTTAATAAACAGTACAAATTTTTTTTTTGTTTAATTACGAATGTTCTCAAGGTGATATCCGTCCATTACTATTTAAAGAAAACAAAAAAGCATGTAAGAATTCAAATAATGTTAACAAACATAAGAAACAAGGATAAATAAATTATAACATTAGAAATAAAAATAAACAAACTGTTTCATAAGTCATAATACATAAGTCGTGTGTTTTTAACCGGAAGTAAATTATAATGAAAGGATACTATAAAAAAAGTTAATTGGAGTATCCAACATTTTACTTCTTTATATTCTCTATAAACATACAATTTTTTATTTATTTTATGTACGTAAAAAAAAATAAGGAAACTGACGCCTTCTGCTTAATATATACTGACAATATTTATTAGACAAGTTTACACTTAATAAAAAATCAGTAAAGTGTGAGTCGGACTCGCCCACCGAGTCTTTCGTAGTAACTTCAGGAATGTAAGTTAAAGGGAATCAAAAACTTATGAAAGTTTACAAACTGAAGTTTGCGGGAATATGCATTCATTTTGAAAGAAATTAATTACAAATATAAAATATTATTATAATTTTCTTTTAATCACATACCTATAAATTTTAACTTTTCTAGCTTTTTTCTTTATTTGTATTCGCTCTCGTATATTTTGATAGCGTTGACGTACAAGCTTGATTTTTTGTACCTTAATTATTTGGTATCAAGTTCAGCTTTATATACTCGAAATTGAAATAAATGCCATCAAATCTTGGCACACAGACAGAAAGACAACAAAGTGACAATAAGGATTCCGTTACTACCTTTGCAGGCACGTAATAGTTAAATTATATCAAAAATAGAGGTTAAATTCGTAACCTAATAATTTTTTTTTGCCTTCTTCTTTGATTGCCTTTTATACATGTAGAGTCGTCATTAATAATAGTCAGCAGTCAATAATAAAAATTCTAAAGAATGACAGTAGTATATCAGTTGATATGCAAACGGAGATTATTAAATTGACTGTACGGGACTGTGATAGATTAGACATGACTGAAGCCTGAACAGTTTTTGAATAAAAATAAAAACTAACTATGTAACAAATATTTATAGTTTAAATTAACTTGTACAGCGGCTTAGCGTTTGATGAAACGAGAACTCATGGCATTTTCAACATAATAAAAATAAACGTGTCCTAGAGTATTAAATCCTAAAGTACTAAATCAAAATATATTTTTAATTTTGTTTATAGCTACAAAGACAAAATATACAAATGCTTATATTTCACAACAGTCAGTTTTTTTACTTTGGCAGTTAAAAATAACTATAAACCAAACATCTACACGTCCGCACGTCAGCTTGTCATATTGATATATTTTCCTGTCAATACAAAATTTAAAATATAAAACCCCGTTAGTTTAGAGTTATTTTGAAAGGATTTTTTATTGTGTTGAATGCACAGCACTCAGCGAAAGCGTCAATCACTTGTGTGTAACTGCAAAATATACACAAAAACAAACTTTTGATACTAATTTATGTAATATTAAAATAAAAAATATTACATAAGTTAGAAGTCTTAGCTGATTAATGAAAACGAATAACAGTATTACGCATGCATATTAATCAGATTTAAGTAACGATTAACTCAAAAATAGAATAGAAAAAAATAATTTTTATATTTCATTTCCTCTGATGGGATTCGAATCCATAACGGGTCGCTTTTACAGTTGCGCACTTGTGCCTATGCGCCACGGAAAACCTCTACTGTGAAGGAACCTATCCTTTTTTTTTTTTTTTTTTATGGGAGAGGACAAGGCAAACGAGCGTTCGGGTCACCTGATGGTGAGTGATCACCGCCGCCCACGACCCCATGCAACACCAGAGGAGCCACAGGTGCGTTGCCAGCCTTTAAGGTGGAGATGAAGGGCACCGGGGCCCGGCATTACCTAATGCGAAACGCAGTGGCAAGGGCCACTACTTCACGCCGGTTTTAAATGCCGGGGGTGGTATTAAATCCGGTCGAGTCTGCCCATGCGTGTTGCCATTACTGGCGACGTGACTCTACCACACGTACTTTAGTCGCCTCTTACGACACCGACAGTACCAGGGTGATCCTATTCTAAGCCGCGACCACACGGCTGACTTAACCAGAGCGAAGAAATGAAAACATAAATAAATATTTTCTTTCCTCGAGTGGGAATCGAATCCGCAACCAGTCGATTGTGCAGCACAATTTGTACCACTGCGCCACGATCAGCCTCTAAAAATCCTGGTATCCATCTAATTTAAATTTTAATTACACTCTATATAATATAATAATAATATATATATGGTCGAAAATGTTTTTGCCAAACAACTGCAATGCGACGTCCGACGTACAGAGCGCACGTGCGCCGCTTAAGTGGTATATGATACTGCGATGCAAACTGGCTGCGTCGGTTTTAACTTTTAAATTAAAACGGCAATCTGCGAGCGCGGCACACGTACTTAGATGGAGAATGGAGAGTATGGAGACTGATGAATTTGTGTTTGTATGTACGTTTGTATGAATATAATTGTGGAAAATGGTTATGGAACATGGAACTTCAACTCTTGAAAGATATATCTAAGATCTCGTATTCAAAATATTTTATAACAGCCTCTAGCAAGTCCACTTTGAGACTTATATTAAAAACCATGTGGCTAGGATCTATTTTACACGACAATTCCGAAATAAAATCGATAAACTAAGCAGTTTCCTTTTCATATAAAACTCATTAGAAACAAGAAACAGTGTGGGGCGTGGGCTTAATGACCTATCCCCACCACATCCCTCGAGTTCAAAGGCTAATGTGTCAATGAAAACACTTTATACGGGAATTACACGAGTTTGACAAACTACTTTACTCTACGTAGTGAAACTTTAAAGTATTTCAATATTGAAGACAACTTGGCCGTTAAAGTCAGCAATATCAAATGTTACAGACAAGAGATAAATGTAGGACTACACGCATACAGGAGGGAAAATAGACAGAACCTAGTGTTAAGACACTCAGTCTCCCACTTTCCATCGAATTTATCAAAGCATAGGAATTTATTGCCAAGACTTTAAGCGTGGTGTCAGAGAGAGGAAATGAAAATAGTGATAAAAACCAATAAAATTAAATATTAATTGATAATATCAACATTCTGATTCTGGGATCAAACTGAATACTGACGCGTTACAAACACACGATTAGCTTGTAAGTTTTAAGGTTTTAACACACTAAATTGTTTACATAAACTTAATTGAAATAATCAATTATTCCGAAAGGGCCGTCGTAGCGCAGCGGCATAAGGGTGTGACTGCAACGAGACGGTTGTGGGTTCGATCCCCACTCGAGGAAGTGAAATATTTGTTTACGTTTATACTTCCATTTCTTCGCTCTGGTGTCGAGGCAAAGCGCGGCGTTGAATACTGCCAATTACGCAATGCCTCCAGAATTCGGCAGAAAGTGGGGAACGGAGTGTAATAACACGAAGTTCCCTCTGCTTACCCTGCTGTGAGCGGGATACAGCGTGGGTTTTTTTTGCTCTGAAATAACATAATATTAACATTCAAAATGAGCCGCCAAGGTAGACTCTCTCGGTATTAAAAATATAATTTGGTAAATTATTAAAGATGGGAGGAAATCAACACCGCGAAGTCGGTAATTTAATAAAGCTGCAGACGAGTTTAGTCGAGCTATTTAAATAAGATGTTCCGGCAGCAGAGAGAGGAGACCCTGAGAATTAAAATGGATATGCACGTTACATACCTAAGTCACGTACATGAGCATCATTAAATGTAGAATAGAATGTCGTCGAGAGGGAAATATTAGGAATTACTTTTAAAATAATTTGTAAGCTTCTAGTATGAATATGCTCAAATTTTGAAATATAAGTAATAGAGAAGTTTGTATTACACGTAAATTAAAACAGTTTTTTAGCATCACGCTGTATCCCGCACACAGCAGGGTCGGCAGAGGGAACCTAGTATTAAGACATTAGGTTCCTCACTTTTCGCCAAATCTATTTTGAGGCATTTCTTGTTGAATGGCAGTACATTGTTACTAGAGCGAAGAAATTAAACTATTAATTAACAACAATTCGTTACTCCGAACGGAAATTGAATTCACATTCGTCGCGTTTATAGTCACTCGCTCGGGCCACCGCACCACGATGATCTTCTGGAATATATTAAAATTGATTAATGTTTTAGTGAGATTTTTACGATAAATATGCAAGTCTTATTGGAGAAATCTCAGTAAAATAACAAAAACACTGTTCTGTACACTCGCGCAAGGCGATAAGGATATATATAGCGTCTAACAAGATATAAAACGAGCCAAGTTTGACAACTGCGCATAACGACTGTGGCCAACTTCTTCTGATGCGAAACTTGTCAAATACTAACAAATATTTGTACCAACGTCCATCTCCAATGACCCTCGGTATTCTATGACTGTGGACATACATAAATAACTTCAGCCCAACTTATAGTTGAACTATGACCTAATAAAGATATCTGACCTGTATTTAGTTTTAACTCCTCCGAGGTTATCGACCCTAAAAGGGTTAATATATTTGTACTGTTTAAATAAAGTATTAGGATATAATATATCAACTAGTATTTTTTATTCACGTTTCATTCCATTTTTTGCACTCGAGGCTAGTTGTGTAAACATGACAACGACAGACTCTGGGTTCCATTCTCGAAAAGAATAGAGGATAAAAAATATTTAATATATTTATTTTCTAGTTTCGGTAACAAGGCAAAACGTGGTGTTGAGTCCCACCCATCAACACGCCGTGTCTCAAGAATTCGGCGTTAAGTGGATAAGGGAGTGTATTAATGGGAACTTAACGCTACCCCAGGTGCCCTCTGCCTAAACCTTGTGATGAATTAATCCATTCTTCATTTACCACCACAAAAAAGTTGATTGAGTAGCGGCAACCATCTTCGTCTTATGTCCAACTACACCGGAGAGAGAAAAATATTTCTATTCTATTTTACAAGTAAAATTTGACCCATCCTCTCACGTAATCTCTCTTTATTTGGCAACCTTGTCATAGTCATATGTATTGTTCACTTTGTTTTGTAAAGAACTAGAACAATTACTTGAAGCTGTACTAGGTCAAGGCATTTCAAGAGATCTGAATGTTGCCAATGTATGAAAATGTATACCAGTTCCAATTTTCTCATGCTAAAATATCACTTACCCTGGAAAAACGAGCTACATTATTCGCTGCTTCAGCATATTATTTGAATGAACTATTTCGCTTTGCGTTGAATTTTTTCACGTGCTTTTGTTCGTCACTGCGTAGTTATAACTTCATAATGACCTAATTATCATATTTCAGCATCATACCAATTTATTTATTCGTTGAATTAAGAATTATTTTAAAATACCGTAAAAAATAATGTTATAAGTTGAGGTTATAAGTTGAGGTCAGAAGGTGAAGGGGCACTAGAGTGAGTCTGTAAACGCGACGAGTTGTGGGTTCCATCCCCACTCAAGTGAATAATATATTCAACGTTTTCAATTTTTCGCTCAAGTAACAATTCAAAGTGCGGCGTTGGATTCCGCGACTCAACACGCATTGCTAATGTACCTTAATGGGAACATAGTATCGTAACACTGGGTTCCCATGTTCCCTCTGCCTTCCCTGCTATGTGCGGGAAGCTAAAAAAATATACAGTCATAATTATAATATAAAAAAGTACCTTTTGCATACAAATAAACAAAAAAATTATATAAATTCAAGAAAGTTAACCAACAAATACAGCCTCCAATGCGTGAATAATTGTCGTATGAAACTATTCGAGCTACGATTCACCGCATTGCTACGAGCCGTAGCGAATTACTACGAAACTTTGCGAGTGCCTTTGATACGCGTAGCTCGTAGCATTCTGAATTACACAAACAGTATATTATTCGATTGGAATATTCAACAATATTATTAAGTTACATTAATGTGTTAATTTATTTGTGTGGTAATTGTTACAAGAAGTGTTGGTAGAATGTAAACATTCATGTTAAATTAATAATAATAATTGGAAATGGAATTTTCAGGCAACAATTCCTTTTTAGCTTTTATTGTTATTAGTGTATGGGTTATAAATGTTCTAAATTAGCAGAAATATTGCGAACGTTGAAAAAATTTTCCTACGAAATAACGATTAGGTGTACAAATTGAAATTATAAAAAAAATACTCAATTAAATAATACTTCAGTACCTGTAGCTTAATTGGCTAGAGACATAAGCAGAGGGCTCTTAATGGAGTTTTTCTTTCGAAACGAAAATATAAATATAAATAAATATGTCACTTTCTCGAGTGGCGATCGAACCCACAACCGTTATGTTACAGTCACACCATTGTGCCGCTGTGCCTGGACGGTTTAATATTATGTTTATTAATTTAATATCATAAAGATGCTATTTTTTATATCAAAAAGTATAAAAAAACACAAGGCAATTATACACTGAACTCCTCTTACAACTAGGTACCTGTATAGATAAATTACTCAATGGAAAACTTTTAAATAAAATCCTTATACTGTGTTTCCAGGGCCATATGACAGGTTGGCAACGCACCTGTAGCTCCTCTGGTATTGCACGGGATCGTGGGCGACGGTGATCACTTACCATCAGATGACCCGACCGTTCGTTTGCCTTGTCTTTTTCCACAAAAAAAAACTTGCGGCATTGTGAATGGACACGTCAAAGTTTCGTCAAAGGTTGTCTGTCATACGAGGACGAATGCATTCTAACATCTGAAGAAATGAAAATATTACATAATTGATTTCCTCGATTGGGAATCGAATCTACAACCTAATAACAAAAACTAGAAAGTAATAACTTAGCAATATATCTCATCAACGACGTCACGTACCAGAGAGGCCTATAATAAATATAAATCCACCAAGATAAGGCACAAGTTATTGACGCCGTCAACATATATATGTATGTGAACTTGTGTTCTGTTAGAAGATATATCGTTCAATTTGCTTTTACGCGATACGACTGCGGGATAAATATTCAGCGATTTATCGATATTCACGCATAGAATATACCTAATATATTTTTATTTGTCTGATATGGATATCCATTCGAAACTTTGATTCAGTTTATTTATAATATATACTGATATTCTATATAATATATACACATAGTTCATATTATTAAAAACCGTAACTTTAGCTTCTTTTCATAAAATTTTACAATCATTTACTCTGATACGCATCGACTCTAATACTCCAAGTAACTCTTGTTTCATGACGAGCTTTCAGATTTCCACCAGCTTCTGTGCTAGCTTTGTTCGTTTTGGGCTCAGATATAAACTAGGTTGATATGTGTTACTCGGAGACACCAAATACTATTTTCGTATAAGCTTTTAGACCTCATTCACTCCTGAAGAGATTTCAGAAACATATTTCATAAGAAACATACATCTAGATCACTGCTATACATTCGGAATTTACCTTTATCTTTTTATTTGGCAATGTATATTAAATGTATTATTACTGTCTGTATATTTGCATATTCGATCCAAAGACGGAGCACTGAATTATTTTCACTTCCCGAGAAATAAACCAATAATTGCAAGCTCATTCGGCAGTTGTTGAGATCAATCTAATCAAAAAAAGCATGAGTCAGCATAACAAGTACAGAAATAAAAAAGGTAGGTCTTTAAAGGTTCTTCCATCTTCTGAAACTTGCTCTTGCAAAAAACATCTTACGAGTGAGCTTGGCAATTTGTGGCGACCAGGATAATGTGCTGTCCATTCTGACTCCTAAGTTCTTAACTGTAACATACCGACGAACGGACATCAATGGAAAAAACTAATTTATAACGGTTCTGTTTTTTGCCATAAGGACACGGAACCCTAAAAATGTCAGTTTTGATTACCGAGGTGATTGAGGGTCGAACTCAGAGTAGAAACTATCCGACTATGCCACTAAAATGAAAAATATAACGTGAAAAATTTATTTATTAAACTGATAGTTTTCTCAACAAGTTACACTGACAACTTTATACGAAGCTTCACGCTGTGAAGCTTGGGCGAACTTTGAAGAATATTATGCAAATCATGAAACAAAAGACGAAAGAAACGCGAGCAAGCAAGTTCTCCCTTATGTTGGTAACTCATATTACTTCTTTAACACTTATTTAATAATATAGATACTATTATACTTAATGAATATAATTCGACGGTCGTCAGGTTAAGAAACGATAGCCAAGACTCGACAAACGAAATATTTTAATCGCTCCACTAAACTATTATGAATACAAATATATATAATATTAAGAAAACTAGTTTTGATTATATATATTTTTTTAAATTTTCAAAAAAAATGTTATTCAAGAGTTTTTTTAACGTGTTTTGTTCGAAGACTACCCATGTAAGTAGTTCATGACAACAGTAAAATATACTTAAATTTTTCCCGTTCGATACTTTAAAGTACAACAGTCTACAAAACTTAGTTACACGAGATACAAAGTATATTTATTATACAGGACACCTTGCAAAGCATCAAAAGTCAATATAATGTTGGTCTAAACTAGCGAAGGGTTTTTCTATTAAGGAGCCTACATCTTGCCCTGACGTACGTATCACTCCATGAACGGGAAATAAATGACGGGAATAAAATAATAAAACATCATCGTATTTTCAAACAAACAATATATTTATTACAAAATAAAACGAATATTCATTTATGTTTTAAGTAACTCAATAGTGTCTAACATATTTCTACAATACACTTGGATGGCTAAGCGAAGTCTGTACACTTATTACATAGTTTACTATTACCAACAACTGCATGTATAAAATGCTATTTTAGTTCAGGTATATAGTGAAAATGATCTAAAGCATTTATTTATATGCTGAAGGAACAGTTACGTAGTTGGTACTCTAGTTTTTAATATAATTTCCCTATGTTTTAATCCAAGTAATAAGATTCTATAGTTATATATTTGACATCTAGATAATTTTTTTTCTCAAATGAAACAGTTATTATTACTTATGATTGAGTATAATCAAATAAAAATATTTTGTTAGTTACATTTTATTTCATCTTCAATGACAATATTCATTTACAAGTTGTTTCTTACAAAATTACAACAAGGATTATAATTTTCATAAAAAGTATAATGTATAAAAAAATGGACGTCAATATAACTATATGTGTGTCTCGAAACATTTTGTATATTTTTTTTTTGAAAAGTAAACGCCTATAATAACATAAATTTCAATTTTTACACAAATAACATTAATTAATATAGGTACTTAAATGTAATTTAGTTCTATAAAAGCACTATACTGGAATTTATTGAGTCTAAATTTAATTTAATCTATATAGGCCAATGCCAATGCACAAGTATCGATTGTACTTCGAATAATCGACTAAAAAATCGATGAACTGGTTATTTACATATTGTCGCTTACAAACGCTTTAAACAGTAATAGTAATCTCCATATAATATATTAAATTATGTAAAATAAAAAAAATATTTTTTTTTTCAAAAATTGTTAACTGATAGATTATATTATTAAATAAATGCCAGCATAGCTACAGAAAAATAATATTGTTAAAATTTTCATAAATGACATTATTAAGATGGACAAATAGGTTTGAGACTCGCTTTAAATGAGATAAATGTGATTACAATTCGATATATTTTCGTATCACAATCATAAGCCTTATAACTAAACATACAGAAATAATATCGCAAACTCTCTGAATTATCCACATAATACTCGTAGGATTAAATAATTCTAAATATGTAAGTAAAACTACAAAAGCAAGATTTCAGGTTATAACTTTTGCCGGTTTTTTTTTCATAAATCTTTAGGTTACAATCATTTTTTGTTGCATTTTAGGTAAATATTACATTATGTTCTACTTATTTACCAATTTTACATATTTCTTAATTCTAAAGTTATACGTATATTATTAATATATAAAGCACAGATAAGATTCGCATTTAGTGATGACAAGTGATGAAAAACATAGACAATTTTTAACTGTAATGAGATAACTTAATCTATAGTTTTTGGTTTCGTTAAGACGTAAGCACTTTTTGTAAAGGTTTTTAGGCTCTTATCCTTTACCTTTTATATGTTACATGTAAAGAAAATATTGTTTATAAATAATTAACTTACTCATATAAAAATACTAAAATTAAAGAACAAGCAATGGATAGCATTTGGTTTGACTAAAATTGAGATTAATTTAAAAAAAATTACATATATGCAATTATTGTTGACACATGAGATAAATAATGGAATAGTTTAATTTTCATTAGGCCGCGGTTTACATTCGACTTTAATGTATGTAATGTAATATTAGATTTTTTTCTTAATGATTATTAGTATTGATAAATTCCTCGCATGTAGTCTACGGTAAGTCTATCTACATTGTTCTTAAGTATTGTCGCATTCATTTTTTACACAATGGCTGTAGGAAACTTGTGATAGCATTTAATTTTTTCAATTTATTAATGAAATGAAATTAACATAAGTTTAATCAAGTCCAAAAGAAATTATTGTCCTTTTTATTGAAAAAAAAAACTAATGCAATAAAAATAAATGCCATCTCATGACAACTACATTTAAAATTAAAGAAGAATAACATTTTTCTACACATTTTAGTTTAAAAGACAAGGAAATTGAATATTTTAATTAAATAATACGAAAATAAATTTTATATAATATGCAAGTAGTAACTTATATCTATCTATATTTTGACCGCACAGTAAAAATCTATAACACAAAGAGATAAAAAGGACTGTTTTGTTCTCACTATATGTCAAAAAATATATACATATTCGACAATTGCAAAGATTCGGTTTACCGAGATCATACAATTCTTGGTAACCACGATTTTATCTACATTAATATTTCGATATATCTGCAAATTTTATTAAACATTACATATAAACCATAAAAATTCAAAAATAAAAATATAAATTATTAATTATAGACAAAAAAAACTTATTAGGTAAATACAATTAAGGAGATTATAAAAATTAAATAAAGATAAAAACAAAACGTAGCAACATAATGTCGTTTAAACGCAGGTAAAGGCCACTCGAGGAGGAATTGAAAATCTGCAGTTATCTCGAAAGCTAAGGGCTAGTACACATGGACATCTAATTTGATTTTAATTACACTGTAACCGACATAAAGTCTGCTTATATTCTTTAGGAATAAAATATAATTATTATCTGTGCTAACCTTGTTTTATTGTCTGTAACAAAAATCCATTTTTGTAATATAACACAAATTAAAACTGCAATTATAAATATACTCTGTGGTACATTCACCACCGATCACAATATGTCATGTAACAGTGTAAATAAAGTCATGAAGTATACGTAGAAGCCCTTGTAAGTCTACCTGTCGCCAAACAAGAGTTTGGCGAGATACGTCCGTCAGCTGCGCTCCTCGATGTTGGCCAGCACGTGCGTGTAGAGGTGGTGCCGCGTGACCTGCACGGGCTCGTACTCGAGCGTCGACAGACCGTCCTTTTGGAATGTCTTACTTGTTTGTGACAACAGTTGGTATCTGAAACAAATTAGTTTACCATACATGATGCCGTCGTGGCGCTGGCGTACAAGCGTGCGACTGTAAGCTCAAAGGTTGTGGATTCGATTCCCGTTCGGAGGAATGGAATATTTTTATTGTTCGCTTCATGCTCATGCTGTATCCCGCACACAGCAGGGTAGACATAGGGGATTTAGTGTTAATTCACTACGTTCCCCACATTCTGCCGAATTCTAGAGGCATTGCGTGTTGAGTGACCAGAGCTAGGAAATGAAAATATTTTTTTATTTATTTGTTTTATAAAAGTAGGGAAATAAACCAATTATAATAAAATTATAACCTGCCAACCTCTAATTAAAAAAATATATATATAAATAGCTTACCTCTTAGGATTAGGTGCAGATTTCTTATGATCTAACATGGCGTAACGTGCAATTGACATTTTGTAGCGCGCTATGTGGTAATTCATCTTCTTTAACCTGTGAAAAAAAAATTATATATATAAATTACTTTTTAATAGTATACGATTCAAACACAAAATCGAACAATGCGACAGTAATTCTTTTTTAGTAATTTCAAATTTTATAAAGGTCGGTGCCGATTTAAAAAAAAATCTATACAAACTTTTAACCCTTTCATCCCTTTAGGGTTAAAAATTCCCTTCTTCTTCTTATATAGATTATTTACAAAGTGCAAACTTCAAAATTTGTTTCGTCAATTATAAAATGTCATTTGAATGACATCGGTCCAGTTTCGGAGCGCATGATAAAATTTGATTTTCAACTGCCCCTCCCCTCGGGCAACAAATTATCGGAAATATTGTGTTTTTTACTTGCCATCCATAAATAAATATTTTATATTACAATTTTAGTCGTTTATTTAATTTCAAACATCAAGACACTCCTTTCTCTTCTACTTTAGGTCGAATTCGAGAAAGTGAGTGGTGGAACTCTACACCATGTTTTGATTTTTCAGTGGGAGTGAATAAAAATAAAATGATGTTCGGAAATCTCCCCAGCCATCTCGCTACTGTGCCAAGATAGCCTAAATGTTATTTATACTTTAGAGTACTACAGTACCTCAATTTATTCACAGTGTCTCTTTTGGGTAAATAGTAAAACTGTATATAGAAGATTTTTTATGTCTCTTTTTATTATTTATATATTTTATAATTATTGTTAAAATATATCACTGCCAATTATTAATTATTTGCAGCGTTAAGTTACGCGACTCAACGTGGAATGCCTCCAGAATTCGGCAGGTTACAGCGTGGAGCTAAAGAAAATATTATGTCTATCTCACCTATAGAACATATCATCATCCTCCCCTCCCCACCCCCAATATTTGTTAGAAAAGCCATTCACTTTGGTGAACTGCTCTAACGTCATGGCGGACACTCCGCCGAATATGTCCTCGTATGGTAACCTGTAAATAATCATAGAATATAACAACTATTAGGAATTCATTTATTTAAAACATATAAATATATTATTAGCTTGTTGTCTGTTTTAAATGTGTACGAAAGTATTTTATAATTTCTTATAATTATATATAATTATTTTTAACATTTTTAAAGTTTCTAGACTATTTATTATAAATTTCTATCTAAAACTACACTTAAATATTTACATTTTTATTGAAATTTCATTTACATTTTCATTTCATTTACATTAAATTAAAAAAAAAAGACGTCTAAGCTGCTATGTGCCACAAGTAACCAACAAACAATAATAATACAATAAAAGCAAACGAAGCAAACACAGAAACTTACTTAAACATTAATTTATCAATTGAGGCGGACATATGCCGCGGCTGCCGCGGACAGGAGTACAGGTTCCTGGAGTCCAGCGGCAGGAGGTCGATATCGTGGAATATGAAGCATTGCCATCCACCAGGTTTCTGCTTCTGGCTCTCCACAAATCCCACGTTCATTAGTTTGGCACGATTGAAATCATTTGTACCTAAAATATTAAAGAAAACGTTAGGTTTTGGTAATTATTTTATAAAACATGTGAGCAAATTCTTTTCAGGGAACAGATTGAAATTAAGTATAGCTATAATAAGTAGGCTATCTACTGTCTAATTAGTATTTTTAACACGAGCAGGAATCGTCATTGTTAGATTTTTCAATACTTATATAAACATAGAAGAAGAAGAACAAATGAAAACTGGGCGATATGTAATCGCTATTAAAATCGTGTAAATAATAATAAAGTATCATATACTTTTACCTATTTCTCTTACCATTTTATAAAGAAAAATCTAAAAAGCAACGATTTAAAATCCAATTACTCTATCGAAAATATCTTAAAAGCAATATGTATGTAGTATTAACTTTTCCTCTTCCATTGCCGTATTTTATTCATACTTTACGAATCTCAACATCAACTTTGTACTCCCAATTTCGAGGAAAAGCCATAAGGCAGCGAACAAAATGCAAATATATAAATGAGGAAAGGTATATTACTGTCGGAGCCCGAGTCAATAATAAATAACTTGGAAAATATATGTAAATATTATTTTATATTCTCTCTAGTGACGGATAAAATACGTTTTAGAATATAAATCTTACCCTCTTGTTCGACGATAAAGATACCGTACTCAATCTGCTGCTTCATTAGGAATGGGTGCATGTGGTTAAGGAATATTGCCAAATGCTGTTGGCGATCTCTGTAAAAGTTAAAAGATTTTAGAAAGATCAAAATCTAACTTTTTTCTAAGGTATCACAGTGTATCCCGTATTGGTTACCCCTCTTTAGAGGGAACATAGTGTTAGGACAGTCCAATCTCTAAGGAATGCCTAATTTCAGGCGGCCTCACTGCGCCACAGTGGTATCAAATACTCATTACACTCTAATTAAATACAATTCAATTGTTAAATTTAAACGATTAATAATAAATATGTGTCGATGATAACATTGTAAGCCGTAAAGTAAAATAAACATGGCATCCAATTAAGGCTTCGCAAATTGTGAATATCTGTACGTCAGTATACGATGTTTCATTCAGAAATTATAAATGGAGGCACTCAGGGGTTAGATTAAACAGAAATAGAAAGAGATAGGTGATGATAGGCAATAGAAAAAATGTAAATACTCGACTCGTACATTAACAGCGATAGTAGTTAGTTAAACTTTTGAACGGACTATGTTTGCTTATACTAATTTTATGCACTACATAATTAAGTTTGTAATTTTTTAATGACTTAATAATATATCATATAATTATTTGGTGCTGCGTTAAGTTCCGCAACTCCAACAAGCTACCAAAGTTAGTAAAAAATAAAAAATCGTGTAAATAACATAATATCACATATTTTTTTATTTAAAGTAAAATTAAATTTGTTATTAAAAAGTTAGAAATATAATTTCTTTTAAAAGACTCACCTTTACGGTCTCTTTATTAAGTAATTTATCTAATCGCTACCCCAGTGACGCCTTTAAATACATCCCTAAGTAATAAATCTGCGGGGAATATGATAAGGGAAGAAGACGAGGGGAGAACCCGAAAGTTCTATTAAAAGTAATATAAATATTAACGTAACATTGTTCGTAACCACAGTAATTAACTTATTATTTAAAAATTAATTTTATAATTATTTTATTTTTTTATTTTTGAGGCCATCGTGGCGAAGTGGCACAAGGGTGTGACTGTAACGCGACGGTTGTCGGTTCGATTCCCACTGGAGGAAGTAAAATATTTATTTACGTATATATTTTCATTTACTTCGCTCTGGTGTGGAGGCAAAGCGCTGCGTCGGGCCACTCAAAACGCAATACCCCCAAACCTCGGCAGAAAGTGGAGAACGGAGTGTCTTAGCATCGAGGTTCCCTCTGCCTACCTTGCTGTGTGCGGTATACAGCGTGAAGCTGAAAAAAAATTAATAATTTATTTTTCAGATTCTTAACAAATAATTTAAATGCTTGTTACGTATTCTACGGAAAAAAAATAAAGGAAATCCAATTAAAGCAACAAAATGGAAACTTGGCAAGTAATGAAAATCTGGACGTCTATACGATTGCATTATATAAGAAATTTATACTGGAATGATAAACGTAATTGAAACAAAAACGGGGAAACGTGAAATGAAATAGTAATAAAAGAAAATGGGTTAACAATTTTCTTTTTCCACTACTAGAATATTTAATAAGGTTCCTTTTATATAATATTTATGGCTTACGTATATCGTTAGGGGTCAGTCGTAGCGCAGTAGCACATAGTGACTGTAGGCGCGAAAGGTTGTGGGCTCGATTCCCAGTCGACGAAATTTAATATTTCACATTTCCACTTTCTTTACTCTGGTGTCGAGACAAAGTGCGGCAATGAGTTCCGCCACTTGATATGCAATATCTACAGAATTCATCGGAAAATGAGAAACGGAGTGTCCTAACACTAGGTTCCCTCTGCCTACCCTAGTGTGTGCGGGACACAGCATAACGCTAAAACAAAAGAATATCGTTTACAATGCGCCATTATCTGCTTGTCATATCCAATTAAAATCCAAACCAAAACCGTCGTAAACAAGTAGTTACGACACAGTTAAATAAAATTAAAGAAAAATTACATACCAATATTTTTTTTTTACTTTTATAATAAAACACGATATTACAATTATTATCTTTTTTCGGTTCGTTATTCTTTCACAACCAACCATCTGTATAGTATTGAATGTAAATTATTTCGGTTAAATTTGAATTCGTTATTCGATAAATTCTAATTCAATCACCCAAAAAGTCACAGTAAGATAGTTACAAAACAAAAACTACACATATCTCGACTTATATTGTGGTTTTTACGTGTAATAACTCAAATGAATCGCTAAAATCCCATTCCAGAATCGGGTCAGTGCTATATTAATAAAATCTGACGTCGAAATTGGAAGATTTACCTTAAACCGGAACGCTTATCCTCAATACGCATGTTAAATTTAACTTATCATAAATCTGGTCTGAGATCGGGGATAAGGGAAAAAGTTGAGGAAAACGACGAGGGTTCGTAAGGTGAGATAAATGCTGACGATGTCTCTATGAAGATTGCTCAGTTGACCGATAACAAAAAAAAAATTTTTTGTTGTGCTATTATATATTGGGTACTGCGGCATATAGCGCGGTAGGCAGAAGAAATTTAATGTCTAGTTTTATTATATATTGCATGTTGAGTAGCGTGACACAACGCCACTCTATGTTGTAACAAAAGCAAACAGATAAATTAAATGAATTAATGCCCCAGAGTGGGAATCGAAGTCAGAACTATTGCGCTTACAGTCTAACGTCGTACCGCTGCACCACAGCTTCCGGATAATATAAATAACACCCTCGAATTCGCTTAAAAATGGGATGTCAGAATTGTACGAAGAAATTTGGGGAAGTACCTATTTGTGTTTTTTTGTCATTACGTGTGACAAGAGAAGTACCGCTCTGAGTTTAAGCAAAATCATCTTCGTTTATTTAATACATTTCTTTGATTCCAGAAATGTGTTTAAAATATTACTTTACTTTACAATACATTTATATATTTATTGAACTGAGTCTGGTTGCCTGCTTGTGCTCCACAAGCAGGCAACTGTAAACACGACAGGTTGTGGGTTCAATTCCCACTCGGAAATTATTATTTTTTTCATTTCCCGTGTGTGTTCCCCTAGTGTTAAGACACTCCATTCCCCACTTTCTGCCGAATTCTGGAAGCATTGAGTGTTGAGTGGCAGAACTCAATATAAAAAAACAAATTTAAAAATATCAATTTTGTTTAAGTTTTAAAACTTACCGGTAAGGAACAATTATGGCAACTTTGTGACGCGCGGTGCAGTTTGGGGGTGAATAGAAACCGCCACGTTGCACTTCAGGATATCTTTTCTCCACCCAATCTAATTCCACTTCGCTTTTGTTGACTGATAATGGACCTACACATCATATATTTTTACACGTAACAATAAAATAAATACAAACAAAAAAAGTTGAAATTGATTATTATATAAGCTCTATGAAAGAAATAAATAACGTTCTAAATCCCGAGCTTAATATAGAAATAAAGTAATAACTACCTAGATCTGGTGGCATTTCAGGACAAAACTGAATCGTTGGTTCCGAGGGCTTAACACCCGCGTCTTCTGTAGTCCCAAAGTTTTTGATTCCATCCATAATTTTTATGATCAAAAGTGGCGTGCTCGAGTCGGCAGTTATATTTTGTCGAGTCATATTTGGCGCTTCTTTGCTAGAGTTATGTCTACTTGTATTATTAAAAGCGGCTTTGTGAGTAGAATTTTTTACAAGATTTTCAATACCAGTAGACGAGGCCGAAATTCTTTTAGGCCAAGTTTGTAATAACTTTTCGCTGGATCTAAAACAATGTAAATATTTTAAAAAAATATTATATTATTATCTAATTATAAGAAATCTTTAAATAAATCTATGTTAAATTTATTTATTTTTTACCTCAAAGTAGGTATAGTAGCGTTATGCAGCGGCGTGTACAAATAGGTCCTGAGAGGCGACGCGTCCAGGATCGACCCGAACAAGTACTCCACAGCGGCCAGCGCCAGCACGAGCAGCAGCAGCAGGCGGAGCGCCCGCGCCGCCCGCCCGCCGCCCGCGGCTGCGCCCATCAACGCATGCGGTGCGATTGCGCACGACACGAGCCCTATATGCAATTATATTATTATTATATATTACAGTATGGTCGAACAAGTCGTGGCACCCTGCAGTATTGAGTTGCCCCTGTCTAATCTTTTGCGCAGCAATCTACAGCTAACTTCAAGAGCAAACGTTAGAACGTATTTCGTAGTTAATTAAAATAGTTAAAAGATAATATTATAATTACTTACTAGTATGGTTTTTTTTAAATATTTCAATAACGATGGAAGGTAAATTGAGAGTGTGGGTGTGAATGTGAATTGATACAAAATAATAGCTAGCTAAATACATTAGGAATGTAATTAAGATTTTATGACATTATACGATATTTTTTACGATAATAGCACATTAAATGAATTTAATAGCTCCCCGCCGCTCGTACGACAAAATGCAAACACCGAATAAAACTAAGAAGATTTAAAGAAAGACGAAAAGAAAAAGAAAACGCCAGAAGGAACTCGAGAAGTTTATTTAGAAATGTATGTAGACATATGTTTTTGCTGAAAAATTCCCAGAGAGCTCGGTCCAGTGGGCGGTGAGAAATGGTTTACAGTCCGCAGTTACTCTAAAAGGCTGTCGTCGTCGGTTATCGTGAAGTTCAATAAGCATTCGTCCTAACAGATTTTGGATAAGATTTATTGTAAACATTATATTATGATTTTCGACATTTTCTAAAAGCGTTACTCAACACTTAGGATAGAAAAATATTTAAAATTTATCCAAAACGTATAAAAATTTAAAACGTAGCGGGATTTGTACCCGCATCTTGGAAACCGTCCGAGCGCTTTGACCGTTAAACCATACGTTCTCATTAAGCTACGTCAAAATTCTTTTACGCTTGTTACAACTTATCTATTGTACATTGTTAACATCTGTAAGAGAAAACCGAATAAAATTTAAACGTCACGGCGCTCTGACCGCTGAGCCATACGTTCTCGAAGCATTTTAAAACTGCACGATGTAATAACTACAAAGAGTTCGACATTATGTTTAATTTACGATGTTCTACATTTCTTTATATATGAATGCTATAAATACATTGCATGTGTGCATTTACCTGTGTCTGGAAAGTGTGTAAAGAGGGAGCTCTATGGAAATGGCCCATCGTTTTCACTAGAGACCTTTACACGACACGTTGTTTGCTCCACGCATTGTAATCTGAAAAGAATAAAATGTTATTAGTTCATATTTAAGTGACAAAAACTATAACCATTATAGGTTTAATAATGAAAATCAAACATTGAATAACGGAGATTTTAATAGTATCTATTGATAATTGAAATTTATATAGGATAGGACCGCGCTGAATAATGAGGCCATCGTTGCGCAGGGACACAAGCGTGTAAACCCGATAGTTGCAGGTTCGATTCACAATCGGGTGAAAGTAATATTTAACATTTCATTTGTTCGCTCTGGTAACGATAAAGTTGGATGTTGAATTCCGCCGGAAGAATTCACCGGAAAATGGGAAACGTATTTATATTAATATTGTAAACAAATACGTTTTTACATTCCAACAATATTTGTAAATACTGAAATAAAGCAATAAAAGTCAATAGTGTTATATTTAGAGGCTATCTGAGTTTATTGATAGGAAGAGCGTGTAAGTAGTTTGCGACGTGACATAAATTCCTTATAGCGATTTATGTAGCTTAAAAATATATATTATGTAGGATATTTATATACAATAGAGATATTAAGAGTTAGGGGCGGTCGTGGCACAGTAGCATAGCGCCTGAGTGTAAACACTACGGTTAGGGCTTCGATTCCTATTTATAAATTAGTTACTTTTATTCTATCGCTCTAGTAAAGCACGCAAGCACAAAACGTTGAGGACAACCAATTAAACACTTAATGACTCAAAAATTTAATAGAAAGAAGTGTCTTAACACTTCGTTTCAGACTTTCGACACTTTATTTGTAAAAGGATTTTATGTACTTACATAACTATAATTATGTGATCAAAGTAAATTCATTTTAATAAGCGTATTATGACGGAGAGGAAGCGAGGAAGCGAAGCGGCATGTCAGGCTTGTCGTAATTAATGCCAGTTCATGGTAAATTAAATTAAATGTACCAAATAACAGTATACACGTATATACTAGAACACAAAAATATTTAATGGAGTATCGTTCTATCGTTGAAATTCGACGGTGTGTGGATTTGTAAATCAATTGTCGATCGTTTTAATAAATTATACGTCTCACGCTGTATATTCCGCAGAGAGCATGGTAGGCAGAGGGAATCTCGACTTCTTCACTCTGATTTAACAGAGTGAAGAAATTTAAAAATTAAATATTTCATTTCCTCTAGTGGAAATCGAACCTACAACATGTCGCGTTTACAGTCACACTTTGTTACTCAGCACCACGACTGGTGATTTCGTTTTGAGAACAAGAAAACCTATGATAAATAATAATGATAAAAGTATAATAATAATGTACCTATATATATTTCGACTACGATGTCGATACGGATTTGATGTCTGTCTTTACCTAGTACTTAAATTATATAAAAAAATTTACCTTCAAATCAAATTTTATTAAATTTGATTGTCATTTAAAGATTAGTGCCAAAAACGATACATTTCTAAATAGACATACATACATTTATCACTAATAAGTTTTAGGGAGCTTTCCGTGACCTCAATTAATGGTAGCAGCCTCCCCCCACCGCCGTAACGTAGCTTTAACGACGGGAGGTTTAACGACGCTATATTTTAACGGCACTGTTGTTTCCATTTCTTGGTTCGCTCCAAGGGCGAACAATAACTATTTATTGGCATGTCGTTTATATTTTCGAGGAGTTATTACTAAAAACGTACAAAATGTAACATTTATATTAAAATAATTGTCAAACTAAGTCTCTTTGCATACTGTGCTATACAGGAAATATTGTGCATGCCTTTTATTTGTTTAAGTGCATATTAACTATATTTTGTTCATTTTAATTTATAGACCATTATAATTTCGATAAGATTTAGACTCCAGTATTCAAGCTTTGCAGTAGCTTTGAAGTCAAAGAAACAACTTAATACATTAATTCTTAAACTTATATTACAAAGTGAATTATAAAAGTACAATTTCTAAGCTGACAAAGCATAATATTTGTATAAAAAGATTATATCAAACAGGAACTTTTTGCTTTGAGTTTAATTTGTTTTGAGTACAAATAGGTAGCCTTCGACGTGTGAGCAATGTGTAAGCAAATATCGTGAGGGTTTGGATTTTGGAGGGAGGGTTGGGGATAAAGTCTACACTAGTCCACAAGACTAGTAATCATTCATCGATTTTAGTTCAATATAAGTACTGCATTAATTTAATAAATATACTGGCATATAGCAGGCTAGGCAGAGAGAACAATGCGAGAGTTAAGGCATACCGTTTCAATGAATACACTACCATTCTCCACTTTCCGTTGAATTCCGTAAGAATATAAAACTGCGCTTCGCTTCTTACTATTGTCGTTCTACAAATTTCATTTCCTCGAGTACGCATCAAACCCACAACCTGTCACGTTTACATTCACGCGCTTGTACCCTTGCGGGACGGGACGGCTGGCCTTATAATACAGGTAAAATCTAATAAATTCAAGTATCTCGTCATACAATATTGCATGTTGAATTAAAAATAAAATAGTTACAACCAATTAAAAAAATTGTAAATATTAAAATAAGGCGCAGGTGAAAATATTGAATTACAATATTAATTAACCAAATAATAATATTGCACTGCAAAAATATTTCCACCGTCGCCGTCAAGTAAGTGTATAAGTTAAACTAAAATGCCGTGTAAACTGTAATTTTTCCACGAGCGACCCTTTGGAACGTGCCCCGATTGCCTACGGACTCGTCATCAAACACACGTTGAAAATGTAAATAAACTCACTTTGTACATACCTGAGTTTTTCAACTAAACATGATTCGCGAGAGAATAATAGAAATAAGTAATACAACACTAATAATCCAGTCCAGACAGTCACACACAAGTGAGCGACTGTAAGCGCGACACGTTGTGGGTTCGATTCTCATTCATCTCATTTTCGATGGAATGAAATATTTTATATTTTCATTTTCTCGCTCTGCTTGCTGATGCTTCCAGAATTCTGCGGAAAGTAGGGAATGGAAGTGTCTTAATAGAAATGGAGTGTCTTAACCGAATCCCAAATTCTCTCTGCCTAGGGTAGACAGAGAGTAATATATACAGCTTTGTACGGAATAAAGACTGAAGCTAAGAAAATACAATGAATTTTCTACTTCCAGATGTAGAAGTAAAGTTTATTTTGCTCTTAGAATTGGACGAACATTCTGACCGAGTGCAGGGTTGCTCATATATCAATAAAGTTTTATATGAACAGTCCTTTAAGGGAACGGATAGAAAAATTGCCATTGATCTGCAAAGGGATGGAGTTTCCGGCCCACAAACTACATTTAATGCTGGGATTCAGAGGATGCTAGAAGTACATTTATCATATAGAGTGTAATGCGTGGTCTTGTGCACCTCTCCATTGTTGTTCTTTTTACATGCATAAGCTTTTAGTGATCGATCTGTTTCCCTTTGTGTTTTTGATAAAAGAAGATAATTAGTTCAGCATCACCTTCGGAAAAGATTTTTTTTGACAAATTTATTTCTGTATGTATATAAATCTGTTCTTCCGTGTAAATATTTTCATAAGTAAAACTGACGTGTCGTAAATCTTGACAAAAATATCTCGTGATTGTCAAACAAACTTTGTACATTTCCGAGTTTCGCTAGCGTCAACTTTAAGCGCCGTTGAAAATAAAAGTTTCTAATTAGAGCTCGTTTACACGAAGAAACCTTTCAGGGGATTGTCTTTTTTTGTTAGATACTAGAGAGACATTTTGTCGTTGATGAAACGGCAAAAATGTCGTGAAAGTAAAAAAATGTTGATTAGAATTCTTAATAAATAAATATGAATTTAATTAATATTAAACTAGATTACACTTATCTACACTTAAATGTTAAACTACAATATTAAATTTATTTCACAGTTGAGACACCTGTTAATTGACTTTGGTTGTTATCTCGACGTTCATTTTTACTATTATTTATTACGTAAAGTACTTACTTTAAGTAAAACAAAAGTGGTCATTATATAAAAAGAATGATTATATAAGTGACTTAACACAAAAAAATAAAAATTAACCCTATATATCACATCACATCGCTACATTTTACAAATTAACTTATTTGAATGTAACTTTTCAGACAACTTTGATAAAAACTGCCCTTAGAACTGAATTGCAAACGAAAACTTTTAATCTACGTAAATATTTTTCACATTTCATTCTATTTTTAGGGTTCCGTACCTTTTAAGGAGAAAAAGGAACCCTTATATGATCACTTTGTTGTCCGTCCGTCTGTGTCTGTATGTCTGTGTCAGGAGGCTTTATATCAGGAACGCTTGTAGGTATCGAGTTGAAAACCTAATCGTACTCAGGTATATGATCCCATGATTTTCTGTACGAATTGTATATACATTTACTTTTTAAGGGTATAGCCGTTTATAATGCCAAAAACGCGTATTTCGGCACTACAAAGGAAATCAAAATTAATAGAGTACTTACAGCTAGCATCTACAGGTATCTAGTACTACCTGTAACTAGTACAAGTTCAGGGAAAAATATGACAACTATACAACTATAAAAAATAATAGACTAAAAAAAGAGGCAAAATTTGGTATTAAAGCCGCTAGTTCAAGTGAGGTATCAAATTAAAAGGACTTCGGCTAAGCTAGGCTTGAATTTTGGAAAACGCTCGAGACCTCCAATTTTCATACGGAACCCTCAGTGGACGAGCTCGACTCGCGCTTGTCAGGTTTTTATATAATAGATTGTTCTGATACTATTTTATGAAAAATCTGTATATGAAACTACTATAACTACTATACTAAACTATTTTATAACCATAATAATAAAATTATGATAATGCTGAGAAATGTCGATCATAAAAATTTTAAACTTGAGAATTAACTTTTACCCTCAGAAATGTAATTAATTAAACCAAATACAGCTAAATTCTGATAAAAATACAGGAATTTTTAGTTTTCAAATAATGATGGTGCAATTATACTATGTTTATACCTACTGCCTATCATATTTTTTAGCTTCTCATTGTATCCCGCACATAGCAGGGTAGGCAAAGGGAACCTGCCGAATACATGTGCCCCTGCGCCACCACTGGCCTATAACGCAATTTAACTTGCATGTTGACTTTATAAATCCACGTCGACAGAGATACTGATTAAGTTTCCCTATTAGCTTTAGACCATTGTGGCGATTCATCAAACAAACCAAACGTCGTTTTGTAATTAGAGGAGGTATCTCTTTGAGGAGGTGACCTTTTTGTTATATATATAATACATTAAAGTCAATATACAGCCTTTAAAAGTTTTCCTAAACTACCCCAACGAGTTTCACTAACTATGCGGGCTTATTTAAATTCTCTTTCGACTTATAATTTCTGTTTAATTTGATTTGGTATTTTGGCGGTAGCCAAATGCTAGTGGTATATATGGTCTACTACGTGGTCTATACCAATCACCACTTTAATACAAAACTATCTTTTACTTGAGGCTTCTGTCGCGTGGTAGTAGTTCTAGAGAACTAAAACTCGACATCGGTTTTATAATATTTCATTTCTAACAGCAAAAAATATATTTCTTTACAGTATACAATAAAAATGTGTTAGTGAGGACAGTCCATGTATTACCGCAGCAGCGCAGCAGCCAATATATTTGTCATATTAGAAGTAATAAAATGAAGTAAGTTTATACTAATATAATTAATACAACTAGAATATTATTACAAAAACTAGAAACGATTACAATAGAAATATTATAATTCTAAAACAACCTTTCTGCCAAAAGCGTGTAAAGATGAAAAAGTTTTTAATTTTAAATCGTTTTATTCTGTGGAAAGGCCACAAAGTTTCGTGTAGACGGCGATTTATTCATCCGAAGTAGCGATAGCAATTAATGTTGGTGGAAAAAAGTAATAAATGGAAGCGCCGACCAATAAATTAGTGCAAATGAGTGCTGGTCTGCTGGACTGCGGCCACTGAAGTCAACGGGGAATTCCTCATTGTGATTCTACACGTTACAATTACTGTTATCTTCAAACATTAGACACTCGGGTATTTATATTATACATTTCCTTGCTGTAGTACCTTGATAAATGGCGGCGTTGAGTTCCGCCATTCGACACGCCATCAATGTGGCAAAAATGGGAATATCTTCACGCTTAATTCCGTCTGCCTACTCTGTTACGGTTACAGAGTGAAGCTTAAATAAAATATACATATATAATATAAGTGAAAAATTCCATCAATGTCATCAATATTTTATTGTACACGCTCATAAATTCATATGAAACACTCGTTGCTGCATTTATTTATATTAGAATTCTAATCTTACTACATCACTAATATTATATTATATAATTTATAATACTACTATTATAATTATAATTTAAATATAAATAAACGACCACCGATTATTCATACCAATATAAACAAACATGAGTTTTTAAGTGACGAGTATTTAGCGAAACCATTTCGTTACAAATGACGCGCGTGCGTTAATACCGACGTTTAAACGATAGCGTTCCTGTGCGGACTGTATTATTAAATGAATTATATATTTGGCTTTTTGGGAGGAATTATAAAGAGATTAGTTTGTAGCGTATTTTGTGCGATACTGTTGCTATTCTATGGAAACCGCAAAGCGAAATATCCATTTCAAATTTGCTGTTAATTTCGGTAACTGTAATAATTACTCTAACTCTTTACTTTCAACTAGTCGAGGCCGAGGGTCGACCCAGTCGAGGAAATTAAATATTCATTATTGTCATATCTGTACTTTCGTGTCGAGGGAAAACGCGGCGAAGATGTGGAGTGTCTTAACACTAAGAACCCTATCCCTACAAATGCGGGATACAGCGTGAATCTGAAAAAAAAACTGTTTTCCTGCTCCGTTTCCATTAAGTCCCATCCATTCCCTACGTTCTGCCGACTTCTGGACATATTGCTTGTGTTTATAATATGAATATAAATTAAAATTAGCTTCTAAGTCTAAAAATGTAAAAAAATATTATATTGCAACAAAATATGTGCAATTCTGATTTTCAAGCATTTGTTAGATTCGATGGTCATTACCGACTTGGTATAATACCAGCTGGTGCAATGCACTTTGACTACACAATGGTCGCCTGTGCCGCTGCAGATTAGGATTACTGCGATAAGCGCTGCAATTGTGCATTAGATGAATGGGTTTTGTGTTAGAAATACAACTCATATTACTACGAAAAGGTATTTTATCTATTATCTGATTTTAATAATACTAAATTATAAAATTATTTTTTTTTTAATTCACGCTCTAACTTAATTATACCGATAGAGGGATCCTGGTGTGGCGTACATATTCTATTTCTCCTTAAATTTTCGAGAAATTATATGTTAAGTAATATGTTGTCTTCAAATAAGCGATTGTAGAAAATAACACATTCTCGTACGTGAATCGAACCTACCACCGTCCCGTATACAGTCACAAGATCGTGATCATGACCGAGGCTCATAAGATCTTTAAACATTTTTAATAAGGTATATTATTGTACACAAAAATATTTAAGGTTTTTTTTTACATTTTTCAAAGTGTTATTCCACTTGAGAAAGAAATATACTTTTTAGAAAACGTATAAAAATTTGAACGTATCGGGATTTGAACCCGTGACTCTTTGGAAACCGTCCACTCACTCGGTTCTGATTAGTTTCCCACTTTCCGCCGAATTTTGGAGAAATTGGATCAGGGGCGGAACTCAGCGCCGCGCTTTGCCCCGACACAAGAGCGAAGAAATAAAAATATTAAATACTTAATTTGATCGAGTCGGAATTGAACCCACAAACACATTTTGTGCACCTGCGCCACTACTGGCCTCAAGCAATAATTGAAAATAAATCATGTTTTTCATTCACTTCCCACTCGAGGAAATGAAATATTTAGTATTTCCATTTTTCTCCATTTCCTCCGCCACTCGCAATGCCTCCAGAACAAGGCGGAAAGTGGGGAACGGAAATGTCTTAATGGAACGGAGTGTCTTAACACTAGGACCCCAGTTTCTCTCTGCCTGCCTGCTATGTTCTTGTTTAGACAAAAACACCAAGATTATTTAAACTAATATCCCTTTTAACTAAATCAGCTACAAACACAATAAAACGGACGTCCAAATATTGAATGTTAAATTTTCCATTGCACTGTATAGTAATCAAAAAGCAAAAAAATATTTTTCATTCATTTTCATATTGGTTTATATAATAGCTTCACAATAGTCTACACAGTTTTATCTTATTACCGGAATAATAGATTTAAACGCGCGGATGCCAAAACTTTACGTAACACAGTTTCATATAAACAACAAATTTATTTAATTTAAAATATTTATAAATATATATCGTAGGATTTTTTTAATTATATTAAAACTAGATAACTAACTGGCAAAATTATTTATATTTCTTTCATATAAAAATAGGGTTAAGTGATTTTTGTAGAGTAGAGATGACGATTTTTATTGCAATCATTTCTTTTTTTTTATGATAACAAACACAGATGTCGCGAATATTTTGTACGTCGAGAACAAATTGAAACCTACTACTTACTGTCTATTTTTTAGATTAAGTTTACGTTGTAGTTTATTTATGCTTTTTTGGTTTGTTGTTTCTATAAACGATATCCACATCCATGGGGGATAAGTAAGTTCCATGAGATAAGTTTACCTTAAATACCAGTAAAACATAAGCAAAAAAAAAGGAAAAACAAACATGATGCTATTTAATTTTTAACAATTTTTTTTAAACTTTAAATTTGCACTAGTCAGTATATCTTAAGACCTAATTTCTCACCTAAAAGATTATATGTAAGAGATAGAGAAGCAACAATTAGGTATGAGGAACAACCTCTCTGTTTACCCCGACGTCGCCAGGACCTCATTGTCTGAGGGAAACGCTGGATCGCTCATTAAAGCGAACTCGTTGTCATCGATCGTGCTGATATGAGTGCTCCGGATCTATAACTTCCTTTGTACGTTTTTAATTTACCTTATTGGACACGTTCGAATGATAATATTGTAAATAATGGAAATATCTTTCTATTATTAATATTTTTGATTTGGAAATTTAATCTTATTTTAATTATAATACTATTTTTTTTATTTAAGTAGCTTTTAATATTTTATGAACGAATCAGTGAATATCATCAAACAGAACAGACTATTAAAAGACAAGAGTATAATATAGATAGAAAGGATATCGAAAATGATTTCCGGCACAGCGGAGATTGGGATCGAGATAACACGAAAACCACCCACAGTGACCCCACGCGCTAATGGTCCTTGTAAAAACTGTTTGTCCGGAGCTTTTACCTATCCTAGTACGGATTTAATGATGATCGAGTGGCTGCGTGATTTGACGCAGTTGTATTGATGTATTACATAGTTATTATATATTTTTGGCTTCATACTGTATGCCGCGCATGACAGGGTAGGCAGAAGGAACATGAGAACCTTGTGTTAAGCCACTCCATACCCATTAAATATTTCATTTCCTCGATGGGAATTGAACCCACAACTAGTCACACTTACAGGTGCACGTGTGCTCTTGCATTGCGACACGACTTGTCTCTGTGTGGGTATTATCATTATTATCATTGTACTAAAGTGGAGTTAAAAGATTTTGTAATACCTATTGTGAAGAATCATTGATAAAATCTAGTACCTATTGTATATAATAAAAATGTTACATATGATGCATTTATTCAAAAATATAGCAGCAGTAGGACACTGTTTTCCGTATTTCATTCTAATTCGAAACTCAAAACCTCGTTATGTCTTATCTTGGTGGAGAACATCCGCCATGGCAGCATTCCAATGGTTACAGATTATAAAAATTCTGTTACCATTGGAATGCTGTCATGGCGAAGGTTCACATTGATAATCTATTACAAAAATTCCACAAAAAGGTAATCAGAACCAGGAGATATAAGTCTTAATGAAAGGGAGTCGAGTCAATCATTATCTGTTTCCACATTTCGAATTTTTTTAAATATTTCAAATTAATATACAGTAAAGTGTTACTGTATATTAATTTGAAATTATTAAAAAGAGTGCTTTTTAAACACACATTGCTAGTTATTATTATAAAGTCACCCTCACCTTTTATAAGATTTTCACTCGTAAACTTAAACTATTTTTATTAAATCGTTTTTATAATAAATCAAGTTATACGGTCTACGTTAAAAATTCACTTTAGTTAACTGAATGTCTTATAACTATAAAATCTGATCATTTCATATCTCTTTTTGTGTAATTCCTTTTATCATTTTATCTGATAAATCTCTAATCAGCCAATCTCAGAGATACTTCGTCATCCTCATTTGTACAAAAAATTTATCATTACATTTCACTTAAGATGAGGTATATCGAATAAGAAAATCAATATTATGTATTAAATAAAAATTAAAAACGCCATACGGCGCAGTGGAGCAGTGCTTGTACTAGCGGAAGTAATGGGTCTGATTCTCTGGAACTCGGAGAATAAATTAGAATTATTAAATATATTTCAATTGAAAGTGAACTCACACCTTGTCACGTTCACACAAACATATGAGGATATATGAGGACTACGAGTTGTTTTTATGGGAGAGGACAAGGCAAACGAGCGTTCGGGTCACCTGATGGTAAGTGATCACCGCCGCCCACGACCCCATGCAACACCAGAGGAGCCACAAGTGCGTTGCCAGCCTTTAAGGTGGAGATGAAGGGCGAGTATATAGATAGAGGATAAAAAAAAAACAGTTTTCACAATGAGAAATTCGCTTAAGCTTGTAGACTATAGACTACGTTCATTAGACCAACCGCCTCTAATCACGAAATCTGAGTCATTGGGGATTACAGTACTTCTTGCCTTATCCCTGTCGACCTTTTTACGTTAGGGTTTATTGTTGAACGTGAGTGTTCTTACATTCATTTGATGTTTAGTTTCTACTTATTTTATATTCAAAATGCAAAGTTTCATAATGGAAATTCAAGTTCAAGTGTTCGAGAAAGTGTTATTTTTTGATTTTGAATTAGGACTGTGATCGGGAAATATCTACCTCATAGGTTTTGATGCGGCGAATAAAGTTAACAACTTTAGATTTGGTGAAAGCTAAAGCTTCAGCCAATTTAGTAAAACAGTTATATATAAATTAACTGACATACCTATTACCAAATTTTTCGAACTAACTACTTTAAATTGGCATTACTAAGTAGTAATGCACTACGATTTTATTATAAGTATAGATTAAATTCAAATTAAAGTACATGACATGAATTTTCATTTACATATATATATATATATATATATATATATATATATATATATATATATTTGTATTTATATATATATATATGTGTTCTTACTTTAGGTACATAGATCAAAATGGAACATTTAACGTGTCGCAAATGAAGGTGTCTAACTAAATTGAAGATTTCATTTTTTTTTTTTTTTTTATGGGAGAGGACAAGGCAAACGAGCGTTCGGGTCACCTGATGGTAAGTGATCACCGCCGCCCACGACCCCATGCAACACCAGAGGAGCTACAGGTGCGTTGCCAGCCTTTAAGGTGGAGATGAAGGGCACCGGGGCCCGGCATTACCTAATGCGAAACGCAGTGGCAAGGGCCACTACTTCACGCCGGTTTTAAATGCCGGGGGTGGTATTAAATCCGGTCGAGTCTGCCCATGCGTGTTGCCATTACTGGCGACGTGACTCTACCACACGTACTTTAGTCGCCTCTTACGACACCGACAGTACCAGGGTGATCCTATTCTAAGCCGGGACCACACAGCTGAAAATGAAGTTAATGAATGAATTAATGAAATGAATGTTAATGAAGTTGTTCCAAGTTAAGTCACCAATGATGTTTTTATTACAAATTAAACTTGATTAACTCATTACGTCGATCTAACCTTTACCAAGTTAATTACCTTTGTTTCCAGATATGTGAATAAGAAATGGATTCTGATGCAAATTCTATATTTAGTACGATAGGTAGAGAGAATATTGACATTTATCATTTATTTCTCAAACTGTTGTTCAATTTTTATAACCTTTTTGGGTAGCGGAATTAAACGCAGCACAATTAAACTGAAAAAATCTTGTTCTAAGTTAAAGTTGCTGTTAAAAAGTTAAAGTTCTGAGTTGCTTCCTACATTAACCTTAATCTAACTGTATCGGGATTTTATCAATACCTATTTTGAATGAAAATATGACGCGAACGAGATCGTTTAAGCACTTCAAAAAATTCAAATTAGTCTATTTGTTGTTTGACAATAGAATCAGATTACGCGGATTGCAATCAGCAATGAAAATATCTATAATTGATAAAAACAAAAGCATTTACAGAAAAAAAAACTTATGAATAAACCATTTTTGTATATTTGTATATTATTATTTTTGTAGTTAAGATTTTAACTACAAAAATAATAAAATAATACAGAACAAGGTAGTTATATTTTACGTATAAACATATTTTTTCTCCAGATTAATCTTAATACGTGACGCGAGGGGCCGCCACTCAACACGTACTGCCCAAATAGCCGGAAATTGAAGTACTTCCGTCTATTTCAACCCCTAAAGTAATAAATAACATGTAAAGTTATATAAATATACTTTTATCTATATTTATGTTGAGGTAGTAGTGGCACAGGGGCAGAAGCGTGTGACTGTAATGCGGCGGCTGTGGGTACGATTCCCACTCGGGTAATGAAATATTAAAATTTCCATTATATTTGTTCTGGTGTCGAGGCAAAGTGTGTTGTAGAGTTCCGCCACTCAAAGTGAACAACGGAGTGTCTTAACTCTAGGCTCCCTCTGTCTTCTTTGCTACAGGCGGGATACAGCGTGAAGCTAAAAAAAAAGCAATATATTACTCAAAGAGAAGTATACATATTTTGTAATTACCTAAATGAAAGTTATTAGTGTCAGTATTGTAACATGACATTTATCGACACACGATAGCTGCACGTAGCGGTATTGTTGAATAAAATATGACCCCGTATTCATATAATATTCATATAACAAATGTGTATACTTATATAATTGACGTCAAAAACGGTTTAGATTTTTAATATGCGATTTATTTTTTAATTTTAATTTATGACGTAACTTATCATAATATAGAGTAGCATTTTTCAACAATTTTCTTTTTATGGGAGAGGACAAGGCAAACGAGCGATGGTAAGTGCTACAGGTGCGTTACCGGCCTTTTCAGGTGAAGACGTTGGGCGCTGGGGCCCGGCATTACCTAATGCGAAACGCAGTAACAAGAGCCACTACTTCACACCGGTTTTAAATGCATAACAAACAAACTATTACATTCACATATATTAACAAAGATATTTGAACAAGATATGAACTAGAATTAGATTATATTAATTTTCAAAACCTAAGCAAGAATAAATAAGATAGAGAACGAAATCCACAAGGCATCTCATTAGCTCATACTCTAGCAGTTCAAGCTGTGAGTACACCATCAATCAAGCGGCAAGCATCCTGCAATAATCGCGAACCCGTAACTACCTGCCTAGTACCTACTCGTAACAGTTGTATGAGCGCCGCGCTCCGCTGTAAAGTTGATGTTAATATTGTAATATGTATATTACCTGCTTTTACGATTCTCAAAGTAAATATTATATTAAGTGTTGGGGTTTGTACGCTTCATGAGACGTGTAAATTGTGTTTGACGTCGTGGTAACGGTTTGGACGTAACGGTCGTGGGTTCGATTCGTACTCGGAGTACGCTTAGTTCCGTAATTCAAAACGCAGTGCCTCGAGAATTCGGCGGAGAATGGGAAACGAAAGTGTTTTAATGGGACCAGAGTGTCTTAACACTAGGTCCCTAGGTAAGCTATGCCTACGCTTTTACGTACCGGGATTCAACCTGCGCCTCTTGGACGGTTTTCAAGTTTTTTTGAAAGTATATTATTATATTAAAATTATTTATTTGATTTTTTTACTATAAATTCAATCTTGATATATAGAGAAATAATAGATAATACATAGCAGGTAACATGTGGCGCGCGAGCCATCAGACAACTTATTGAACAATCTCGCTGCTCACGAAAAATACGAACTTTCCACATATATCTTGCCATTCTCACGTTATGTAATATTTACTCGTATATACATTTCTATAGAACATATTGCACATGCGTGTGACTGTGACCGCGAAAGGTTGAGGGTTCGATTCACATTTGAGAAAATGAAATCTTTCATATTTTCATTTCTTCGCTCTGGTGTCACCACTCAACACGCAATGTCGTGCCAATTCGGCGAAATGGGGAGTGTATTAGCACTAGGCTCCCTCTGCCTTCTCTGCTATATGCTGCATCAGCATGAGGCTGGAAAAAAAATGATGAGAAGTATAAAAAAGAATTGAAAATCCATATGAATAATTTAAAAAAGTTAGAGCATATAGACGGCATCCTAGAGATCTTTAAAACGATACGTCTTCTTTTTTATTTTATTTATTAATCACTTACGATGGCAGTAAGATTTTAAAAAATAAAGCAGAAGATATAAAACTTATAAATTTTTAATTCATAAATAGTATATATTCACGGATGGTAGTGGAGTTCTGGGATATGCAGATAACTTCGCAGTTTCGCCAGCCAACTTTTATTGCAGAGATAAATTAGATTATATTTCATGAGTTTATACGAGTCAAGCTTAAAAGTCTTATAATAAACAGTAAATAGCTCGCTTAATTTATTTTTAGCTTCATGCCGCCCCGCACGGAGTAGTGAAGTTGCACGTCAAATGGCACTCAACGCTGCACTTTGTCTACCAGAGCGGGGAAATGAATTAATCATTCTCCGAGTGAGAATCGAACCCGTACATAACAGAAGACATTTTACTTTACTATAAAATTGTATAATATTGTATATTTTAATTTTTTTCTTAATGTATGTGTATAAAATTCAATTCTTAAATCATTTTTATTTGGGAGTTTGATTTTCAATTGACACAGTGCACACATGCATACACATACATAAATAAATAAGATAAATCATATTCTTCATATGAGGAACTAGATCTTCAGCACGTTTCACGTCCACGAAGAGTTCAGCACGTTCTGGCGAGATGCCAGCTCTCAACTTATATTAATTACTTATACTAGACTGTTGGCGGGGGGCGCCGCTTCCGCCTAGTGTGACCGCAGGACTGACTTCATAAGAGACAGCATGCATTTGACCCATATTCGTTCATCGAAAGCTGTTCTAAGTATTCTCTATTATTTTCAGTGAGATAATGTTAACCAAAAATGGTTCGACACTGTGTATTTTATACAACGCGTAACTGTAACTGCGGTCGGGGGTTCATTTCTCATTTGGTGGAATTAATTATTATTATTTCCACGCTATGGTAACAAGACAAAACGCGGCGTCGAGTTTCACATACTCAAAGCCAATGCACAATTATTGTAGAATTCTGTTGTTTAAACTATTATAGCTATGAAAAATGAGTGTCGCATTTATAAATCAGTGATATGGAACCATCAATGTTAAGCATAAATTTCCACGTTTAACGTGGAAATTCAACTTGAATCCGTCGTGCTCCAAAGGACGGCACTTTGAACTGAAAGTTGATGTAGCTTACACAGTTATTATTAACTGACATAAAATTTTTATACATTATTACGTACGTCTTAATAAGTATTTTTCTTTCCTAAGTTAGTGTTAGTCAGGACAGATTATTTACTAATATTTTATGCCTATAATCAAATTAATAACTGTAACTCTTAGAAGAACTCTTAGAGGATCACTTTGATGTTAGTCTATCAAGATCATTTATCTCGAGATCGCTTAGAGGTATCAACATAAGAAAAAGTTCTCTTCGGATTGCGTTAAACAATTATACGAGAATTTATACATCGATTATGCTGCACTTTGTATGCGCTGCGTGATGAAAACCTAAACAGTACTTCAAATAGAGTATAGTTTCAAAATAATTGTAAATTCATATTTGTAGTTCATTTCATACAAATTTAGTGCATACGCGGTTAACTTACATATATCAACTTTTACAAGTTGTACTTCCCGTAGATCTACAATTGTGAAATCGGTACGAAACCCTCAATGGCCGAGTCCGAATCGCACTTTACCGATTTAAATTTATAATTAAAATTAAACTTTTTTAACGTTGTATATTCGTAATAAGAGAGTAATTCATAAAGGAAATAAAAAGAAAAAGCTATTGAGTACTTGGCTTTTATTAAACTTCCATCGTATCGCCAAAAGTCAAAAACAGACGCAGAGTAGGTACGTATATATGACAAAGTAGAGATGAGTACTCCATCAGGGTGGTATCTACTTCGCCTTAGCTGAACTCTTGTTTTACGAGGCGACTCGAAATGGGTCTCGGTGGCCAAATAAATTTATTCTGCCGTTTTTTTTTTATATATGTAACGTAATATTCTCAGTCATGTTTATATGACGTCCAAATTGACATATTTATTAGACGAGTACTTTGAAATGTCTTTTTCTAGAAAAGCTTTCTCGTTGTGTTCACAGTTTACGACGTTATCATTATGTTAATTTAATTGGGTTTTTACCATAAAATGTTAAGTGATACTGATATTTTTTTATAATATAGTAGTATAGTCTTTAGAGGCTGTAGTGGTTCAGCGGCACAGCGTCAGAATAAATGCGACAATTGTGGGTTCCATTTCAACTCGGGAAAATTGTTTGTTTTTTTTTTCAGCTTCACGCTGTATCCCGCACACAGCAGGGTAGGCAGAGGGAACCTCGGTGTTAAAACACTCCGTTCCGCACTTTCTGCCGAATTCTGGAGGTATTGCGTAAAGTAATGTTAGTTTTATAAAAAAAAGCCGTAAAATCATTTATTTTATTGCAAAAACACAGGTTCCCTCTGCCTACCCTGCTGTGTGCGGGATACAGCGTGAAGCTGATTTATTTATTTTATTTTTAACATTCACTTTAATTCGCAAGAGCCTATTCATTAAACTACATTGTCCAATTGAACGTGGTTAATAGACAGACCTCTATAAAAACCGTCTAGCCGAGTCTCTTAATACTTAAATATTCGGGCTGAAGCGTTTACGGTTGGGCTTAGCAATCCGTTGGCCGTCCCAACAAATACTCAGTCGTGTAACAAGAAAAAATATAAAGATTTTTATTCTTTTAGATTTTCTTAAAAGTGGAGAACAGATATCTTATTGAGAATGGAATACATGTTCCCTCAGCGTGCTATGTGCGGGATACAGCGTGCATTTCCAAAAACAATTCATAAATTAAAATGTAAATATACCTTAAAATTGCGAATGAATCCTATTGAGACGCGTACAGATAATACACGTTATAACGTAAGCGTCCCCTATGGGGACAAATGTTTGAGCTCATAATCACCATATTTATTTGAGTTTCGACTTCGCTTATTCTACCTATTTAAATATGGAACATATTTCCTTGCAGGTTAAGTTAAAACTTAACTTACCTTTACGGTTTATCCCTAGGAGGGTAGTCAGAGAGAACGGAGCGTCAAACGCTACGGTCTCTACATACCTCTTTCGCCTCGTTCACTGTTATCAACCTCTTCCTACATGTCCTCCAGGGGGGTCCTCATGCTTTTTACGTGACCTTCCTCCAGTAACTTCGATACTGTGTTTTCGAAGGTCAACCGAGGTTTCTTCCTACCTCTCCTACCACTCACTTTTCTATCATAAATCTTTTTTGACGTGCCCAAATCAGCTGAGCACCTTCTTCGTTCTCATGTGAGATCCTCGCTAGCAGATACGTTTCAAAACAATTCGCAGAAATGTCATTCGAACAGTAATAAGCAGAAAAAAATAAAAGTATTTTTACTATTACACAAAAACAATAACCTGGAATTTTTTAATTATTATGTTTTGTATGTACGAAGTAAAAATAATTATTATTTTTATATATCAATGCATAATTTTTTATAGCTTCACGCTGTATCCTGCACGAAGCAGGCAGGGGGGAAAGGGATTGTAGTGTTAAAGTACTCCACTCCAAATAAAATGTTTCTGTTCTCCACTTTTCACCGTACAGTAAAATATAAAAAATGTGGTAAAATTGTGAGTTTATTTTATGTTTTTTTAAGATAATATTCACTAGTGAGAACATAGTACACTTCTAGAAATAAAATATATGAGTATTAACCTATTCAAATAATTCTATGATTACATTAAAGAAAAAAGTTACTTATATGAAGGATTTTAATAAATTATGCATTTATCGACATCCTATATATGTTATTATATTATATTTACATTTACTTACATCGAGACGTCTAAATATTTAAGCTATTGTAATACATCTCTTTAACTATTATATTATACACAAATCCCGCAAAAAAATCCAAACATTGCTTGAGAATAAAAAAATTCTTGTCCTCCATGAAAAAATAAATAAAAAGGAATAATTAATGGATTCTCATTATGGAGTACATTCAGTCGGGTTAAATCAATCGCTTAAGAGATATTTTCTTTAAAAAGATTTTCTTTTCCCTTAGTAGAGATAAAAATGGAAAGTTTAATCGCTAAAGAAAAACTTCTCTCGCATAATTTGAGTCAATTGTCTAAGTTTTCGTTTGGGAAGTGCAAGCTTCGTCATCTGTCACAGTCCGCTATCCAGAGAGAGAGATGAGGTAAACTGTATTTTTTCTAGAGGATTTTGATAAAAATAAAAACCTCTGATGTTTTTTGTTTGTACATAATCAAAGGACAAACAGAATCTGAGAAGCAAGCTTATCACAATTCTTTCGAGAGTTTTCTTACACGAACAAAATTGGATGTATGTAAAAACTTAAGAAATATCAATATAATAAAAATTAAACAATTAGTAAAAGTCCTAATAATATTAGACTACATTATTATTAAGTTTTTATCGAATATTTTTTATTTTTCTAGCTTTACGCATTCACACGCCCTGTGCCACGGCTCTAAAAATTCTGTATCCCAACTTAGAAAAAAAACAAGTTTCATAACTAAAAAAACTAAAAATACCAAAAATGGGAGCAACAAATTACGTGCCTATTACATCAAAATATTAAATGAAAAACAAATCGATTACACCCAACAACCGTTTCAGATATCGATTAAATGGTCCACAAAAACTGTCCGCGTTAGTCTTGATTGATGTAAGACAGCGTGGGATTTAATTTCGGAGCAAAAGATTGATCTCCCTGAAAAGGGATATCGACACGGCGCGACCTTTCAGGCCTACTTTGGCAGAGCAAACCCTATCTATTATTCAATGGTTTGGAAATTTGTAGATTTTATACGAAAATAGTGAAATTATATAATTCGATGAATAAATAATTCGTTAGATCCTTATAAATCCGATAACGATACATTTTGATAGATATTTGTATATGGCGTAGATATGTAGATAGGGGGGCAGTTTATTGAAACTTTGATAGTAGTGGATTCAAAATTATGCTCAGTAAAATATATTTTATTAATTATATTTAATATTTTCACTTTTCTTGTATGGCTTGACAATAAGCTTGTACAATATTATTTGTAACACCATATAAATATTTGACTAAAGGAGCTTATAAATTGAAATACATGAAATGTATATATTTTAGTTATAGGATTTAGACAAGAGAGAATCTAGTGTTACAGCACTCCATAGTCCGTTTTCCGCTTTCAGCCTGCAAGCGTGATATACTACTGAAATAGTCACTTATTTGATAACTTTTGTGGTCACTAAAATTATAAATTCCACGTTCAAATATAACATTGTTAATGGCATCTACATTGAATTGTGGACTGAATTATTCGCTACGGCTGTATAATATTTCGTCATTACGCATTGCAACAATTGTTCCGAAATTATTTACCTTATTAGAAGGGAATAAAGTTGTGAATAGTATAGCAAAGTACGAGCTTTTGTAATCTCTCGTAGGCAGTTCTCAAATAAGATTGAGCGGCAAAACCGTTTTTGTATGCGTCGTAAATAGAATTTGATAAAAGTGTTTATTTGAGGTTAATTTGAGGCTACATTTCTAGAGGAGTAATCGGTTACCTGAGGTTTTAATAGCTTTACAGTTATCTATAGCAGGGCAGGAAGAGCGAACTCAACGCCTGGTTTTATCTTCATGTGATTTTATATCTTTTTATTATGATTTTAATTGTTATTCAAACCAATATATACATGGTTGGTACAAATCCGAGTTTCCTGAGAGCGAGAGTGAGATTAAGAAAAAAAATATTATTCACTTTTAAATAATATTTATTCTCACTCTAATAAATAGTATGTATAAACTTTCCGCCGGGTGAAAACCCATGACAACACTTCCTATCAGCTAAAGGTCAAGTAAGTTAAGAAAGCGTCACAATATTAAAATATCCTTAAATCTACGTACTTAAAGATAAAATTTAAATCCATGTTTCATAAAATATAGAATATTAAGTTTCATATAGAAGCAGCTATTAATGAATACTATATAAAAAAATATAAAAACTAAAATAAGCGCTGCTAACACTTTCAAGAATCTTGAATCAATTTGCTCATATTAAAAGCTAATTCGTTTTTAAAACATTTTACATTTCATATAAAAGAAAAAAGATTTTTAGCGCTAAGAGGGAAGAAATGAAAATATCAATAAATAATAATTCATTCCCCCAAGTGGGGGTTGAACCCAGTGTGGGTCGTGTTGCAGTCACACCCTTGTACCCCTGCGAAACGATATAGTCAATGAAAAAACATTATACGTTGTTAAGTCTATTTTTTTTTTTATGGGAGAGGACAAGGCAAACGAGCGTTCGGGTCACCTGATGGTAAGTGATCACCGCCTCCTACGACCCTGTGCAACACCAGAGGAGCGTGCCGGCCTTTAAGGTGGAGGATGTTGGGCGCCGGGGCCCGGCATTACCTAATGCGAAACGCAGTGGCAAGAGCCACTACTTCACGCCGGTTTTAAATGCCGGGGGTGGTATTAATCCGGTCGAGTCTGCCCATGCGTGTTGCCATTACTGGCGACGTGACTCTACCACACGTAGTTTAGTCGCCTCTTACGACACCGACAGTATCAGGGTGATCCTATTCTAAGCCGGGACCACACGGCTGAAATATGATAGATATACGTATGTACGTAGTTCCCTCAAACTTATGAGACCGTTTGAAAATAAGCGGAAACGTTAGAAAACTTTGCACGATGATGAAAGTTGCCTAATGACGCCATTTTGACTCTCATTCACTTTGATATAGGGTCGATTTTAGCATTTTTAAATTATTGTTCTAAGGTATTCTACACACTAGCGACAGATATGTTGATTATTGAAAAACTTTAGTAACGTCTTCTCGAAACTCTGACGTACACGACAGGTACATGCCAAAAATTTTAATATGTAGGGTAGTATTATTTAATATGTATCCTTAAATATTATATTTATAACAAAATAACTTGAATTTATTTATATAATATATAAATACTATAAGAGTATTTTTTGTGTTCTTACTCTTGGTACATCGAATAGTGGTGTTTAATATATTCAGTACAAATAAAAAGATGCTATTAGGTAAAGTACATTGTTAAATTTTTTCTTTTAATTCTGTAGTCATTGCTTTGAAAAAAAAAACATTTTTAAAAAATACACAGAAACTCTTATCTGTCATTTCTCCACAAAAAAAAACAAAATATTCAAAAACAAAACCATAAGTTTAAATTCAATATTCCCTTGAAATACCAAATGTTACTGTTTTCCTGACAGCAGCTGCAAGCGCTGAATGTGTAATACATTCTGCACTATGGACCATAACACCGCTTGTCCATACAATAATATTCCTTATATCTATGACGTTAAAGGCTATGATTGTGTTCCGTGATCTCAAATTGGATAGCACGCTCCGGGTCAAAATGAAATCTAAGTTTTATGTAAAACTCAAAAGTATTTTAAATCAGGTTGCAACGATTTTTAAGTATTTTACAATATATTAATAAATTAAATTCTAAATAATATCGATTATGGAGAATTTTATTATATTCTCGGTTCCTATATTCATATTTACCATACTATATATGTGGTGCATACAGTACAGGCATTGCATGAGAATTGATAATTGATTATTTGTATATATGTTTTAATTTCAAAGCGTAAAAATATGTTATATTATTTTTATCTTCACACAGCAAGGTATGAGGGAGAACCTAGTGCCAAAACACTCCGTTTCTCATTTTCGATATGTGCTGAACTCAACGCCGCGCTTTGACTCGATACCAGAGCGAAGAAGTGGAAATATAAACGTAAATAAATATTTCACTTCTTCGAGTGGGGATCGAACCCACAACCATCGTTTTACAGTCACACCCTTGTGCCGCTGCGCTACAAAATTATTTTAATTAATTGAAAATCGATCCTTAATTAAAAAATTAACTTTTGCGTAATCTATATTGCATTTTAATTAAAATCTAAATTAATTCTTATTGAGTTACTTGATGAGTGGGTGTTACTTAACAAAGGTAGCGTCTAAGAGAAAGTTACCTGAAAAACAAAGACACAATTAAATTTTCTTTTCTTTTAATTGGAAATATAAAATGATCTCCAAGTTTATTTTTATATCTTTATGCCACAGTAACAGGTAACAGATTGTAGATTCGATTTTTTCTCCGAAAAACTAAATATTTTCATTTTCCAACCTTGATTCGGGAAGTGGAGCGATGTAATTCGTCACTCATCACGTAATGTCTCATGAATTTGGCAGAAAGAGTGGAGTGCCATAGCACTAGGCTCTCTGTGCCTGCCCTGTTTTTTATATGATAAAAAATAACGCATCTACTTTTTTTATAGTTTAGTGTTTTCATATTAGACTTCGTTCTTTTTTTTCTTTTTATTTCATTTTTCGTACTTCAAATTAATACACCGTTTTATTTCGAATTATATCAATAGTTGTACGCGAATAAGAAAGGACTCGCAATTTTATTTCTATCTCGAGACAGCTCCAGATGTCGCTGCTTCACGGACCGCTTATAAGTCTTGACAGGAAACAACTTTGCTTTGCACAATATTCACTCGCTATTTTAGTTTTAAGAATTGAAAAAGTTCAATATAGACTACAGAAAGAGTTCAGTACGTCCAAAAGTTTGATTATAAATTTGGTGTCACAGAAATTTGGGTTACATATGCCTTCAATTACTTCTATTAGTGTTTCAATACTTGTATACAATGTATATAATAAATATATAATAGAGTGTAAAGTGTATAAGCTTTTGTGCTTTTATACATATTTTTCCTTTTATAATCCATAATTTTAACAAATTTTTACTTATCATATAAAGTAATTGTAATAATGTAATAGATATAATTATATAGTCTATAACAGCGTACCTACCTACAAATATATAACCTAAAAGGTCTTGATAGCTGTACGTCTAAACGAGTACGGACCGCCTGGTTAATTGCAATGAAATACGTTTGTCCCATTCATTGTGTTTGATGGTACGGTCAAGTTACTAACTTAGTAACGCTTCTGTTAGATGAAAAGGACGGGTGGAAATTAAAATACAGGTATTTTAAGTAATACCTACAATTATATTTAGAATATTTAATATATATATTTTAAAAGATGTGACAGAATAACAAAAATTACATTTGACACAAAGAATTAAGATAGAATTAAAATATTATATATATATATATATATATATATATACATATAGTTAAAGGAATATATAGCCAATTTTCACGACAATGGGAATTGAGTGACAGAACCCAACACCAGGCTTTGAGTTATATAAAATAAATACATTCCCCGAGTGAGAAACAAACCCCCATATACAAAAACAGACGCAGGGTCACAAAACTTTATTAGTTTAGATAAAAATTTAAGAAAAAAACCAATTCGTTAGTATAAATAATTCGTGTCGATATCCAGCAGCAACGGCCGACTAAAATCGATTAGTTTGAAAGCTTTGCCGAGCCGACGCAACACTGCGACTGAGTGACTGCAGCGTGCGGGGCAGTGCACGCGGCACGTGGCCCGTGGCCCGCGGCAAACTAAACAATGGAAGGTGTTTCATTCGATACGCGAAACTGGGATGTGATGACTTTCAGTAGAAAATATTCAGCACATTTTCATTCCTATAGAGGGCTGTGCCTAATAAAACTGCAAAGAGCGAAGCGTTTGAGAGTTGTTTGTTTTATGGAGAATTTTTTGAGGTCAGTCGTGGCGCAATTGCACAAGCGCACAAGGAAATGAAATATTTTCATTTCATCAGATGTAAAGCGCGGCGTTGAGTACCACCATTCAACACATAATGCAGGATTCGGCAGAAAATGGGGAGAGGAGTGTGAAGACACTCCAGGCAGGGATAATCTAAGGATTCTCCCTGTCTACCCTGATAGTTGAAAAAAAAACTTGGAAAGATAGCAATGTCTCAAGTCAACTTGAAAATTATTTATTTTGAATATTATTTTTGTAGAAATTATGGTCTACAAACGAAAGTATTTATTATTTATATATAAGTAAATATTATTTTTATTTTGTTAACTTAAATAACATATTTTGTGTTAATTTAAATAACTTAAATATTTTTTTATTTCTAGCGATTTACTTTTAAATAAATCCTAAGTATAATAATTGAATGAATTATCACTTGGACTCATCTCCAATTTTCAAGTTAAACCTAAAGCTAAGACAATGATTATATCTCAGAATATAAATATACTTTATAAGTAAATATCTATTTAAATCTTCACCTTGGGATTCTGAAAAAATTTCGAAAAATATCTCGTACGTGTGCATGTACAAAGCCGCACGCAGGCGTTCAACACGAATACGTGGGTACAGTTAGATATTTGTATTACGAAATACGTCGCGACTTTGACTTCCGCTTTCCACTTTCCACCTATTTATTTACGATGATTGGTTCTTCTTCTTCTTCTTCTTGAATTTTTCTCTCTAGGATTTTTTTTTAGCTTTATGCTACAGATTGATTTATTCCACATATACCAGGATAGGCAGAAGGACCTAGTTACGAGACACTCCCAACGCTTCACGTTGTATCCCGCACACAGCAGGGTAGACAGAGGGAACCTCGGTGTTAAGACACCCCGTTCCCTACTTTCTGCCGAATTCTGGAGGCATTGCATGTTGAGTGGTATAGACTATCCCGCGGATAGAACGGAATAGAGATTTTTTACCCAGTCTTTAAAATTTTATAGTTAATCTTATAGTTTAGTTACTTAGTTCTTTGGAGATTTCCTAGAAATTCCTAAATATTTGAAGAAATTTATTTTTCGGAGCAGCCACATACAGCCTTAACTATATAGCTTAATTATAATAACTTAATTAGTTTTCAAGGGTTTCCCTTTATTAAAAGCCATAAACGTTTCCCCAAAATAGAAATTAAAATTAATACAAACTCTGGTCGATACACAAATCGGGCCAACAATAATTATATGCATTTAAATAGTTGTAATTATTTTTTCCATTTACAAACAGGAGTTATGAGTCCATATTTAAAAGAATAATACAATCTATAATTACATTGTTCTTATAGAAATACAGAAATCAATAGCTAAGTCTATTGTCAGTCGTCGATTCCATAATTTAGAATCAAGAATGCTTTTGGAGACTCGCCAATCCTTTCAACAGTCATTGTGATGTTAATTGAGATCGATAAAATTTATAATAGAACAAACAAAGTTAATTAATTTTTTTAGTCAGCATATATATAAAAATCAGACACAAGAAATAAATCGCGATTCATATAATATATTACATATATATGTTCACATCATATAGATATTGTTATATATAAGTTTGTAAAGTTTACATTTCGAGCAATAAAAATAAAAGATTGTAGTGGTGTTTTATCATGGAAATGGAAGCTATTATAGGGTTATATTCCCGACAAACACAACGTATTACATGTAAATGATTGAAAGAGTTTATTTAAAACTAAGATTACTTACTAGCAGGGTAGGTAAAGGGAACCTAGTGTTAAGACACTTCGTTCATCATTTTTAAAATATTATTTAATGATATTAAGATAAGTTAATAAAATTTAATTACTAATTGAAAAAACTATGTTGTATTTATAAATAAAAATTGTAAAAGTAAATTAATGAAAAACGTAATTAAAAGATGAAGCCTTACAGAACACCTTTGCCTATATTTAGTAAAATAAAAAAAAACGTTGCTCCAGTCGCCATATTATGTTATAAAAAGATAGCATACCATAGCAAAAGAGACACTCAATTTTCTTAAGAATCTAATAGTAATATTTTTTCAAATAATTACAAAATGTATGGAAATTATGAAGGAAGCATTTTGTAGTATATTATCTTTGAAGATACCTTGTTAGGCTTCACTTTTATAATTTACAGCGAAATTCGGTTAGGTGTAGGTAGTAAGAACAGTCATTTGTCATCTATATTTACGTTTATTATAAAATTGTAATAGATCGATATGTGTACATACTGAACATAAGAAAAAATGTTATTATAGACCATTATTAATGTAATAGAATTTTAAAATCATTTTTTTCTTGATTTTGTCTATTTGTCTGTCTTTAAAATAACAATATTACTATATGACGAAAGTAATTGAGATGTGAAAATAAATAATTGTGCAGTACAAGCCACGAGGCCGCTAGTTTTGTAATAAAATACAAAAAATATACAAAATAAACCGCTAAATATTGCAGTAAAGTACGACATAAAATACTAATGGAAGCAAAAATTTAAACATTAAAAATATAATCTTCAAGTTGCTCGTGGAAACATAATTTAAATAAATAAGGCAACTTAACACAAGTGGAAAATATTCAACGAAACGTTGAATATATTATTTACATGCTTTAAATAACGATACGCTAACTTGTATTAGCATATTCATATCAGAATCATGAAGGAAAAGAGAAACACTGTTATCAAATTATCCTCGGATCCATTCTAGAACTATCGTCGAAGGATCACACGTAAATTTTTAAGCTTCACGCTCTATTTTTCACGCTGCACAGAGCAAGATAGACAGAGGGAACATATATATATATATATATATACACATTTATACGCATGCCCCGGACAGCCTGTATAAAGATAACCACAATATATAACACATACTGTACATATATTAATAAGCCCACAAAGACTAAACAGAATATCGCGTAGGCTGACGCTAGATGAAATTTCTCGACGAGAGCGCGCCTAACAAGCCGTCGACGATGGTTCCATACATTGGCTCATCTCTCTTTGTTTACAGTGTAACGAATTTAATAATATATTGAAAGTGACGGCTTTTAATAATCATACGGTGGAAATTTATATGAAAGTTTGACGTACTTTTATTTAATAAAATTTATGAAACTTCACGCTGTATTCAGCGCACAATAGGGTAGGCAGAGAGTGTAATGTTAAGACACTCCGTTCCCTATTTTCCGCCAAGCTGGATTCGTACTTAAAAACAATGCATTTAGTAAGACACATATCAACTGAGTCATGATAGTGATAGCTTCTTTATATAAGAACAAAATTGCTCTCACTGTAGTTACTGGATACTAAACATATTCTTGTAAAGTATATTATTTAATTATGTATAATATATAGGTAGTTCAAGTAAATAAACTAAAGAGAGAACAAGACACATTATTCACTCCTTGAAACTACTTTGAAAATATTTATACAAACTTTAATATTTAAATTATATAATTTTACAAACTTATACAGACTTAACTTAGTTACCTTAGGTTTCTTTGTAGCTTCACGCTGTATCCAGCGCACAGAAAGCTAGGAAAAGGCAACGTAGTGTTAAGACACTCCTATCGCATTAAGACACTTTCATTCCCCATTTTCCACCGAATTCTAGAAATATTGCGTGTAATGAAACTAAACGCTGCGCTTTGTCATCGTTATACAACAGCGAGGAAATGAAAATATAAAAAATATCATTTCTTCGACTGGAAATTGAACCCACAACCTGTCACTGTCTATACTTGCACATTTTTAATGACCGCAATACTAACTACGTCATTGCATCACTGGCACAGCAAAATACTAATGCTAAAATGTGGAACATGATATTTATAACCAGATGCTCCACACATAAATGGATTTTAATAGGTTTGAATTTAACATAGAAGTAGATAAACCTAGTTTTTAATTTAATCTAGTGCATGTTTAAGTTTAATATCTCCATAGTAACTGTACTATCATTATAGAGCAGATCATTTTGTCTATTTTAAATTGCGAAGTCCTCGTGGTACAAGATGATAGGTGTAAGATATTAGATGAGCGGCTAAGGTTCCACGTCAGGTACTCCAGACCTTCATTTTTATTCTGTGGGTGGAAATTGTTTGTATACATATTGTTGAATTTTCCCCAAAGGAGTAAATTTATATCTCTTATAATTTAGACCGGCTATTAAGGTTCCACATCAGGTATCTAGAATTTTAAAATAAACTATAGCCTAGATGTTGACTAGACTTAATAGCTATAGAATAAAAAAGTTTCATTCAAATCCGTCCAGTAGTCGGGAGATAAGCGCGTACAAACAGACAAATAAACAGATAGAGAATTATTACTCTTTAAATATATTCATTGTAAAGGCGCGCCATTTTTACATTTTTATTATATCTACATATATGACTACTTAAGCACTGTCATCCATAATGGGATAGGCATGTTTCATAATACAAACAAACATTACAGCAATAGGCTTCCTTACTTAGTTACAGCTTATTCATGGTTATGGTTAGATAATAAGTTAAAGGGATTACTTCGGTCAAGGTGTAGATATATTGATTAACTAGCATATTCAGTCAGCTTCGCCAGCTTTAAACACATGAATATTTATTAAATATATTTAAGAAATTATTTTCATTTTCATAAATTCTAATAAATCGTGAAACACGTGTTCAATGAAATATTTTTAAAAGTCTAAATTTCAAAATATAAAAAATCGGAGCCAATTTTAAAAGAAGTCCATACAAACTTTCAACCCCTATTTCACTCTTTCAGGTTTATTTTTTTTAAATGTCTTGTTTTAATACTTCCTTAGGGAACATCTTTTATATACAATATATAGACGTATGCTTTCTTAATAATTACTTACCAAGAGAAAGGAAAACAAAGCGTTAAATTACTCAACAATAGATTGCATGTTAAAAAAGAATCCAGATACATTTCAGGACTCATTCCAAATCCCTGACTTTTTATAGGCAAGCGTTACTTAATGACATTTCGGAGAATAAATACATTGCCTCGATTGGAACCTTTAAAAATCACGTTACTTGCCATTATACTCCACCACGTTGTACTTCTTTAATGAAATTCACGTGACTTTTATTACATTTTCACTGCTCTCAAATAAGTTTCCAATATTTCAAAGTTATTAAGTCTTAAGTTTAATGAACAAGTTTCAAGCAGAAAATTTCCAGAATGCTGACATAATTTAAGAGTAAGAAAACTGTTTTAACTAAGTAGTTATCTTTGTTCATTTTGCCTGGTGCCTGGCAGCCACCAAGTTTCATATGGATACGATAAGGATATTTTATACTACGATACACTTGATGCTGATACTTTATAATTAAGGATTTACTTTTCTGACACAAGTCGTGGTGCAGGGGCACGAGCGTATGACCTCTGATTGTCTCACAAACCTGTGCGCTGATTCTGAAGTAAAAGCAAAGCGCGGTGGTGAGTCCCGCCACTCAACAAGGAATGTCTCCAGAATTCGACAGCAAACGGGCAGTGGAGTCTCTTTTCACCCTCCCTCAAGCTCCCTCTACCTACTCTGCTATATGCGGAATACAGGGTAACACACAACCAGTAGTCACACTACTACTATACTACTATAAATTAATAATAAATAATTAATAAAAAGCATAAATATCCATTTGAACAACGATATTAGAATAACAATATAATTTAATAAAGAAACGTGAATAAATTGTAGTAAATTAAACACCGCACGTATTTAATTACAAACAACGCTAGAGACGTCGTAATTAAATAATAAAATAAATCAACGGAACCCAGTGAGGGATTACACTACAGCATAAAGCGGACGTTTCCCTTTGTTTTTTCTTTACAACATCTTGAAAATATAACTTAAAAGAAAACAGAGTCATAAGAATTGCAAAATACTTGCAAAAAAGGATTTGCGGGTTCTGCGTTAATTAATTTGTTGGGCTAGCGAATTCTATAGACCTCACTCTGAGAGATTACAGTAGAAATAAAATTTGTATAATTATAGATTCACATTAGGTATCAATTTTTTTTCAGCTTGACACTATCCCACATGTAGCAGAGTGAGTGAGAGCCTAGTGTTAAAACACTCTGCTCTTTTCATTAACCCTATAACACATGTAAATATGAAGAGATTAGATCAAAATAGAATTGTATATTTCTTACTTTCCTAAAGCGATAAAAATATATATTTCATTCGATAATGCTTAACCCTCTAAGCGTATGTATTTGAAGTGTGAATACGTTTTATCAGAAAGCCAGCAACATGTGTCCCACTTTGCAGAAGATCAAGAAAGCAAAACTCTTGTGAAACTGCCGCCCTAGTTATCTATATCCCTTTCCTGTTAACTGCGGAGTGAGGACTCCGCTTGTTGTGCCTTTTAACGCCCCGCTGTCTCACGACGACGACTCAAAGAATTGTGCTTCCCTTGGCACACGCATTAGAGATTTGAAAGAATAAAAGTGAGATTTTAATTTATTTTCTTTAAAAAAATAGAATCTATTTTTCTCAAATTTGTACAAATTCAAATGTCAACGGTGCCGTCGCTACTATAGAGTATAAAACTTCGTTACTATAGCGACAAACAAAAATAAATAAATAAATATGCATACATTTCATACAAATACTGAATTAATTTATTAACTTTATACAGTGAGCTGTGGGACCGACACGTCAAGAAAAAAGACGAACGACAATCTGCAATAGGAAAACGAGATATATTCATTAATTTACCGTATTTACAATTGTTATTTACAAAATAAAATTAAACATGATAACTTAGTACGTCGTTGTTTTCATATTTAAATTACTTTCTAGTTGCTTTTTTTACTCATTTAAACAAAATAACAAAGAGGACCTATATAAAATCAGTTCGTTTTTTTTAACTTAAATGGTTGAATACAAAAATGTTTTCTTTTATTATATAAATATTATTATTTATATCTATAAATACTACAGTAAAATAATAAGTAGAAGGAGCCTAGTGTTAAGATACTCCGCTATCCACTAAATAAAATATATCATATATTTCTTATCCATCACAACATCATTAAAATAATCAGATATTACCGTAAAGATAAACTTATGAAACAAGTAAATTATCATTCTACCTTACATAATAAGAAGTTATTTTCATATTTCACGAGCCATTAGTCCCTCGGGGGGGAAGTTCGGTGTCAAGAGTTACTATTTGCATTGCAGATTTCTGCGGAGTCGCGACTTCAGTTTTTATACGGATTTGTAGTATGTTGTGAAGTTGAAGTATCTTATCGACTT